>CM039503.1:55399117-55466278 GCA_022432975.1 Begonia masoniana
CATCAAATGCATTACTAAGTTTTAATTTACTCTTCCATGAAGGTTGTTGGGTCCTTATAAACGTCTCTCACACTTCAGTTAAACCTTGAATGTAAAATGGAGAACTTAGTTTCTAACCACATGTCATGTAACCTCACCTTAGGTCTTGATCTTTCAACTCTTTTCGTAACCCAAAAAAATCGATTGAAGTGAAGTTCTTATGCTTAAATCGAACGCGATTACTACGTCCTTATTACCTCGTCCATGAGGTTGTTGCGTCCCTCAATACACCGTTCTTATCCCTCACGTTAAAACCTTGAATTTTAATGGATAACTTATGTTCTAAACCACATGCATGTACCCTCAACCCTATTTTGCTTGATACGTTCACCTTTTTTGGAATCAAAATCCGATGAATTGAGTTCTTATGCTTCATCAAAGCATTACTAAGTCTTAATTACCTCTTCTATGAAGTTTTTTGGTGATTCTTTAACACACGTCGTTCTCATGACTTCAAGCTAAAACCTTGATGGGAGATGGATAACTTGGTTCAAACGTCACAAGTCATGTAGCACTCACCTCATTTTGATTGATACGTTTAACTCTTTAGGAACAAATCGATTGAAGTGAAAGTTTCTTATGCTTCATCAAACGCATTACAAAGTCTTTAATTACTCGTCCAAGAAGGTTGTTTACGTCCTAATACACGTCGTTCTCATCAAACTTCCAGTTAAAACCTTGAATGTAACATGTATAAAGAGTTTCTAAACCACATCATGTAACACTCAACCTCATTTGCTTGATACGTTCAACTCTTTTGGAACGAATCGATTGAGTGAAGTTTCTTTGCTATCAACGCTTTGCTAAGTCTTATTTTTTTTTTTTTTTTTTTTTTTTTTTTTTTTTTTTTTTTTTTTTTTTTTTTTTTCGTCTTCCTCCGATCATTGTCTCCGGCGAACTCCTATCTCAGAAACTAACGTGGTATCAGAGCTTTTTTGGATGGCATCCCCAAGCTCTACGGTTCCTTCATCTCCCTCCTCACCCTCCCTCACTCAAGCTTCCTCCTTTCCCCCTTTTCCATCTATGAACCAAGTTCTTACAGTCAAACTAGACAACCGCAACTACTTAGTGTGGATCGGATTACAACCCATTTGTCACTGCCATTTCCACCCGATCGGACCCACCGTCTCTGGAAGAGGTTCAAAGTATGCTCCAAAGCTACGACTTCCGCCTGGAGAAACAAAACCAGAGCTTTTCCCTTCCGACGCCGGCGCAGCTCCAAGCGAACGTCGCCTTTCCGCACACATTTCGCCCCTCCTGGAACCCTCGGCCCGTTTTTCGCCCTCCTGCTGCCGGTTCTTTCCCCAGCCGAACCGGTCCTCATACCCTTTCTTCAGCAGGCCCACGTCCTCGGCCCACCCACCACTCTAAGCCCCGTTGCCAAATATGTGGAAGACTGGGCCATTCAGCCCTTAAATGCTACCAATTGCAGTCAGCCGCCCAATTTGCCCATCACCCACCCCTGGCCCAAGCCAACTTCACAGGTTTCTCCTCTGACCCAGCCCAACTCCCATACTCTTATTCACCGGCCCCCACCCGACCCGAACCCCATCCACATAACCCGCCCAACCCCTTAATCTCCCACCCGTCTTCCCGCTTGCAGACCCGAAACTCTGTGTTCCCAGATTCCACCGGCATTCTTCCCCTTCCTTCTTCTCCGTCGCCGACCACACCTTGGATTCTCGACTCCGGCGCCACCGATCATTTCACGCCCCAGTCCGAGCTCCTCCAGCCAAATCAACCCTGACTATACACTTTGGAACCGGTATAACAGCCTCATTATCAGCTGGCTTTTCTCTTCTCTCTCTGAAGAATTCCTTCCCCAGATTGTGGCTCTCACCACGGCCAACGAAATATGGACCGTTCTTGCCAAGATTTTTGCGTCGTCCTCCTTAGCGCGAATTAGCGACCTGCGCTCGCAGCTCCAATCCCTCACCAAAGATGGGCTCTCGGCTGCTGCGTACACTCAGAAGCTCACCAGCCTTTGTAACACCCTCGCCGCCATCGGCGAACCCATCTCTCCTGTTTTGTCCCTCGCTGCCACCCACAGTGAAGCTTCCCCCACTATTTTGGATCCATCTTGGCATCTTCGCTTGGGTCATCCGTCTTCTTTTGTCTTGCAGCGAGTTCTCAAATTGTGTAATTTAAATTCTGCTAAAGTTGAACTTCAAGTTTGTACTTCCTGCCAAATGAGCAAGAGTCACCAATTACCATTTCAAAACTCTCAATCTCATGCACAATTTCCTTTTGATATCGTTCACACGGATGTTTGGGGTCCTTCTCCGATAAAGTCCGTCACCGGTGCAAGATATTTTATTCTCTTTGTGGATGATTGTACTCGATTTACATGGATCTTTCCTTTAAAATTAAAGAGCGAAGTTTATTGCACTTTTACAAATTTCTATCAATTCGTCCATACTCAATTCGGTACTAAAATCAAAATCGTCCAATCTGACTGGGGTGGCGAATTCCAGTCCCTCACTCCTTTGTTCAAATCCCTTGGCATCCAACATCGAATTTCGTGTCCGTATACTCCAAATCAAAACGGTAGAGTCGAAAGAAAAAATCGACACGTAGTTGAAACTGGACTTGCTCTCTTGTTCCACTCCTCCGTCCCCCCACACTTCTGGACTTATGCCTTCATCACAGCTACCTCATTGATCAATTTACTTCCCACTTCTGTACTCCGTCACAAGTCACCTTTTGAGTGCTTGTTCAACGCCATTCCCGAGTACACATCTTTACGTGTTTTTGGCTGTCTCTGTTTTCCCTTTCTTCGGCCTTTCAATCAACATAAACTTCAACCTAGATCTCTTCCATGCGTGTTTTTAGGCCCCAGTCCTCAACACAAAGGTTACATCTGCTTAGACCCAAAATCCTACAAAATCTATATATCTCGTCATGTCAAATTTGTGGAATCCCAATTTCCATTCTCTGCAATTCCCCAATCTGTGACTGACACTTCTCCCTTCCACCTACACATTCCTTACATTACTCACCCCCCACCTCCCACCAATCCGCTTGCCACAACCTCATCACTTCCCTTAATACCCCTTTCCTCCCCCTCTCCTACGTATGACCATTTTCCCCACCCTCCCACACTCCCTTCTCCATTACCCGAAACCATACCCACTCAACTTCTCACCCAACCTGCTCACAACACTCACCCTATGACGACTCGTTCCAAAGCAGGTATTTTTAAGCCAAAAGCCCTTCTTATTGAGCCACCTCTTGAACCCCAAACCTTTAGCCAAGCTGCCAAATTTTCTCACTGGTTTAATGCCATGAAAGAGGAAATCACAGCCCTTCAAGCAAATAACACCTGGTCTTTAGTTCCCCTCCCCCAAGGTGCAAAACTCATAGGCTGCAAATGGGTCTTCAAGACCAAATTGAACTCTGATGGGACCGTCTCTCGGTTTAAGGCTCGCCTTGTAGCCAAAGGGTATCAACAGACAGAAGGTATTGATTATGATGAAATTTTCAGTCCGGTTGTCAAACCGACCTCAGTTCGGACAGTACTCTCCTTGGCTATCTCTTTTCGCTGGATTATCAGACAGCTTGATATTAGTAATGCCTTTCTACATGGCGATTTGACCGAGCACGTGTACATGCAACAACCTCCCGGTTTCATTGACTCTCATTCACCATCGGCTGTATGTTTCTTACATAAAGCTCTCTATGGGCTAAAACAGTCCCCCCGAGCTTGGTACACTAAGTTATACACTGCCTTAATCAACTGGGGTTTCTCCGCATCCAAGTCTGACTCATCTCTTTTCATTCGTCGTTCGTCCTCGGCCATTATTGTCATGCTTGTGTACGTGGACGACATTATTCTGACTGGGGATTCCCCTACTCTTGTTGACCAGCTATTGACATATCTACATTCTCAGTTTAAAGTTCGTGACCTTGGACCGCTGTCTTATTTTCTTGGCATTTCAGTCACGAAGACACCCACTGGTATGACTCTTTCTCAATCTCGGTATATATCTGAGCTACTTAATAGGGCCAATATGGGCTCTTGCAAACCTGTTCCGACCCCCATGGTGGCTGGTCCTGTGCTATCTCTCAAATCTGGGACACCTTTATCTGATGGTTTCTTATACCGAAGCATAGTTGGTGGTCTTCAGTACTGCTGTCTTACACGACCAGACATTGCTTTCGCCGTCAACAAGGTATCACAATTTATGCATGCTCCCTCAGATACTCACTGGCAAGCGGTCAAACGAATTCTGAGATATCTCAAAGGTACACTTTCACTTGGTATTTCCTTCTCACCATCGACTTCACTTGGCTTGACGTGTTATACGGATGCGGATTGGGCTTCTTGCCCAGACGATCGCAAAAGCACCAGCGGCTTCTGTATCTTTCTCGGTGCAAATCTCATCTCTTGGTCATCCACCAAACAGAAGGTGGTATCGCGATCTAGCACCGAATCTGAGTACCGCAGCGTTGCGAATGGCGCAGCAGAGGTCTTATGGCTACAGTCCCTACTAAAGGAACTCGGTATCAATTCTCCTACTGCCCCTCTAATTCTATGTGATAACTTGAGTGCCACATATCTCGCTTCCAATCCTGTTTTGCACTCTAAGTCCAAACATGTCGAGATTGATTTTCATTTCGTACGCGAAAAGGTGTTACAAAAAATGCTCGTGGTCAAATTCACTTCGTCTGCACACCAATTAGCTGATGCGCTCACTAAACCTCTCCCTCCGGCACTTTTCACCCGCTTCGTCTCCAAGATCTTTGGTCTACGCCCTTGATCTTGAGGGGGGATATTAGCGTATATATATTTACACAACCTTTTTTATTCATTTTAGTTAGCTTTATTATTTAATTTGGTTAGCCGTCACTTTCATTCATTTATTACTTACTCTGTATATTTGTAAGGATGGTAGTAAATTAAATCAGAGTGGTTTTCCTTGCCTTTTGAATCTGTCTCTTCTTCTCCGATCATTGTCTCCGGCGAACTCCTATCTCAGAAACTAACGCTTCCAAATCAGCTCTTCTTCATGGCTACATAAACACCCCTCACATGGTTTAGACATCATACGCAAGACCAACGTAAGGGATTAGATTTGCAGGTGTGAAAGATTTGAAGATGACGGCTATGGTGAAAATCGCTATCCTCCTACTTTTCGTGTTCACAGCCACAGCCCTTGAAAATTCCCATGAAATAGCCTCCAATCATGAACTTCACCCGTTCTCTTCACCAGCACCGTCTCCATCAGCGGATGCTGATGAGCACAACAAAAGCACAATAATTTGTGCCCTCGGATGTGTAGTTAAGTGCCAAGACAAGAAATCTTGGCGAAAAGTGTTTTGCATTGGCCTCTGTCTCGCGCAATGCTCTATCGGCCCTTCTGACTCTCTTTCTGAAATTGCTTGTGTTGTTGACTGTGCTCAATCATCTACAAACAATCTTCATTTTGGTACGTACATTTATATGTATTATTTTTCTTGTCTTTTATATATACATGTCATATATATTCAAGTGTAACATTTTGTTTTTTGGATTTTGATATTTTTTTGAAAATGCAGACGCAAACATGATGGATGATCGTATCAGTGCCTGCACCCAGCAATGCAAGAAAAATTGAACTTTGATGCATGAATGATAACAGTCATTTGAAGAACCTTTAGCTTCAGATTTATCATGAATTTGGTCACATTATGTGATCAATAATCTCTTATTTTATGTAGTTTTCCTAAACTACTTTGTACACATCTGTTTCAGCTTTATTGAATAAAATGTACTTTTTATTTCACTAATCTTTCATTTTTTATCACCCCTCGGTCGAAAATTTGAACTTTAAAAAAATCTGTACTTTAATTAAGAAGAATAATTCTAGTTTAATTTGAACTTTAAAAAAATCTGTACTTTAATTAAGAAGAATAATTCTAGTTTTCTTTATTCGTAAAAAATTAAATGTACCAAATGCAATACTTTAAATAATTAGAATTATATTTAAAGTTGCGCCAATTGCCTTGTTCAGTTCTTCTCCCTCCCAAATAGCAAATAATAAAAGAACATCAGCATGATCTGGAATTTAGGAGTAGTTTAGAAAAACAAAATTTAACTCAGTGACTTTAATTCTATGTATTAAAGTTTATTTGGGTCACCATGATCAAATACGACTTCTCATCCCTTAAATCTGTAGATAAACATGGAGCAAAACTTAGATCATTAAAAAAAAAAAAAAAAAAAAACCTCTCATTTTTGTCTTCCGAATGCTGGTCGAATCAATCCTTACCAGTTTTGTTCCAACTAGTATAATTGGGAGACGAGACATAATGCCTCAACTTCATAAATGTACTACAAATAAAACTAAGTTGAAATTTGAATCCATAATGCTCGAATGGATTTTTGAATCCATAATGTTAGAATTTGGTGTGACCCGGTGTGACCCGAATTCTAGTTATGCCGGGTCGGGCCCATATATCAATATTAGGGTTTTACATTTTCTCTATATATTGATACTTGAGTCGTAAAACTCATTGTACCGAATTTGATATTAGTGATTCTCTCCTCTGCCTGTGGTTTTTTCTCTTTCTAAGGTTTCCACGTAAAATTCGGTGTCCATTATTTTCTCGTTTTCCTTTTTTCAATTTTTTTATCGTTCGTTACAGTTGGATTAGTGTGTCTAATCCTAACACATAATGCTTGAATCCATAAGATAAAACTAAGGTGAAAGAGCTCCTAGAGAAAGGGCATATCAGAGAGAGCATGAGCCTGTGAGTTGTTCTCGCCTTGCTGACTCCAAAGAAAGACAGAAGCTGAAGAATGTGTAGACAGCCGAGCGATCAATAAGATTACAATCAGATACAAATTTCCAATCCCTCAAATGGAAGATATGTTAAACCGATTAAGTAGAGCTAGTATATTCAGCAAAATTGATCTGAGGAGCGGATATTACCAGATTAGAATTCAACCCGACGACTAGTGAAAAACAGCCTTCAAAACGAGAGAAGGGCTGTATGAGTGGCTGTTCATGCCATTCGGATTGTCAAACACACTCAGTACATTCATGCGTATAATAAATCAGGTACTCAAGCCTCTTATTGGAAGATCTGTTGTTATCTATTTTGATGATATTCTAATCTATAGTAAGACTGAGGAGGAGCATCTGACACATTGGCGAGAAGTTTTAAGCATCATGCAGGCCAACAAACTATTTATTAATATGAAGAAGTGCAATTTTATCGTTCAAAAATTATTATTTCTTGGATGAATTATTGGTACAGATAGGATTCAAGTTGACGAGGAAAAGATTAGAACCATCAGAGAGTGGCCTACACCAAAATCAGTGACTGAATTGAGAAGTTTCCTCGGGTTGGCCAGTTTTTATCGTTGGTTTATTAAGCATTTCAACTCCATTGCAGCACTGCTTATGGAGTGACTAAAGAAAGGCAAATTTCAATGGGCAAATGAAGCCGAAGTGAGTTTTGCATTGTTAAAGCAGAACCTTTATACAGCCACGGTATTAGCTGTTCCTAATTTTGATAAATTGTGAAAGATCAAGGTTGGTGACCCGATGTTATAAAGTGTTGTAACACTTCGTGTGACACCGGTTATAAATACTGAAAGTTTAAGATCAGTTCAGTGATGTCATACAAGGATCCTTGTGTGACACCGATTTTAAAGAAACGATGAACGATATAAAAAGTGCGGAAATAAATGACACAAGAGGTTGGTAACGCAGTTCGGCAACCAGCCTACGTCTGCGGGGCCACGTCCAGATATAAAAACTTTTCCTTGAGTTAACAAAGTTACAAGAAAAACTCGGACTTATACAAATAAAGACTCCCTCTTATCTTTGTCGCCGCCTCTAGCTAACTTCCTCAACGAGACAGTTTTTGCGAGATCCCCTCGACTTTAGAACGACCTCTCCCGAGATCTAGTTAACAACAAGATCCTCTCGTTGTTGGTTCCTCCCGAAACCCGTGTTATGGCAAGATCCCCTCGCCCACGATCATGAACGACAAGCTCCCCTTGTCTAAGAAACAGAACTCCTCACGAGTTCAGATGTTGTCTTCTCCCGAGACAGAGCTTCAATGAAGAACACGGAAAGTTGCCTCATGTGACACCTCCTGGAACACCAGATCGAAGTCTTCGGATGCAACACACAACACACTCGGTAGAACGATGAAATCCACAGATTAAGTCGAGTGTGTAACACAATCACTAACTCAAACGCAGAAGCGATGAGAGTGAAAGAAAAACCGACGGCTTGGAAAAACGAAGAAATCTTCTCTCGTGTAAAATCAATACTCCGTCGTCTGCTGAAGAACAATCACCGACGACTCACAGTAGGCGTGAATGAAAGGATCAACTATTGCAGAATACACGCAAACGTCGGTATAGAATAAAATCGCCCGGAAGAATAAAAAACTTTTCGCTCTCAATAATAATGGCTTCAGCGACCTTCTTCAGAAAAACGAAGGCTTTAAATAATATTGGTAACTTCCATATCTTTAATTCATTCAGTTACCAAATCGGATTTACCGCCGCATGGAATAAGGAAACACAATCTTAACAAATTCGGTTATGTGACACCTCATGTGACACTTTAGGAAAGTTTCCATAACAGCACAGATTTTCGCCCAAAAATTCAGGAAAGCATCCCATTAATCATGGGAACTCAGAGCCCAGCAAATCGTGTCAAATCTACAACAAATCGGCTTTCCAAATAAAACTTTTCCAAAAAACAAGTGCATATACCTTATTCAATATCTTTTCAAATAATGTTGTTTCCTTATTTTTTTCTTCCATAGAATCTTCATTAATGTTGACCAGACGCCATCCAATAAACAGAATCGGCTTTTGCTTGCTTACCAAGAATAAAATCATCGATTTTGGAAAAACATATTATCTCCTTAAATAAAAATATATTGCCAAAAAACATTGAATGCCAATACATGCAAGTCGTTGCATTAACAAATACGATATAGGACAATATTAAAAATGCGGAAATTAACGACACAGGAGGTTGTTAATGCAGTTCGGCAATCAGCCTACATCTGCGGGGCCACGCCCAGATATGAAAACATTTCACAAGTTCAAACAAGGTTACAAGACACTCGGACTAAAACAAAATAAGACTCCCTCTTATCTTTGATGCCGCTTCCTTCAACCTTCACAAGTGAACTGTTTTGCGCGAGCTCCTCCCTCGACTTTGAAAACGGATCCCTCCCTCGATCATACATACAACAAGCTTCCCTTGTCGAAATGATTGAATCCTCCCGAATCCGTGTATGGCAAGCTCCCCTTGCCCACGATATTTTCTATAACTACTCGGATATTCGTCCAAAAATTCAGGAAAGCATTCCATTAATCATGAGAACTCAGAGTCCAGCAAATCATGCCAAATCTACACCAAATCGGCTTTCCAAATAAAACTTTTCCAAAAAACAAGTGCATATACCTTTTTCAATAACTTTCCAAATAATCATGTTTCCTTATTTCTCTTCCACAGAATCTTCATCATTGATATCAGGACGCCATCCAATAAACAGAATCGGCTTTTGCTTGCTTACCAAGAATAAAATCATCGATTTTGGAAAAACATATTATCTCCTTAAATAAAAATATATTGCCAAAAAACATTGAATGCCAATACATGCAAGTCGTTGCATTAACAAATACGATATAGGACAATATTAAAAATGCGGAAATTAACGACACAGGAGGTTGTTAATGCAGTTCGGCAATCAGCCTACATCTGCGGGGCCACGCCCAGATATGAAAACATTTCACAAGTTCAAACAAGGTTACAAGACACTCGGACTAAAACAAAATAAGACTCCCTCTTATCTTTGATGCCGTTCCGTCACCCTCACAAGTGAAACTGTTTTGCGAGCTCCCCTCGACTTTGAAACGATCCCTCCCGAGATCTAAATACGACAAGCTCCCCTTGTCGAAGATGACTCCTCCCGGAATCCGTGTATGGCAAGCTCCCCTTGCCCACGATATTTTCTATAACTACTCGGATATTCGTCCAAAAATTCAGGAAAGCATTCCATTAATCATGAGAACTCAGAGTCCAGCAAATCATGCCAAATCTACACCAAATCGGCTTTCCAAATAAAACTTTTCCAAAAAACAAGTGCATATACCTTTTTCAATAACTTTCCAAATAATCATGTTTCCTTATTTCTCTTCCACAGAATCTTCATCATTGATATCAGGACGCCATCCAATAATCAGAATCGGCTATTTCTTGATCACCAAGAATTAAATCATCAAATTGAAAAATAATGAAATTAACATATTATCTCCATAAATATGTATATATATTGCCAAAAATACAATTGCCAACTCATATGCAAATCTTTGCATTTACAACATGCTTGACTAAAGCTTATCAAAATCAAGTATAAAGAAGTACAATAAAGTGTGTAAAATACACACTTATCAGGAATTGAGCCTTGCGATGGGCGATAGCATTCAAGGCAAGGGTACAATTCAGGTATGACCTTTCTAGATTAGTACTCTCTGTTTTTTAGATTAAGATTTTGGTTTGAGGCTAATCTAGTCATTTATTTTTTTACGTTTAATGTGATTATTATGAGTTGTAATTATTGTATGACTGGGTCGACTGAGCATAAAAAAGTTGTTTTTACTTGGAAGCAGTAAATGTCATGCGATGTTGAAATGAAAGAAAGAGCAACTGTTGTAATTAACAGGGGGTTTCAGCAGTGAAAGCATTTTATGAGCTTCTGAGTGAGTCCAGCTTGAGTTTATTGCATCCTGAAGAAAAGAAGAACGTTGCTCCTGTTGAGCTTTGCCCAATTTTGAAGATGTTGTATAGAAAGAATACTCATAAAAAGGTATTATTTTATTTAAAAAAAAAACAGAATAATTGTTATGATTGAGCGCAGCAGCCAGCTTGTATTATCGTGCATGTGTAGAGAATGTTGGGTGGGGTGGAATTCTTGAAGCGTTGAGGGATGAGACATTGAACGATCCTCGCGAAAGAATAGAAATAGCACAGACTCATGCAATGTACAGGCCGTCACTTCTTGGGCAACATCCATGATTTACAGCAGACGTGTGCTTTGTTGTACGTTGGATTGTTTTGGAGCCGAGGTGAACCAAGCTCTCAAGGGAATTGAAGTGGACGTGAAACCAAAAGCTGGACCCCACGAGCATGTCATTGTTTTTCTTTCTTTCTGTGCTCTTGTTGTATTCACAGAATTTCGAGGCGACGATAATTACATTCCTTACTCCTTCAGTTTCATGCGTGCATGTTTGAGCAGTGGCAAGACACAGTTTCAGTTTGTGCATGAGCCCTCCATAATATTCGCCATCTAATCCTATGAACTAGATCTTCATTTTTGTAATAAGTCGTATAAATTATCTTATATATGTCCTCTTCTTCCATATATCATCCCATGGTATGACTATGAATTCTTCTCATACAAATCCTTACCTAAAATAAGTAAAAGCACCCAAATTAGCTCTTCTTCCTCGAACAGTTTAGTGATTGTACACCACACATAAAGATTAGATTTGCAGGAGAAGAGAGCTTATGGGGGCTAGAACTTGATCAATCAACTCTTTCTTATCACGTTGACTCTTTCTTTATGAAATTGTACAAATTTCAGTCGTCAAATACTTGGTCTCTTCAATTTTAATTTAATCATAAAGACTCTCCCAACTTTGGAGAGCAACACGGCTTATAATTTTAGTTGACTAAGTCTCTAATTTAAATATTAATGAAATTTTGTGACAGAGTAGAGTATGCAAGACTAGAGGTAACAACTTCATTAATACTTAGCAATGAATTTGTTCATGGGCTTGTTATTTTGTGCACGTCAATTTGTTGTCTGTATTTAATATATTTAAATATAATTCTAAAGATTAAAAGTATTTCGTTTGCAAATTTAATCTCTTGGACTTTATGTGGATAAATAAAATAACCATTGATTTATTAATCAAAGTTTAATGAGTAATTTATAAATAATTAAATTATTAAACAGTCATAATATTAATTAAATATATAATAAGATTTTTTTTTTTTTTTTTACGAAGTTTGGAGATTAGAAACTTTAAAGTTCAAATTTTCAGAGTCCAGTGGTATTAAAAAGTGAGATATTTGTAGAATAAAAAGGTAAACATAGAATGATAAATTTTATTCAATATAGCTGAAAAAACACCTTAAGAGATTATTGATCACGTAATGTGACCAAATTCATGATAAATCTGAAGCTAAAGGTTCTTCAAATGAATGTTATTATTCATGCATCAAAGTTCAATCTTTCTTGCATTGCTGGGTGCAGGCACTAATACGATCATCCATCTTGTTTGCATCTGCATTTTCAAAAAAATATAAAAACCCAAAAAACAAGATGTTATACTTGAATATACATGACATGTATATATAAAAGACAAGAAAAATAATACATATAAATGTGCGTACCAAAATGAAGATTGTTTGTAGAAGATTGAGCACAGTCAACGACACAAGCAATTTCAGAAAGAGAGTCAGAAGGGCCGATAGAGCATTGCACGAGACAGAGGCCAATGCAAAACACTTTTCGCCAAGATTTCTTGTCTTGGCACCTAACTACACATCCGAGGGCACAAATTATTGTGGTTTTGTTGTGCTCATCAGCATCCGCTGATGGAGACGGTGCTGGTGAAGAGAACGAGTGAAGTTCATGATTGGAGTCTATTTCATGGGAATTTTCAAGGGCTGTGGCCGCGAACACGAAAAGCAGGAGGATAGCGATTTTCACCATAGCCATCATCTTCAAATCTTTCACACCTGCAAATCTAATCCCTTACGTTGGTCTTGCGTATGATGTCTAAACTATGTGAGGAGTGTTTATGTAGCCATGAAGAAGAGCTGATTTGGAAGGTTGTACATTGGAAGGTTTCACAATCATATACGAGAATATATGGCAGAAGAGACATTTATGGGATAATCCAAAAATGAAGAATTAGTACTCTTAATTAGAGTTTTCTTTTTCCTATCATGGCCAATTTTTACGTACAAAAAGTAAATTATGAACGAGATTGACCCACCTGCTGGGTTTTGGAAGTGCATTATATGCATGAACCTGCGCCTATTGCCTTATTCAGTTCTTCTCCCAGCCAAATTGCAAATAACAAAACCAACTTTTATTCAGTGACTTGCATGAGGAGGTACGGTTAGTGTATATAAACAAACTTGAATTCAGCCATTGTAATTCTAGTATAATTGGGATTGTTGGAGGTAATGCCTCATCGCAAGAATCCACTACAAATACTCTCAGTACGAATCGGATTCTAGTTGAAGATTTGACACTAGCGATGTTATGCAACTACAAATCTTGTAGTGGGTGGCGATCCACTACAAATGAGACGTATCATATAATTGAAGATTTGGCGTTGCATAGCATGGTAACTTCATTGACAAGCAAAGATCTTGATATTGATTTGAATTAAATGCGTTGCAAACATGGAAATTCATTTAACACTCTATATTCAAGTTCAGAAGTAGTGAAACTTTGCGGTTACGGAAAATTCAAACTTGAAATCGTTTAGAGGGTTCGGATTTGAACAGTCAATTTTACCTTTTAATGACACAGTCTGCATGCAATGCATGGAAGTAAAACACAATCCTCAAAACAAGTTAATTATGGGCGTCTTTTTGAATAAAAAAAATAGCATCTATTTGAAGCAAAGAAAAGCTACAAAGTTGTGTTATTTATGACAAATGGAATGACCAATTTGCAGCTCAAATGGCGACGACGAGGAGACAAGATCATAAAAATTGCACTACTAAAACTTGAAAATGGCAATGCAAATAATATCAAGGCCTAAAGCTTGAGAGACAGATCAAGGCCCGTCGAATCAACGTGTTGCTCACTCCCTTCACCCTCTCCTCCTTTGCGAATCAAACTATGGGTATATGTCCTCGACCCATTCACTCCCATTCCTATCAAGTAATCCTGCACTGATCTTTCGCTTCTCTGATCATATCTCCACGAGTTGGCCGGATGGTATTTATCCTCCCCGCCATCATAACCTCCTCTCGCCTTCGCCTGCTTCGCCGCCCACCCCCCACCCTGTCCATACTGGTGCCCGGAGGACCCCGTCCATATGTAGGGTGCTGCCTTCTGAATCATGGACTCTATTCCAACTCCCGACGACGATCGGTTGCTGTATGAAGCATAGAAGGGGTGCGGAGAAAAGGGTGAATAGGGGGGATAAGGATAGTGTTGGGGTCCCACGTCGATCCCTTGCCGTCGTTTCGCCAGCGCTCGCTCTTGTTTATGCGCGTTTTGGTGGCCGCCTAATGCTTGTGACGTCGAGAATTCTCTGCGACAAAAACTGCAGAAAAAAACCTTGCTTTCCGATTTCTTCTCCGTGGATTCCTCGTCGGACACCTCTTGTTTTTTTGCGGGGTTGATGAATAGATTAAGTTCCATCGTGGGGCCACCGCGGCCGAGGTCGAGCAAGAGAGGAGAGGTGGATTGATCGGTTGAGCGATCACCGTCTTCCAGAAAAGGATGGTTCAAGTTGGCGTGATTATCTTCTTCTCGAGAGGAGGAGGCGGCTAAGACACTGGAGGCCTGAGAATGACATGGTTTTGCAGCGGGATTCTCCATACTCGTGATCCTGAAGAGGCTTATTAAGGTTTAGAGTCGAGAGAGATTGAGAAGTGGTGTTGTGTATTTTTATGGAGGGTTCATCCAATCCATAAATGGAAAAAAAGAAATCTTGATTTGGCAATTATTACAATCCGCCATATTAGCCAAGGATTGGAAGGTTTAAGTAAAGATTTTGTGTTAAAAAGTAGGTTAAATTTCAAAATAAACTCAGAACTATGGGTTTTGTTTGAAAATATCCTTAAAAGAATCAGAGGAAGCAAGGAGAGTGGACGATTTAACAAGACAGAAAAGGAAAGCAGCAACCGTCAGATTCAGTAAGATGAGAGAGAGAGAGGGCCCTGACGCCCTGTTTGGTTTTTTACTATTTTCTGCTTCTCCATATTCTCTCTTCAATAAATTATCAAAAACAGTCAACTACAAGTTCACAAAGACTCAAAATTTAAACATGGATTTATACAACACAAAATTGGATTCCAGAGTAGTAATAATAGAAAAGCCCACAGGATTAGGATGATCTTCACCACCTCCCCACTTCTTTGTGGATTTTTGAACTGTGAGACGACCTCCCACCCTTGTCTTTGTTTGAGTTTCTCGAGGGAACAGCCTTTCTCCGTCCCTGCGCTGCCGCCACTGCACGTCTTCTTTGCTTATATAGCCGTCTACTAAGTTCTGCATCATTCTCATTCTCTTCCTCCTGTATCCATAAATACGAACCCTTCTCAGAAATATCTAACAAAACAATGTAGTCTACACGGGAAGGTGGGAAAAAAACCTCAATCAACTAAAACCCATGCACAAAATGGCCTTTCCTCTCCTCTTTCGCTTGATTCTTACACTGGGCATATTGGAAAAAGGTATCTGCATTTTGACATCTTCTCTCTCTCTCTTTCTATGACATAAGATCTATGTAGTTATTTCTCACAAGCTAATTATTAATATTGCCGCTTCTGTGGCTCCGAGTACAACTTCGTCATTCTGTCCCCACTCTAGGTCATTGCTATCACAGTTATGAGTTTTTTCCTGCAAGGTACAAAATAATTTGAACCAAATTAAATAAATAAACACAACTTCCTAGACCATCTCTACATCGCAAGACATTACCGGAGGAAAAGCAATCATAATACTCTAAGTGCATGCTCAGTTGGCATTGCACATATCTTGTCTTATTTATATTTTTGATCAACTACTTCCTACATCAAATTTTTAGTTAAACAATGTCGAACATAACATACTTTCTCTACTAAATGCATCAACTCGAGATCCTTGATATCGGTCAACTCAGAGTCGGGTTCAGGTTCAGCTTCTTCTGCTTCTTCAACATTAGAATCTGAATCACAGTCAACTTCCACTTCCAAAACCTGCATCTGCGTATGTTTAAATGAAGAAGTTAAAATAATTTAAAAGGTAACAAGTGAATCCTACAGTACATGCATTACTAAATAAGAATCCTACATAATGATTTACACACTTATATTATGCAAATAGAAATCACAATAACCAACAACTTAAATAGCATGTTGTGCACCGGTCCATAAACTCAGGGACTTTAGACCATTATCACTTTGATTTTGCAAGTACGGACTTGGTTTTGGGATTCTGTCTTTGAAGTAGTTCCTGTTTTTTTATTTTTTAGCATGCTCTGTACCTTGCACACTTAGTCTTCAATATACATATAAGTACCGAGAGTAAAACAGTTCTCAAAATAACTCTCTTAAATTTATATAGAGCAAGGAGCACATTTATAAAGTTACAATACGCATTCGATTCCCTTAGTATTTCAATTAAAGTTTTACCTACCTTTTCCATGTCCATCCGATCCTTCCCTGTAAATCCACTAGCAGCAAACTCCTTGTCAAGAAATCCAGCATCTTTGGATATCAAAGAAAAGCATGGCCTTCCACTTTCGTCATCCTTAACCTCATCACCATCACTGTCATCGACTACTTGTTGGAAAGACAAGTTGAACCTAAATTGTATTTATCCATCCCAAGACTCTAGGTACAAACCATGAATTACCCCAAAATGGTAAACATGTAAAAAGACTAAATTGTTGAAAGAAAAAACATAATTAAAGTTACTCAATGAAATACATTAAATACATCCAAGATAGTTTCCCTTTTGCAGAGAAACCACATGAAAAATTATACTACAAAAAACAGGTCCTAGCCGCTGAAACTCTTACATCTTAAATAGAAATACCACATACAAAGATATCTTAAATACTAATTTTAAAGGAGTATAGATGACAGGGAACCATCGTTAAATGATTAAGGTCCTGAACATAGAATGGGACATATGTGCACACAGGAGCGTGCATACACAGACATATGTTCTTGCAGATACGTTGTACAATGTCCCATAAATCTTTAGACATAAAAATTGCATGAGTAATTAGTGTTCAAAGAGTTCATAATCAGCTTGACAAAACCTCAGGATAGCAGCAGTAACACAAACCTCTTGCTGAAAAACTTGAAGATGCAGTCAACATCACGGTCAAAGTACCTGAGATTGACCAAAAAAATCAAACATTAGTATTTTTATTATTATACCACATTTATATTCAATCATATCAACCTTCTTATCATCGCCAATCTACAAAGATCAAAATCAATATGTAGCCACGTTTAGGCAAGGAATTTAATAAAAAATAGAGAAGTTAAAAATCAATGAAAAAAAGCAAATAAGTTACATGGCCAAGCTAAGAGTAACTTTGGTGGTGAAGAAAAATTTGAAGCTAACAAAAAATAGTTGAAAAATATGGAGTTAACTCTTCGAAAACATACCATAATGTTGAATTCATTGAAGTCACAGTGAATAAGACCATGTTCTGCTAGTCGAATAACAAAACCATTAATTATTTCAAAAACTACTTCTGGATTTTGACACTGCTTCACCTGTATCTTGTTTTGGATTAAAATGACAGGGAGCAGAACTAATTAGATGAATTGATTTTTATTCTATTTCTAAAAATTTTGTAGTGTGACTAAGGAAAAAAATGACAAAAATATCCCATTAAATAGGATATAATAATAAAATTGCCTTACATTCATCAGTTGTCAACTTCAACAAAAAAATAAAATACTCACAATGGGTAACCTTCATTCCTTCAATAAGGGACATAACCACGCAATGCCTATTACAGTCCACAGCATTTGGAATAGGAAAACCATGCTCTTCCAAAGCCTTCACAAAGTAACAAAACCAAGTCATCATAGCAAAAATATGGCTACCTCTACGTATAAAATTACAATCATCCCCAAGCAAGATGCAAGCAAAGAAAAACCTTCATGAATGCAAATTCTTTGAGTGCAGGTGCAGCAAGCCGAGACAAGTAAAGCCAATTGTAACTGCTCCGGTGCCTTAAGTAATCACGCTTTGATTTGACAGCCCTAAAAGAAACTCTGCCAAGTCGGTGTAATTTCATTGTCAGCACTGTACCATCTTCAATAGCTACTTCAAAAATATCTAGAACCAACATCCCAAAATCAACCAGAAAGAAAATGAATTGTTAATAAATAAAATTGAGACTCAAGTTTAAGCAAACCAACATGTTTATTTGCAAAGCATAAAATATCGAGCAAGTTTAATCATACCATATTCTTTTCCAACTCCAATTTGGCGACCAACTGCCTCAAACACTCCGCGATTAACCAATGTCTTTATAGCAAGAAAATCATAACCAAGATAAGTCGAAATCCATCATCTACGTGCACAGGAGAAAAGTTAGATGTATTGTGATATAACATTCATGGTCAAAGACAATATATGTTGAACACTACTCACATTTGGAAGAGTCGTGGTGCAATAGCTTATGTTTCAGTAAATTCTTCAGGACCATGCAAGTGCCGCCATGCCTAGTCATAACATTGCATAGTTTAGAATTGAAAAAGAAAATGTCAGTTTGACTAAAACACTAAGTTATCATAAGAAAAAGACATTTCTTGAAAAACAAGAGCTTGATCATATTTGAGAGAAGCAATGCGGTCAACATGCTCTCGGTATCGTTCAAGGAGAGTGCCAGGGCTTTGCGTTTGAGGTAAACATTCACCTGAAAACAAGAACTTCGTTATTACAGTGTCTACAATCAATGAAAATACTAGGCAATATGCATCTTTCAAACTGAAGAGTGAGAACAATTAGGTCATTGCACTTTTACTTTTTTAGACAAAGGAAAAACAACAGAAAAATTTCTGAGAAAAAACTAACCAGCCAATTCTTGAGTGATTTTTGCTTGATCCTCCTTGTGTCGGCCGCTCCTTCTAATTTTGGAAGAACGGTGTCGACCTCCTCCTTCAAAAAGAGTAAGAGATCTTCCTCCTTGATATATCTAACCATCCCTAGAAACGAAGAAGACGATCAGAAAAATCGTTAAAGGGTCATAAATAGCCGAAATAATGCAGCAAAGTTAGGAAAGTCTCACTTGCTACATTTCTGAAAATCTGATAGGCAGCAGTCTTTGCTTCCCATTCATTGTTGATCCCCTTATCCTTCGTGTCTCCTTCCTCGTCGACATCCACCTCGAGAGTGTTAGAAATGGTGGGCAATCCTGAGCTTCCTATAACTCAGTCCTTTCATCGTCCAGGCCGAGACTTTCCCTTGCTTCAAGTTTTTGAGCTTTTCTACATCATTAATTTCCTCTGTTTCTTCCCTTACTTTATCATTCTACTTCTTCAAATAGCGGAAGCTCAAGGTTGCAGTGTTAGTCCTCCCTAACTTCTCGGTATTTTCCATCAATGGAGGACCCAAAAGAGCTCTGAGCATGTACTGATTAATTATGGATTCCTGTATCCGATCGGAGAATCTAGTGCATTGATAAGAAAAGGACATTAACTTCACAGATACCGTTTTCAAAAGCCAGATCACTGCTCCGACGAGAGTAGAGGCGAGAACCCTCATAAAGTAGCACAGAATCTCATTAGTTTTCTCTGACCTGTCATGTCTCTTGATGAAAAAAAGACCCCGTGTCAGAAAAACCAGACCTATCCAGATGAAAACGATTACAATCCTTCTCATTTCGAACACATAGAATAGGACTTTTTGCTGGAGCGGAAAGTTCTTCTCCAGCAAGAAAACCAGACAGTTGATGAACCATTGAGAAATCAATCCGCCACAGAAAATCACCATGACCAAAACGCACCATTTACATAATTCCAATCCCCACATATATTCGCTTTCCAGTCTTTCTAGTGTTAAGACAGCGATGAGAAGCCTGATTATGTCGACAGATAGAATCCACTCAATTACGACTATTATCTTCTTACTTGACATTTGCTTCACTTTAAGATCTGTCGTTTTATACACCTCTTCGTCTTCTTTGTCCTCGTCTGGTGTTATAATCACCGGTGTTCTTGCTATGACGGGCACCGACTTCAGAATTGGAGTAGGGGCACCGTCCTTTGAGACGAGGGAAGCAGCTTTAGGTGTACTCAGTTGAGGTAAACACCGGCAATTCTGAAGTCACGTGGGGTTTACCTCAACTGAGTACACCTAAAGCTGCTTCCCTCGCCTTAAAAGACGCCCCTACTCCAATTCTAAAGTCGGTGCCCATCACAGCAAGAACACCGGTGATTATAACACCAGACGAGGACAAAGAAGACGAAGAGGTGTATAAAACGACAGATCTTAAAGTGAAGCAAATGTCAAGTAAGAAGATAATAGTCGTAATTGAGTGGATTCTATCTGTCGACATAATCGGGCTTCTCATCGCTGTCTTAACACTAGAAAGACTGGAAAGCGAATATATGTGGGGATTGGAATTATGTAAATGGTGCGTTTTGGTCATGGTGATTTTCTGTGGCGGATTGATTTCTCAATGGTTCATCAACTGTCTGGTTTTCTTGTTGGAGAAGAACTTTCCGCTCCAGCAAAAAGTCCTATTCTATGTGTTCGAAATGAGAAGGATTGTAATCGTTTTCATCTGGATAGGTCTGGTTTTTCTGGCATGGGGTCTTTTTTTCATCAAGAGACATGACAGGTCAGAGAAAACTAATGAGATTCTGTGCTACTTTATGAGGGTTCTCGCCTCTACTCTCGTCGGAGCAGTGATCTGGCTTTTGAAAACGGTATCTGTGAAGTTAATGTCTTTTTCTTATCAATGCACTAGATTCTCCGATCGGATACAGGAATCCATAATTAATCAGTACATGCTCAGAGCTCTTTTGGGTCCTCCATTGATGGAAAATACCGAGAAGTTAGGGAGGACTAACACTGCAACCTTGAGCTTCCGTTATTTGAAGAAGTAGAATGATAAAGTAAGGGAAGAAACAGAGGAAGTTAATGATGTAGAAAAGCTCAAAAACTTGAAGCAAGGGAAAGTCTTGGCCTAGACGATGAAAGGGCAGATTAATGTTATAGGAAGCTCAGGATTGTCCACCATTTCTAACACTCTCGAGGCAGATGTCAACGAGGAAGGAGACACGAAAGATAAGGGGATCAACAATAAATAGGAAGCAAAGGCTGCTGCCTATCAGATTTTCAGAAATGTAGAGGCTTATTCGGTGAGGGACTCATTTTGGAAATTTTTGACCGAGGGTTGGCGACGGAAGGCATCGGAATGGTACACTGGAGACCAGAATCTGGTAGAGAGGAACCCGATGTTCTTTTCGATTCTTCCATCTGCAAAATAACCTATGTTTTTCCTTCCATGAGAATTCTTAGTGACACAACGAGAAACGTGATTTATAAAAAGGAGACCTTCTATGAGAAGGTCCTTGCTCACCTTACTCATTAAGAGGAAGGTGAGGCATCACCTTCACCTTCCTCATTGAAAAAAAAAAAAAATTATTGACAAAACAAATTTTCAGTCTAATCTATCATTGTCATTTTCTGCATAAATTCCAATTGTTGCTGTCTTAACTAGTTCTTCTGGGTATTTCACTGTTCACATTCAACTGGTTTAAAGTCTACCATCTGAAGAAACTCTTTATTGATAAAATCGAGAAGGAAAAGGATTATTAGCAAACAAATCATAAAGTCAAAAGAATTTCATCTCGTTTTGAAGCTTCAAGAAAATGATGTGCAGAACATGACCTGTAAATTTGCAAGAATTTCACTCTAAAGTTTTTCAACGATGATTTGATTTTTTCCTATGAAGTATAATCTAATGGATCAAGAAATGAAACAAATTTTATCAATTAGACAGGACAGATACGAAATCAAACACGGCAAAGCACCGAAAATCTAATCTTTTGCATTTGTATCTCTCAACTGCATTAGGAGTGTTTATATAATCATTCAGAGTAAGACAGCCTAATTTGGGTATAGTTACATTTTTTTGGTAAGAGTTGAATATGGAAAGACCCACTTGCTGCCTGCTGGCATTTGGGACTGCATTCTATAGATGAACATGCGACAATAGCCTTGTTCAGCTCTTCTCTCTCCCAAATAGCAAATAATAGAAGAAAATATTATCCGGCATTTAAGAGTGGCATTTAAGAGTAACTTAGGGAAACAAAATTTAAATAAGAGACTTTTTAATTGTCACATGATGCGGGCTAAAAAAAAACGTCGGGTTGAACGAACCAACTTTCAAAGAGGACCTGACTATTCAGCTTAAGGTGGTCCACAGTATGCAACAGAAGAGTTAAACCAATTCAAAATCATAGCTCAAACGAAATGAATCAAGATTAAATAAAAACAACAATACCCAATATGATTATACAGACCAAAAAAGAAATATGATACTCTTTGGTGACGACTAAACTCAGTGATGAGATCTAAAACTATACAAAATGCATGAGAAAAAAAAATTAAATTAATAAACAAATGAAGAAATATGCAAGCATGAATTTACATTCACGAAAACTTTTTTAACCATTTAAAAGAAACTTCACGAGCCGTGGGGCAAGTTTTGATAATCATTGCTACATGCTCAAGCATAGCTATAATAAAATAATATCATCCATGTTTTCTATAGAAAATAGTATTAATGAAAATAAGGTCATTCACGACCTTTTGAATATAAAATGTCCGCATCGCACAAGGGAAAGAACAATGACTATCCGTTAATTCCCGAAATCGTGGACCAGACCGTGAACTGCAGATCTTGAGACGTATTTAATTTTTTCTTCCGTTGATATTTACATTTAAAATAATATATTAGATGAATAAATAAGTAAATAAAGAGAAAAAAAAAATTGAAATTTTTTTTTATCTACAACAACTACTACTAGTTCATTATTTCAAATGTTCTAAAGTCACTTAAAAATACATTTCTTCACAATTTTTTCCGCTCGGTTTGTTCGATTTCCTTCAGTCTTTGGGCAAAGCGGAGAACGATTTTTAAGATGATCAACACAACACTAAAGTCATACACGTCAGATTTTACATACAAATGACATGTTTTTCCATCAAACATTTCACAGACACAAAATTTTTTTTATTTAAATCAATGATGTGTCAAGGTTTGATATTTAAAAATTAAAATTAAAGTGTAAACATAATAATACACGTAAAATTACCTGTGTTAACATATTCTAGAGCAACATAACCATATGTCCCTCAAACCCTTGTCGTCACATGAAATTGACTATCCGAAGAACTAAGTTTGACTAAGCCAAAGTCTGATAATTTCGCAATAAAATCCTGCACGAAAAACAAACTTAAACACGAATTGAGAAAGAAACCACAAAATTAGCGAACAAGAGATCATATGACAAAACTCTACCCCGTAGAGAAGTATATTGGAGGCCTTGAAATCTCTATAAATTACATGCGTTTGAAGTGTGCAAGAAAACCAAACCTCGAGCCGCTCTAATTGCAATCTTAAGTCGTATATCCCATGACAATGGCTGAACGACCGAACCCCCTACACGAACACACAAAATCTATCATCTCAAGGTCAACCAAAATGCTCATTTTTTTATTCTAAACTCGATAATGCTCAAATTCATGGCATAGGTGTAGTGATCTTACTTCCAAATAAATGGTTTTCCAAGCTTCCCCTTTGCATGAATTCATAAACAAGAAGAAATTCTTTGGCCTCCCAATAGCTTGACAAGATTTGGGTGCAAAAGTGTTCCTAAAAAGTTAACCTCAGACTGCACAAATAAAATTGATCATTCATAACTTATAAATTGGAGATTTTTAAGAGTTTATTTTAGAAATCCTTTTTGATGGAGCATAGATTTAATTACCTGCCACTCTTCAAATCCTTGCAGACTCTCAGATTTCAACTTCTTGATGGCCACTGCTGTGGCGCTTCAATTTTTGGCAGGCCCTTTCTCTTCAATCCAACCTTTGAAGACTTGGCCGAATCTGCAGAAAATATATCAAGACAATCCTAAATTTGCACTGGAACACGAAAGTTTTAAGAATATTAAATCAAAAAAACTGTAGACAAAACAGACTTCTAGATGGAAAATGATTCGATCAACACAATAAATAACTCAAGTCTGCAAATTGACAATCCCAAACAGAGTAGGATAGAAATCAATCACTGAGATTCAAAGACAGAAGAATTTCAGGCTTCAGATATCAATAATGTTAATATTGAAAGGTTGGCATTAGTTGTCTACTCGTCATTGCATTTGGTCATTTTCCATTTTCTTAGTGTGGTTCCATACTCTAACCACCATTTTTCACAAGGTACTATGGTTTATAAGTAAAACTATTTAATCTCAAACTCATTATGAGCAGTTGAAGACAATAGTTTATAAGTACGATTGAATCCAACACCAAATCAGATCTGCGGCTGTTCTTATCACTCTAGTTTTGAAAGTTTATGGTATGATTAACATTTAGACCCAAATTCATCTTGTTCACATCCTCAATCTCCTTCACAATCACGCTATGATTAGTCCGCCAGTGTTGGGGATTGCTCTCCACGTACCTAATAATTATACATGTTCATGTATAAGTTCCCAAATAAAGTAAATAACTTACGATTTGATTCTTTCTTTGAGAGCTCTGACAGTCTCGAGCGACGTAGAAAGATCGATGCCGAATTCAATGGAATCGCCCATTTACGGGCTCCGGTAGAAGTTGCTGATGGGTTTGATGGCCAGAACTGAATTTGGATATGATATTTTCTCATTGTCATATCTCAAGAAGATTGTGGTCAATAAGTTCATCTATTCAGCGATCATCTGTAATTCAAATCAACAAAAAAAGAAAAAAAAAAACATCTTTTTAAGGTTTCAAAAACATTAGGAGTAAAAGTTGAATAATTTCGACCAATGAAGAACATACCTGAACTCCATCTAAGACGCAACGATCGCCCACGTCGAACGGATGCATCGCAAACACAAAAATGATGGCTTCGAATACCGCTTTGGCACTCCTTCCAATCATGTAAAGCATGAGCGAAACCTGAGACGAAAGAAAGAGAAGTATCTCGGTGGTCAAGAAACCCATAACAAGTAACCACACGACGATCCTCACGATAACTATGAGCCCAGAAAGAAGCCTATTCAACTCCTCTATCGCTGTCTTGGTATCGTTCAATGAGAGTGCCAGAGCTCTGCGTTCGAGGTAAACATTCACCTGAAAACAAGAACTTCGTTATTACAGTGTCTACAATCAATGAAAACACTATGCAATATGCATCTTTTAAACTGAAGAGTGAGAACAATTAGGTCATTGCACTATTACTTTTTTAGACAAAGGAAAAACAACAGAAAAATTCTGAGAAAAAACTAACCAGCCAATTCTTGAGCGATTTTCTTTTGATCCTCCTTGTGTCGGCCGCTCCTTCGAATTGTGGAAGAACGGTGTCAACCTCCTTCTTCAAAAAGATACTTCCTCCTCGATATATCTAACCATCACCAGAAACGAAGAAGGCGATCAGAAAAATCATTAAAGAGTCATAAATAGCCAAAATAATGCAGCAATATTAGAAAAGTCTCACTTGCTACCAGGCTTTGTACATTTCCGAAAATCTGATAGGCAGCAACATGTGCTTCCCATTCATGGCTGATCCCCTTATCTTTCGTTTCTCCTTCAACATCCGCCTCGAGAGTGTTAGAAATGGTGGACAATCTTGAGCTTCCACTAACATTAATCAGCACTTTCATCATCCAGGCTGAGACTTTTCTATGCTTCAAGGTTTTGAGCTTTTCTACGTCAATAACTTCGGTTTTTTTTTTTATTAATTGGGAGAAAAACTTAGAGCAACGTTCACTAGTTAAACTGTTGGAAGTTATCTCGACATGTCTCTAAGACAGTGACCTCACCAACTCTCATCATACTCAACAACCTTGACATGTCTCTAAGACAGTGACCTCACCAACTCTCATCAATACTCAACAACCTTTATGGTGCAACTCGGATCCAACAAAAAATGCCTCTCTCCAACTTTTCATTCAACGCCCTCTCCAACACCTAATGACAACCATCAATTAATATCCAACATCGGTCCAACAAAACCATCACCCTCATTATTTCTCCAATAACCTAATTATTCGTTCCAACCACCTCATTTCAAACTCCCTATTTCCAACACTACATGTGCCGCACCACCAGTTTGAAATGGAATTGCCTCTTTTCATCGCTCGTCCTGGGGAGGGGTAGGATTTAGGAAGGAGAGAGTTGAAATGTCTATCGTTCTTCTTGAGTCACCCATCGCTCTCAACGTCTCTGGCGACTGGTTTTGACGGGGCAAGGTAATAATGCTCTTTCCTTTTCCCATTTCATACATTCCAAAAGTGATCATTTTCATTAAGAGGAAGGTGAGGCGTCACTTTCACCTTCCTCGTTGAAAAAAAAAAATTTGTTGACAAATTTTCGGTCTGTAATATGTTCCATGTTTTCTATAGAAAATAGTATTAATGAAAATAAGGTCATTCACGGACCTTTGGATATAAAATGCTCGCAACGCACAAGGAAAAAAATAATGACTCCGTAAACTAGTTAACATGTACCGGAGCATGATAAAAAAACACTTAGGTTAGGCTTAAGGATTCAAACTTATAGGCACGACAGCAAGGGTTTTCTCAATACCACGTCATGCATACAAACAAAACACATTCAAACAACAAAAGGTGTGTGTCCAACAAATAACACAAAATACAGGCTCCGAATAGCCAAAGGTCTGTGTGCACAAAAAAAAATGTTTAAGACTAGCGTATATTACCAAATTTTTAATTTATATATTAACAAAGTTTAACACGCGCAATGTAGTGTAATTGTAAAATATTATAGAATGACAAGTAATTTAAGTGTTAAGCAATCATAATATAAATTCAATATAGAAAAAATAAAATTGGAGTTGGGATATTAAAACTTTTAATGTTGAATTCTAAAAAAAAAAATGATTGATTCGTGGATCAAACAAATATGTAGAGCATAACTCAGTAAAGTGATATAAAATATAAATTCTATTAATTATTTATCATAACAAACTACATCATACTTCTTCGGGTAAATTCCAAAAATCACCTTGAACTATGCGAAATTCTCGAAAAAACCCTCTGACTTTAAGTCTTCCCAGTCAAAACCTCAAACTATCAAAAATGATCAAAAAAACCCCTGGCGGGGGGCCGAATTGTAATTCGGGGGGCCGAATTGTAATTAGGGGGCCGATAGCCCCCCGGATAGCCCCCCGAATCCGAAATTACACGGAAATTCGGGGGGCCGCATGAACAGTGCGGGGGGCCGCATGAACAGTGCGGCCCCCCGAATTTTGTAGGTATTTTCCTATTTTATAATTATTCTTCATTATTTTTAAATAATTTTAAAAAATACCAAATTATATTCAATTCACTTGAAATTTTTATCACATATTCATCACATCATGGGAAGATAATGTAAAAAGTTTCGTGATTTTTTTAAATTGTTTATGATTTAATATAATTTTTTATAAAATAATGTCATTAAAATTACAATATATCGCACAAGTGTTATAAAATCACGAAAATTTTTAAATTATCTTGCCATGATGTAATGAACATGTGGTAAAAATTTCAAATAAATTGCATATGATTTGGTATTTTTTAAAAAATTAAATCTTCATTTCTTCTTCAGACTTCAATTTATTTAAAAAATACCAAATCATGTTCAATTTATTTGAAATTTTTACCACATGTTCATTACATCATGGCCAGATAATGTAAAAATTTTTGTGATTTTATAACACTTGTGCGATATATTGTAATTTTAATGACATTATTTTATAAAAAATTATATTAAATCATAAACAATTTAAAAAAATCACGAAACTTTTTACATTATTTTCCCATGATGTGATGAATATGTGATAAAAATTTCAAGTGAATTGAATATAATTTGGTATTTTTTAAAATTATTTAAAAATAATGAAGAATAATTATAAAATAAGAAAATACCTACAAAATTCGGGGGGCCGCACTGTTCATGCGGCCCCCCGCACTGTTCATGCGGCCCCCCGCATGAACAGTGCGGCCCCCCGAATTTCCGTGTAATTTCGGATTCGGGGGGCTATCCGGGGGGCTATCGGCCCCCTAATTACAATTCGGCCCCCCGAATTACAATTCGGCCCCCCGCCAGGGGTTTTTTTGATCATTTTTGATAGTTTGAGGTTTTGACTGGGAAGACTTAAAGTCAGAGGGTTTTTTCGAGAATTTCGCATAGTTCAAGGTGATTTTTGGAATTTACCCTACTTCTAAATCTAAGACTATCCCAAATAACTATTAGTCCTAATATTAGTGCAGCAAAGTTCAATCTCTCTTGCATTGCTGATAGAAGGACCTGACATGGTCATCCATTCTGTTTGCATTAGTCGTTAAACACACAAAAAAAAAGTGTCATATTTCAATATATTTAGTATATGTATACTATAAAGATCTAAAAACAAGTATAAATATATGAAAATATATATATACCTGACGAAAACAGTTGGTGGAAGATTGATCGCAATAGAGTCGAAGGGATAATATCGCATTTGAAGAGACAAATGGCCATGCAATCTTTAAGAGAAAATTGAACTTCTTTCTCGTGCACGTAATAGTACACTCCATGGCGGAGAGCTTTTTGGCACCCGGCGAAGGAACATCGGGAGGGGGAAAAACAGGCGTTGGTCGGGTTTATTGTTCTAAATATTTTAAGATTAATCTTTGTACTTCAATTTTCTCTAATCAAAGAGAAATTGTTTTAAGTTAAAGTGATTTTTTTTTTTTTTTTGTAAAAAAAAAAGATTTTTCATTATCCTCTCTTGTATCTCCCTTCTTCAAATATACTTCAATTATTATAAAAATAAATAACATAAAAATGTTGGGGTGACGATGGATAAGTGTTGATTATGCAAGCCTCGGTTCAGAAATGGATAAAATAAACTAAGGGAGAGGAAAGAGATGCAGATAATGAGAAGAACATGTGTTTATGAAAGTATTTCATATTTAATAAGATCTGACAAATCGGTGATAATAGGAAAAAAATCCCAATTGGAGGACTAGATCTTCACTTTTACAATCTCTGTATAAGTTATTTCATAAATGTCTACAGCCCTTCAAATATGTAACTGCACCCAAAATTAGCTACAACCTTCATAGTAGATTTGTTCCTCTGCCCGTGGTTTTTTTCCCGTTTAGGGTTTTTCACGTAAATCTTCGTGTCCACTATTTTTTTTCTCGTTTTTCCAATTTCGTTTCGATTTCAGTTTTTCAACCATTGGTATCAGAGCGAGTTGAAAGTTTTTCGGAAATCAAGTTTTTTGATTTTTCGAAGGTATCGAACGTTTTTGTTTTGGGTTTTCAATTTCGATAATTGAAATTGAAATTTTGAGAAAAAAAAAAAAAAAAAGGAAATAGAAAAAAAAAGTTAATTTCTTTTTCTATGTTTTTTGCTGTGCGTGTGTGAAGAAACAGAACCAGTGCTTTTGGTTCTGTTGTTCTTCGACAGAGGTGTAAAACAGAGGAGGAGAGCCCGAGCCGCACCCACGCCGCTGCCTCTCCGGTCTCGCCGCCGTCGCGCGCACAGAACGCTCCGCCAAGCTCCGTTCAGAATCTCGCCGCCGTCGCGCACAGAACGCTCCGCCGTCGCCGCGCGCATAGAATCCATCGCCGAGCGAACGCAAGCTCCGTTCTGCTCGCCGCGAACGCCGCGCCTCCGGGCCGCCGCCACCGTAGCCCTAGCTTTCGTCGCTGCCTCGCCGTCGTCAGTCCACCGTTGCCATCTCCGTTCGAGCAGCGTTGCTGCTGTTTAATTTGTGGTATTTTTTGGTACTCCGTTCGAGCAAGCTTATTCAATTTTTTTGGTATTCTTTGGTATTTTTCACAGTTTGCAAAATTCTGCATATTGATTTTTGGGTGCCGCGAATTTTCTGATTATTTTTGGAGTATATTCTGAAATTCTTGTTTGTGAAATATCCGGGTTCTGAAGTTTCTAAAGGTTGAGATATTATTTGCTGTTTATTTTGGAGTAATTACCTGGTGGAGTGGAGATATTGTTAGAAATTCTGATATTGGAATTCTTTGGCTGATTAAGTGATTTGACAATATCGGTTTGGTGGGCGATTTTTGTTGGTTCAGAATATTTTGTGGAATTTATTCTGATTGGGTTAGTCACTGTTCTTGTTGCCGACCAGTGAAGAGAGGAAAGCCGCCCTCACTCAGTTCAGCCTTACTATTTTGTTCGTCTTCTTTGTTTCTTCAGGGACAAAACAGGAACAAGTTTTTGTGATATTTTTGGGGTGCAAAATATCGATTTTGTTGGGAGGTTGAGATTTGAGGAAAGATTTGGATGATAATTTGAAGATGTTATTATCATGGCTTAAATGATTTAAATCCTTGCACCGGAATTTCGAAGGTGGAGATTATCAGAATTCAGTGTTCTGGATTCATTTTGGATTGGGCCAAGTAGCCCGTTGGATCTCTTATATGGAATTCGTGTCAATGTGGCACATCTGGGGCCTTTGTGGCAGAAGATTATATTTTTAATATTTTTGAAGATTTGTTTTCCTTACACCGGAATTTCGAAGGTGGAGATTATCAGAGTTCAGTGTTCTGGATTCGTTTTGGGTTGGGCCGAGTAGCCCGTTGGATCTCTTATATGGAATTCGTGTCAAGGTGGAGATTTGTTAGAATTTGGTTTGACCCGAATTCTATATGGGCCAGACCGGTTAGGCCCATTTTGGGAATCTCATTAGGGTTTTGTTTTCTCTATAAATTGATGTAAACTAGAGTCACAAAACCTGCGGTTGTATTTCGATCTTCATAGTAGATTTGTTCCTCTGCCCGTGGTTTTTTCCCGTTTAGGGTTTTTCCACGTAAATCTTCGTGTCTACTATTTTTTCTCGTTTTTCCAATTTCGTTTCGATTTCAGTTTTTCAAAAGTTGGCTATGGCGAAAATCGTTCTCCTCCTCCTTGTCGTGTTCAAGGCCATAGCGCTTGAAAATTACCATGAAACAGACTCCAATCACGAACTATTCACATACTCTTTGCCTTCGCCGTCTCCTTTCTCATACCCACCGCAATCATCCACAGATGTTGGCGAGCAAAAGAAATCCACAGAAGGTTGTCTAGACAAATGCCTACTTTCGTGCAGGACCAATATCTCTGTTGTTCGAAGACAGATCTGCATCGCCAACTGTAACGCCAAATGCTCCGGTGCTTCTGACTCTTTTAATGACTCTTCGTAATGGTATGCACATTTATATATGTTTAATTATTTTTTTCATATCTTTATAATAAATACGTTAAATATATTGAAATATAACATCTTTTTTTGTTTTTTTTTTTAAAAAATCCAGATGCAAACACGATGAATGATCGTATCCGCTCCTCCTGCCACCAACAATGCAAGAGAGATTGAACTTTGATGCATGAATAATTGTAGTCATTCGAATGAACTTTTGTTTTTGATTTATTATGCATTTTGTCACAGTAGGTGATCAATAATCTTTTATTTTATGTCATTTTCCTAAATTGTGTTTTACATGTTTGTTCCAACTTTATTCAGTAAAATTTATCATTATGTGTTTACCCTTTTATTCTACTAATCTATTATTTTTTATCACCATTCAGTCAAATTTGAACTTCGTAAAAAAAAAATATATGTATTTAATTAAGATTATGACCATTTAATAATTTAATTACTTGGCTTATTTAGAAATGATTATTGTAAAATTTTGAACAATAAATCAAATATAACAAAGTTTGCACTTTATTTTTATTATTTAATTTTAAATATTGATTGGTGCAATTAACGACTTATTTATTAAATTAATTACACTAATCAATATTTGCAAGAATAAAAACTATATCATTATAATTATATTTAAAGATATTAAAAACAATAATTTACATTTATAGGGAATCTACGACCGATTTCAAAAACGAAGATCTAGTCGTCTTGATTAGAGACTTTTTTATCCAATTATTGTCAATTTTCATAGACAGAAAGGAACTTCTGAATGAAATTGACCCAGTAGCTGGCCTTTGGGACTGCAGTCTATGTATGAAGCTGCGCCAGTTGCCTTGTTCAGTTCTTCTCCCTCCCAAATAGCAAATAATAAAAGAACATCAGCATGATCTGGAATTTAGGAGTAGTTTAGAAAAACAAACTTTAACCCAGTGACTTTAATTTTGTGTATGAAAGTTTATTTGGGTCACCATGATCAAATACGACTTGTCATCCCTTAAATCTGCAGATAAAGATGGAGCAAAACTTAGATCATTTAAAAAAATCTCTCATTTCTGTCTTTGGAATGCTCGTCGAATCAATCCTTACCAAGTTTCGTTCAAACTATTATAATTGGAAGACGGGCATTATGCCTCAACTTCTTAAATGTACTACACATAAAACTAAGTTGAAATTTGAATTCATAATGCTCGAAGGAACAGGTAAACCATGGAAGAGAAGAGCAGTGGAGAGAAGAGGAGAAGGCAAAAAGAAAAGTTGCAGACATGGCGGAAGTGGGATTTTATACAAGTCAAGTTATATAATGCTTAAACTATTGTAATACTAATTAAATATAGAACAATTATTTTAATGAAATTTGGATATTAAAACTTCTAAAGCAGAAATTTTCAAGGTCTAGTAGTGATAAAAAAATAACTTATTTGTGGAATAAAAAGACAAACACAGAATGATAAAATGTATTTTATAAAGTTGGAACAGATGTGTACAACTCGAGTTAAGGAAACTTGCATAAAATACGGATTATTTATCATTTATTATAGCAAAATATATGATAAATCCAAAGCTAAAGTTCCCTCAAAATGGTCAAAGGTCAATCTCTCTTGCATTGTTTGTAGCAGAAACTGACACGATCTTCCATCATGCTTGCATCTACATTTCCAAAAAAAAAATACACAAAAAAAAAAGATGTTATATTTCAATATGTTTAGCATATATGTATTATAAAGATATGAAAAAATAGATATATAGTGTGTGTATACCATAACGAAGACTATTAGTTGAAGATTGGGCGCAATCAAGAGTACAACTAATATCATCAAGAGAGAACGGAGGGCATGTGGTGGTACAAACGCCCACGCAAATTCTTCTGAGAAAAGGCGTCTTTTGCGTGGCCGCGCACGACATATTACAATTCTTTATACAGTCTAATCTGCCAGTTTGTTGAGCTGCATATGGTGAGAGAATAGGCAAAGATGAGGGAGATGATGGTGGTGGGTATGAAAGAGGAGACGGCGCGGGTGAAGAGTAGGGGTTTAGTTCATGCACAGAGTATGTTTCATGGAAATTTTCAAAGGCTGTGGCTTTGAACACAACAAGCAGGAGGAGAACGACTTTCACCATAGCCATCATCTTCGAAGCTCTCACACCTGTTAATCTACTCTTTTGCATTTGTATCTCTAAACTGCATTAGGAGTGTTTATATAATCATTAAGAGTAGTATGACAGGCTAATTTGGGTGTAGTCACATTTTTTGGTAAGGGTTGAATATGGAATGACCCACTTGCTGCTGGCATTTGGGACTGCATTCTATATATGAACCTGAGCCAATAGCCTTATTCAGTTCTTCTCTCTCCCAAATAGAAAATAATTAAAGAAAATATTATCCGGCCTTTAAGAAAATTAGGGAAACAAAATTTAAATAAGAGACTTTAATTGTCACAGGATGCGTGCTAAAACAAAAACGTCGGGTTAAACGAACCAACTTTCGTGTATGAACAAGAGCTTATTTGGAAAAGCGTGTGCATTGCCAACTGTTGTACCGAATGCTTCAGTGGATCTAACTCTTTTAATGAATTTGATTATATCGTCAATTGTGCTCAATCTTCTAAAACCACTCTTCGTAATGGTACGCACATTTATATATGTTTAATTATTTTTACATTTCTTTATAGTATAGATGTTAAATATATTGAAATATAACATCTTTTAAAAAAAATGCAGATGCAGACATGATGAATGATCTTATGAGCTCCTACTGCCACCGACTATGCAAGAGAGATTGAACTTTGATACATGAATAATTGTAGTCATTCAAAAGAACTCTATCTTCTGATTTATTATGCATTTTGTCACAGTAGGTGATCAATAATCTCTTATTTTATGTTATTTTCCTAAGTTGTGTTTTACACGTGTGTTCCAACTTTATTGAGTAAAATTTATCATTTTGTGTCTACCCTTTTATTCGACTAATCTATTTTTTTTTATCACCACTCAATCAAATTTCAACTTCCAAAAAATATTGTATTTAATTAAGATTATGACCATTTAATTACTTGGCTTATTTAAAATATTGTATTTAATTAAGATTATAACCATTTAATTTGGATCAATAAATCAAAAAATAATGTTAAGTTTACACTTTATTTCTATTATTTAATTTCAAATATTGATGGTTGCAATTAATAATTTATTTATTAAATTAATTGTACTAATCAATATTTGCAATAGAAACTAAATCATTATAATTATATTTAAAGATATTAAAAACAATAAATTTACATTTACAGGGAATTCCCAATAACAAGCTTGTGAACAAATTGAATTCATTAAATGCACTAATGAAGATGTTACTTCTAACCTTGCTTGCACTCTTTTCGCGACCTTCTTTACGTTTTTCTATCCTCTCTTCCATGGTTTTCTTGTTTCTTCGCATTATGGATTCAAATTTATCATTCCTTTATTTAAATAAAAGAGTAATGGTAAGTTGGCCCTCTTATTTTACATTTTAATTTCACACCATGATGTGGTGCTCACGTGTGATTTATTTATGTAGTGCACGTAGGGTAATGAGCTTATTATTTTGAATTATTATACATATAAATTTATTGTTTTTAAAAATTAAAATAAATATTATTCCATAAAATTGGAACAAATGTGTAGAATACAACTTAAGAAAATAACATAAAATAAGAGATTATTGATAATTTATTACATCAAAATACACGATAAATCCAAAGCTAAAGTTTCTTCAAACGACGACTATTACTAATGTAGCAAAGTTCAATCTCTCTTGCATTGTTGGTAGCAGGAATTGAAACGATCATCTGTCGTGCTTGTATCTGTGTTTTCAAAAAATTTAGAAAAAAAATATATTATATTATATTTCAATATATATATAAGGATATTAAAAAATACGTAAACGTATATAAATGTGTATACCATAAGGAAGACTGTCGGTAGAAGATTGAGTACAGTCGACTGTACATGTAATATCATCAAGAGAGTTAGTAGGGCTAACAGTGCATTTGGCGACGCATATGGCCAAGCAAACATCTTTGAGAAAAGACTTCTTTTTCAGGCACGAAATACCACACTGGGCGATACAGAGTGCTCTGGCAATCTTGTGACGATGATCCTCCGACGATGGAGGTACAGTGTGAAGTTCTTGAGTTGCATATGGCGCGAATGGAGGGGAAGGAAATGGTGGGTATGAGAGAGGAGAAAGCGGCGGCGAAGAGAGGAAGATTAGTTCGTGATTGGAGTCTGTTTCACGGGAATTTTCGAGGGCGGTGGCCTTGAACACGACAAGCAAGAGGAGAAAGACTTTCGCCATAGCCACCATCTTGGAAGCTCTAACACTTCTGCAAATCTATTCTTTTATGTTTGTTTTGTGTATGATCTCTGAATTGAGGAGTGTTAATATAGTCATGGAGGCCAGCTAATTTGGGTGTAGTTGCTTATTTTAGGTAAGGGTTGACATGCATAAGAATCTACGACAGATTTCAAAAACGAAGATCTAGTCCTCTTGATTATAAACTTTTTTATCAAATTATTGTCAATTTTCAAAGACATAAAGGAACTTCTGAATGAAATTGGCCCACTTGCTGGCCTTTGGGGCTGCAGTCTATGTATGAAGCTGCGCCAGTTGCCTTGTTCAGTTCTTCTCCCTCCCAAATGGCAAATAGCAAATAAAAAAGAAGATGAGCATGATCTGGCATTTAAGAGTAGTTTAGAAAAACAAACTTTAATTCTAGGTAAATTCCAAAAACAACCCTGAAGTATGGGTAATTCTCGAAAAAACCCTTGAACTAAAAGTCGTCGCAGTCAAAACCTCAAAGTTCTAAAAACTGTCAAAATAAATCCTGGCGGGGGGCCGCATGCCCCCCAAATTTGAAATAATGAAGAATAATTTGAGAATGCAGGGGGCCGAATTACAGAATGCGGCCCCCCAAATTTGTTCGTCCCCCCGAAGTTTTTATGTGGCCCCCCGAATTTCTTTGTAATTGCACATGCGGGGGGGCATGCGGGGGCATGCGGCCCCCCGCCAGAGTTTATTTTGACAGTTTTTAGAACTTTGAGGTTTTGACTGCGACGACTTTTAATTCGAGGGTTTTTTCGAGAATTACCCATACTTCAGGGTTTTTTTTTGGAATTTACCCCTTAATTCTATGTATGAAAGTTTATTTTGGTGACCATGATCAAATACGTTTTGTCGTTTCTTAAATATGCAGATAAAGATGGAGCAAAACTTAGAACATTAACAAAAGAATAATGTTACGTGTACTCTCTTAAAAAATTTGATGATGTATCATATAATTATTGGTGTAATTAATGTAACAAGAGAGTACAGCTACCATTACTCAATTGGGAATCGTGACATCTGCTTTGCTTCTGTCACTGAGAAATTGTATCAAACCTAAAACCAAACAAGTTTAGAGAGAATATGATCGATTAATTCACTATCAACTACAAAGATAGTGCCAATAAAATGTAGTATCTTGTATCCTTAAATCAACTTGAGCTAGTAACTAAAATGAACCAAAGATTTTTTTTTTTTTTACATAATCGAAGTATGTTGGAAGAATTATTTTCACCCAAAAAAAAAAAATCTTAAACAATTTCTTATAATTACAAACTAAAATGGTAGCGGTAGACCAAATCAAAAATCGAGAATTGGCTCTTTCTGGTCAACTATGATAGTATTATGATGTAGTCTACCGTCTAAAAAATAGTCAAAACGGGTAATACCCGGCTTTTCGGGATATTAATATTTTAATATAAATGATATTTTTGTAAATATGTCAAATCAAACCCGTTTTACAAAAAGAAAGCGTTGTTACGATCCTAATAATTAATATGGATTTTAGGAAAATTATGGGAATTTTAGGAGTCGTGACGCTAAATTACGGGAATTACGTTTCTTGTAATATAAAGGACCTTTTAGTAAAAATAGTAAACGAGGTCCGTTTTACGAACGGACAGTTTTATTAGAACCCTAATAATGAATTGGAGTTATTGGTGAAATAAGGAAATTTGGAGAAGCCAAATTGCTAGTTAATTAACGAAACAAAGGACGAAACAAATATAAAATAGAAGAAAGGGCAAAATGGTAATTTGCCAAAGTAATTTTATAAAATAACTTAAATCCTCTTCTTCCTCATTTTCTCCTCGGCTCCGCGAAAACCAGAGAGGGTTTTCTGGTGATCCCTCACGGCCGATCCAATTCCGACCTCCGTTTCTCCTCCGATCGACTTCCGTTCTCCGTGTTTTCTCCTCCTCTGGCAACCCTAGGTACGAATCTATGATTTCGAAGCGTTAGTTTTCAGTTTCCACGGAGTTAGGACGTTAGGGTTTTGTTAGGGTTTTTGTTAAAAATACGATTTAGGGTTCGAGATTGATAGGTTTATCGAGTTTATGGATATAAAGGACGTATTGAACGTTATTGGACGAAGTTAAACTAATTTGTGAGAAATGTTAAATTTAATGAGTTTCGGGTTTTTGGAAAAGCTCGTTATTGGATGTTTCGTAGAATCGAGCGCGAATTGGTTGTTAAATGCCTCGATTAATTAAGTTATAGCTTTAGAAGAATTTCTTTAGTTAAGGATTTCATTAATTTGGACATTAACAGTTCAAACGTATATTAATGATAATTGTTGTGAATTGCCTTAGGTGCACCACGCTCGTGGATGGAGCTAGCATTCAACGGACGTCAGGTAAGTTCTCGTGACTTACTCTGGCCGATTGGCCTACACCGTACGTCAAAGTCGCGTCGAGGATCATTGGTGAATTGCTTGTTTAAATGCTTTGGTTGGGTAGTTAGGATTAGTTCTTTTGTAGGTTATGCTTTGAGTGTCTTGATGGTACGTATGATGGTTGATTATTTTATGTTTATAACTGTTCATGTATCATAGTTTTAAAAACGTCATGAAAACGAATTTACGCATAGTTTTCATGAAAAGGAAATGCACGTAAAGGCAAGTAAAGTATCATGTAAACAACCCTCTGTGTGTGGTTATCGGGGTGAAGTTCAGACCTAGCGTTCCGTGGTGAGCGGGTTTCCCTCCCTTCAGATGGTGTGGGCTGTCGAACCGCTTGACGGGCCCTATCCATCTGCCGAGTGATAGGCTTCGGTAACCAAAAGAATGTCATGGTGAGAATGAATGAATGAATGAATGAAATGCATGAGTGACGATGTTATAAAAATTGCACATACATGTTCATGCATAAGCATTTACGTAGAACTTACTGAGCCTTTAGTTCATAGATGTCTTTATGGTGTAGGTGACCTCTACACAGGTGAGGATGAGATCCCTCCACCCGAGGCATGAACAGTTGAAGAAAGATGGCCCGTGGGAGTCTGCTGGGCAGTTGGCGCGCATTTCGACCCGTGGGGATGTAGGTATATGTTTTGGGGACACGATATGAATTGTATAGCTGAACATATTAGGATGTTTGGATCTGGTAGTGGATAGGTTTATGTTTGGTGTTTTAAACGTGTTGAAAACCTGTTTGGATAGGTTTATGTTTGGTGTTTTAAACGTGTTGGAAACCTGTTTTATAAACTGTTTTGGTAAATTTAAATAGGTGGAAATACTCGGTTTTTAAACAGATCCACGAAGTTTATTTTCACGAAAGTTTATTATGTTTTAAACACGTTTTGAAATATGTTTTTGGTCGTTTAATCGGTGGTTGATAACATGAGAAAAGAGTTAAGTTTTGTTGAAAAGTTTAGAGCGTATATGGATGAGAAGAAACGTGAAGGGAATGAGAAAAGAATGAAGGTAATGTAGGAAGTTTGCTCTCTGGAATCGGATTCCAGAGAGTAATCTGGATCGCCCAAGTGGGCGATCGATCGCCCATAATGTGGGGTGATCGATCGCCCCTTAATGGTTGGTTTGGGCGATCGATCGCCATGGTGAGGGGCGATCATCGCCCCTCCTGTTGTTGACCTCGGCGATCGATCTCCTGAAATAGGAGATCGATCGCCCCTTCAATTTGTGAGGGACAAAGTCTCTTTTGTCCCTCGGCCGGATGATTGTTTTAATTAAAGTTTTATTTAATTGTTTCAATTGTTAAATGTTTTATTAATTTGAAATATGTTTAGTTTTAAACGGTTTTAAGAATATAGACTTCAACGTTTTTAATTCTGATTCCGGTTTAAACAGTTTTAATTCCGCACAACGTTATTAAAGTTTATAAATATATGTAAAGATAAAAAAATAATAATACGGGAAAATAAGATACGGGTAAGGGTCGCTACAAAACGTCTGATCTCGACATTAACTTCTATGAAATTATGCTTTGTTCACATTCTTCTTTCTTTATGAGTTTGGAGAAAGTCAATAGTTAAATTTTTAGAATCTTCAATCTCGGTCCAATCATAAAGACTTCCCTTCATTATGGTCTTTCAAATGTAGTTATCACTTCTCTTCATCGATCACTGTTGATGGTAGCCTTCTCATGCCACATTTTTAAGAACTTGACATAGACTACTACTCTTCGAACTTCGGAAAATAGAACATCCTATATTTTAGTTCACCAAATTTTTTATTTGAAATTTTGACCAGTTAAAAAACACCCAAATTGTAAAGTTAAAAAACAGTCGTAATACTAATTATATATAGAATAATTATTTAATGAAATTTGAATATTAAAACTTCTAAAGCTTCAATTTTTAGGATCCTGAAGTGAAAAAGAATGACTGAAACACAGATAAAATTTATTCTATAAAGTTGCAACAGATGTGTACAACTCAACTTAACAAACTCACATCAAATACGGATTATTTATCATTTATTGTAGAAAAATATATGATAAATCCAAAGCTCGAGTTTCTTCAAATGAATGAATCAAAGTTCAATCTCTCTTGCATTGTTTGTAGCAGGAAATGACTCCTTCCTCCATCATCCTTGCATCTACATTTCCAAAAAAAAAACACAAAAAAGATGTTATATTCCAAAATGTTTAACATATATGTATTATAAAGATATGAAAAAATAGATAAATAAATACAAGTGTATACCATAACGAACACTATTAGTTGAAGATTGTGCACAATCGAGAATGCAACTAATATCATCAAGAGAGGTCTTAGGGCATTTGGCAGTACAGATGTTCACGCAAATATTTCTGGTAAAAGGCTTCCTTTGCGTGCACGACGTATAACACTTCTTTACACAGTCTGCTCTGTTAAGTTCTTGAGCTGCATATGGAGGGAGAATCGGTGAAGATGAGGGAGATGATGGTGGGTATGGAAATAAAGAGTCTGATGGTGCAAGTGAAGGAGAAGGAAATGGTTGGTATGAGAGAGTAGACAGCGTCGGTGAAGAGTATGTTGGAGAATATTTTGAAAGGAAAGACTACTTCTCTTATTACTCACTTTTGTTTCCTCTTTTCTCCACACAAGCTTACAAACATCACCCCTATTTATACTAGTGGCACCTCCCCAACCAATGAGTAATTGACTCTCTAGAAAGATCTAAAGAAGACTTCTCTAGAACACATTACACTAGACCTTTCTATAAGCTTCCATAAGCTTCTACACACTTCTATAAACTTCTACAAGATTCTACAAGCTTCTAATAGCTTCTCCAAGCTTCTACAAGCTTCTATAGACTTCTACAAGCTTCTTCAAGAAGTCAAGTTTATAATTTCAACATCCCCCCTTAAACTTGATTTCTTGTTACTCCAATTAAAGTTCTCAACCTGACGAAGCTTTCTTGCTTAAGTGGTTTAGTGAAGATATCAGCTACTTGATCATGAGACTTCACGTACTCCACTTGTACCTCTTTCTTCATGATGCACTCTCGTATATAATGATAGCGCGTGTCAATGTGCTTACTTCGATCATGGAAGACTGGGTTCTTGGCCAAAGCTATTGCTGACTTGTTATCTATGCAAATCTTGGTTGGCTCCTCTTGTGGAAGACGCAATTCCTTCAATAGGTTTCTGAGCCAAATTGCATGACAGACACATGAAGTAGCAGCTACATACTCTGCCTCGCATGTTGAAAGAGTGACAATTGGTTGCTTCCTTGACATCCATGTAAAAGCAGTGTCTCCCATGTAAAAGACAAAGCCAGTCGTGCTCTTTCGATCATCTATATCTCCACTCCAATCGCTATCGCTGTATCCAACAAGCTTGTAATCATTAGATTCAGAATAGTATAAACCATAGTTTGTTGTACCTCTTAAATAACGAAGAATTCTTTTTGCTGCTTTCATATGAGTTGTTGTTGGATTCTCCATGAACCTGCTAACAACTCCAACTGCATAAAGAATATCTGGCCTTGTACATGTCAGATATCGCAAGCTACCAATCAAGCTCTTAAAAAATGTTGGATCTACTTTTTCTCCTTCTTCGTGCTTTGACAACTTGATTCCACATTCCATTGGTGTGGCGACTGGATTGGAGTTATTCATCTTGTATTTCTTAAGTACCTCTTTGGCATAGCCTTCTTGAGTGATCAATATGCCATTGTCTTTCTGCTTTACTTCAATTCCAAGGTAGTAAGACATGATTCCGATGTCAGTCATTTCAAACTCCTCCATCATCTCCTTTTTAAACTCTTCGAACATGCTTGAATTGCTGCCTGTGAATATCAAGTCATCTACATATAGGCATACGATCAAGATATCACCGTTTTGGATTTTGATGTAGAGTGCATGCTCATATGGACACTTGATGAACTTTCTATCTTGCAAGTACTTGTCAATTCGAGCATTCCAAGCTCTTGGGGCTTGCTTCAACCCATAGAGTGCTTTCTTTAACTTTAAAACTTTGCCTTCTTTTCCCTTGATCTCATAGCCTTGTGGTTGCTCGATGTAGACTTCTTCTTCAAGAACTCCATTTAGGAAAGCAGATTTCACATCCATTTGATGTATCTTCCATTTATTTTGAGCTGCCAATGAAATAATCAATCTAACAGTTTCTAGTCGAGCAACGGGAGCAAATACCTCATCATAGTCAATGCCAACTCTTTGACTATAGCCTTTTGCCACCAATCTCGCCTTGTATCTTTGGACGTCTCCATTGGCGTTTTTCTTTGCTTTGTACACCCACTTTACTCCGATTGCCTTGTGCCCTTTTGGAAGTGAAGCTAACTCCCATGTATCATTCTTCTCGATTGCCTTTATCTCTTCATCCATGGCATTTTTCCAATTCTTGTTCTCCACCGCCTCTTGAAAATTCATGGGCTCACAATCGACAAATAAGCAAAAGAGAGTAAGGTTATCTTGACTTTCGGTTACCTAATAGAGTTCATGTAAACTCCTGAATCGTGGAACTCTTTTACTTGAACTTTCATCTTCTTGAAGACTCACAGTTTGTGGAATTGGTGGAGTAGTAGGCTCCTGCTCCATCCTTAATTGCTCCATTTTATCTTCCTCAAAGTATGGAAAAAAAGTGTATTCTTTGTTATGTGGTCTCCAATCCCATTCTCCTTCTTCGTCGAATACGACATCTCGGCTAATGGTTGTCTTCCCAGTATTAGGATTGTAGAGTTTGTATCCTTTGGAGTTAGCATCGTAGCCAATAAAGATGTATTTTTGGCTTTTATCATCTAGCTTGCTTCTTTGTTTGTCAGGTACATGCACATGGGCTATACTCCCGAAAACTCTTAGATGAGCAATGCTAGGCTTCCTTTCACTCCATGCTTCTTGTGGTGTTTTACCCCACACGCTTCTTGTTGGAGATCGATTAGATAGATAGACTGCACATGCAACTGCTTCTGACCATAACTCCTTGGGTAGTCTTTTGCTTTTGAGCATGCTCCTTGCCATTTCAAGAATTGTTCGATTCTTCCTTTCTGCCACTCCATTTTGTTGAGGAGATCTTGGGACTGTCAATGGTCGTCGTATCCCATGAGTCTCACAGAACTCTTGAAATTCTTTTGAGGTGAACTCTCCTCCTCGATCAAACCTTATAGCTTTGATCTGTAGGCCACTCTCTTTCTCGACGGCAGCTTTGAATTTCATGAAGACTTCAAAGACCTCAGATTTTTGCTTCAAGAAATATACCCATGTTTTTCTTGAGAAATCATCGATGAAGAGAAGAAAATAGTTATTCTTACCGAGTGAGCTTGGCTTGATTGGACCACACGCATCCGTATGTATGAGTTCTAGCGGCTTCTTAGCTCTTGAGTTTGATTCTTTTGGAAAGCTTTTCCTGAATTGCTTCCCAAGTAGACATCCTTCACACACTTGATCAGGATGACGAATGCAAGGTAGTCCTCTCACCATCTCCTTCTTGGACAACAATTCTAGTCCTCCAAAGTTGAGATGCCCAAAGCGAAGATGCCATAGCCAAGATGCATCTTTGTAACACGCCTTGAGACATTTAGCAGCTTCATTTTGAATGTTGAGCACAAACATTCGATTCTTTGACATCCGCACCTTTGCGATCAAGTTGTTAGCTTTATCTCTTATAGAAAGGTTATTATCTCTCAGATGAATATCATAACCTTTCTCTAAGAGTTGACCCAAACTAAGGATATTGCTCTTCATGTTCGGCACATAATAGACATTTGATATGAATGTGCGTTCTCCATTCTTTAAGTGGATGAGAATTTTACCTTTACCATGTACTGCCACTTTGGATTCATCTCCAAAAGTCACATTACCACCTATAGATTCGTCAAGCTCCACGAACATGCTTCTTTTTCCGCACATATGATTGCTAGCGCCAGTGTCCAAGTACCATCTATCATCTTCTTCCTTTTTATTATCCTTGTAAGCCAATAGCACAGTGCCATCTTCTTGTCTACTTTCTTCAATGTAGTTGACCTTTTCCTCAATCTTGTTGCTTTTAGGAGCTCTACATTCGAAAGCGTAATGACTAAACTTCTCACAGTTGTAACACTTAATATGTGACTTGTCATACCTTGATTTAGAATTGCCTTTCCCACGACCTCTTATTGAGTTTTCTTTTCTTTGATAACTGTTGTTATCATCGTTGGGTCTCCGACCTTGTCCATGTCCATGACCTCGGCCTCGTTCTTGACCATGAACTCGTCTTTGTTGGTTCTTGTAACCACTTTCTTCTTTGGATGGAACAACTTGAGTCTTGAGTAGTTGCTGCATGATCTACCCCTTCTTCTTTTTCTTTTCTTCATATGCTTGCAATGATCCCAAGAATTGTTCCATCGTCATTGTCTCCAAATCTTTCGTTTCTTCGATAACGGTGACGATATGTTCAAACTTTGAATCTACTGATCTAAGGATCTTCTCCATTATTTTTACATCATCTAACTTTTCACAATTTCTTTTTAGTTGATTGGTCACCGTTAAAACTCTTGAGAAGTAATCGGAGATACCTTCTCCTTCTCTCATATGTAAGGTTTCAAACTCAGCTCTTAAAGTTTGAAGACGTACCTTTTTTACTGGATCTGCTCCCTTGTAAGAAGTTTGAAGTTTTTCCCATGCTTCCTTTGCCGTCTTTGCTTCTGAGATCTTTTCAAAAGCATCTTCATCTAACCCTTGATAGATGAGATAGAGAGCCTTCTTGTCTCTTTTTCTTGAGTCTCTCAAACTATCCTTTTGAGTTTGAGATAGATTTACATCATTCTCCGGCTCAGTGTGACCTTTCTCGACTATTTCCCACACGTCTTGCGCACCAAGGAGAGCCTTCATCTTGATGCTCCAATTATCGTAATTGCTCTTGTTGAGTGTTGGGACTTGGAAAGGAACCATACCACCGTTTGCCATCTTTCTACAAAGGATCTTCTAGCGCTCTGATACCACTTTGTTGGAGAATATTTTGAAAGGAAAGACTACTTCTCTTATTACTCACTTTTGTTTCCTCTTTTCTCCACACAAGCTTACAAACATCACCCCTATTTATACTAGTGGCACCTCCTCAACCAATGAGTAATTGACTCTCTAGAAAGATCTAGAGAAGACTTCTCTAGAACACATTACACTAGACCTTTCTATAAGCTTCCATAAGCTTCTACACACTTCTATAAACTTCTACAAGATCTACAAGCTTCTAATAGCTTCTCCAAGCTTCTACAAGCTTCTATAACTTCTAAAGCTTCTTTTCAAGAAGTCCAAGTGTTTATAAGTGTTCAACATCACCCCTTAACTTGGTATTTCTTGTGACTCTCCAAGTAAGTCTCAACCTGACGATCTTTCTTGCTTAAGTGGTTTAGTGAAGATTCACTACTTGATCAGAGACTTCACGTACCGCACTTGTAACCTCTTTCTTCATGATGGGCACTCTCGTATATAATGATAGCGCGTGTCAATGTGCTTACTTCGATCATGGAAGACTGGGTTCTTCTTGTCCAAAGCTATTGCCTGATTACTGTTCTCTATTGCAAATCTTGGTTGGCTGCCTCTTGTGGAAGCCGCAATTCCTTCAATAGGTTGCTGAGCCAAATTGCATGACATACACATGAGTCGCACTACATACTCTGGCCTCGCATGTTGAAAGAGTGAATTTGGTTGCTTCCTTGACATCCATTAAAGCAGTGTCCCCCATGTAAAAGAAAAGCCAGTCGTGGCTCTTTCCGCTCATCTATATCTCCACTCCCATCGCTATCGCTGTATCCAACAAGCTTGTAATCATTAGATTCAGATAGTATAAACCATAGTTTGTTGTACCTCTTAAATAACGAAGAATTCTTGTTGGCTGCTTTCATATGAGGTTGTTGTTGGCTTCTCCATGACCTGCTAACAATCTCCACTGCTAAAGAATATCTGGCTTGTACATTTCCATATCGCAAGCTCCATCAAGCTCTTAAAAAATTGTTTGATCTACTTTTCTCCGTCTTCGTGCTTTGACACTTGATTTTCCACTTCCATGGTGTGGCGACTACTGGATTGGAGTTATTCATCTTGTATTTCTTAATACCTCTTCTGGCATAGCCTCTGAGTGATCAATATGCCATTGTCTTTCTGCTTTACTTCATTCCAAGGTTAGAAGACATGATTCCATGTCAGTCATTCAAACTCCGTCCATCATGCTCCTTTTTAAACTCTTCGAACATCTTGAATTGCTGCCTGTGAATCGTCAAAGAGTCATCTACATATAGTCTAAAGAATACGTATCAAGATATCCCCGTTTTGGATTTTGATTTTAGAGGCATGCTCATGATGGACCCTTGAGACTTTCCCTGATCTTGCAAGTATTGTCAATTCGAAGCATCCCAGCTCGTTGGGCTTCTTCAACCCATAGAGTGCTTTCTTTACTTTAAAACTTTGCCTTCTTTTCCCTTGATCTCATAGATTGTGTTTGCCCTCTCGATGTAGACTTCTTCTTCAAGAACTCCATTTAGGAAGCGATTTCACATCCATTTGATGTAATCTTCCATTTATTTTGAGCTGCCAATGAAATATCAATCTAACATTGCTAGTCGACAACGGTAGGCAAATACCTCATCATAGTCAATGTCCCACTCTTTGACTATAGCCGTTTTGCCACCAATCTCGCCTTGTATCTTTGGACGCCCATTGGCGTTTTCTTTGTTTGTACAGCCCACTTACTCACCGATTGCCTTGGCCCTTTTGAAGTGAAGCTAACTCCCATGTATCATTCTTCTCGATTGCCTTTATTCTCTTCATCCATGGCAATTTTTCCAATTCTTGTTCTCCACCGCCTCTTGAAAATTCATGGCTCACAATCGACAAATACGCAAAGAGAGTAAAGGTTTATCTTGACTTTCGGTTACCTAATAGAGTGCTGTAACTCCTTATCGTGAACTCTTTACTTGAACTTTCATCTCTTCTTAAAAAAAAAACAACAAAAAAAAAATTCTTTGAAGCTCACAGTTTGTGGAATTGGGGAGTAGTAGGCGCCTGCTCCACCTTATTGCTTTGCTTCCATTGTAGCTTCCTCAAAGTATGGACAAAAGTGTATTCTTGTTTATGTGGCTTCCAATCCCTTCGCCTTCTTTTTCGTCAATAAGACTCTCGGCTAATGTTGTCGTCCCCAGTATTGGATTGTAGAGTTTGTATCCTTTGGAGTTAGCATGTAGCCATAAAGATGTTTTTTGGCTTTTATCATCTAGCTTCTTTCTTTTGTTTGTCAGGTACATGCACATGTGTCTATACTCCCGAAAACTCTTAGATAGCCATGCCTAGGCTTCCTTTCACTCCATGCTTCTTGTGGTGTTTTACCCCACATGGGGGGGCGGCTTCTTTTTGAGATCGATTATATATGAGACTGCACATCAACTGCTTCTCTCTCCAAAACTCCTTGGGTAGGCTTTGCTTTTAAGCCTGCTCCTTGCCATTTCAATATTGTTCGATTCTTCCTTTCTGCCACTCACCATTTTGTTGAGGAGCTCTTGGGACGGTCAATGGTCGTCGTATCCCCATGATTCTCACGAACTCTGAAATTTCTTTTTAGGTGAACTCTCCTCCTCGATCAGACCTTATAGCTTTGATCTGAGGACACTCTCTTTCTCTCGAAAACAGCATCTTTGAATTTCAGAAGACTTCAAAGACCTCAGATTTTGCGTCAAGAAATATACCCATGTTTTTCTTGAGAAATCATCGATGAAGAGAAGAAAATAGTTATTCTTTGACCGAGTGAGCTTGGCTTGATTGGACCCACTCATCCTTATGTATGATTCTAGCGGCTTCTTATGCTCTTGATTTGATTCTTTTGGAAAGCTTTTCCTGAATTGCTTCCCAGTAGACTCCTTCACACACCTTGATCAGGATGACGAATTGCAAAGGGAGTCCTCCCACCTCTCCTTCTTGGCCAACAATTCTATCCGTCCTCCAAAGTTGAGATGCCCAAAGCGAAGATGCCAGCCAAGATGCATCTTTTTAACACGCCTTGAGACATTTAGCAAGCTGAGCATTTTGATGTTTAAAGCACAAACATTCGATTCTTTGACATCCGCACCGTTGCGATCAAGTTGTTAGCTTTATCTCTTATAGGAAAATTTATTAGCTCTCAGATTGAATATCATAACCTTTCTCTAAGAGTTGACCCAAACTAATGATATTGCTCTTCATGTTCGGCACATAATAGACATTTGATAGAATGTTGCGTTCCCATTCTTTACTTGATGAGAATTTTACCTTTACCATGTAACTGCCACTTTGGATTCATCTCCAAAAGTCACATACTCACCTATAGTTCGTCAAGCTCCACTACAAGCTTCTATAGACTTCTACAAGCTTCTATAGACTTCTACAAGCTTCTATAGACTTCTACAAGCTTCTATAGACTTCTACAAGCTTCTATAGACTTCTACAAGCTTCTATAGACTTCTACAAGCTTCTATAGACTTCTACAAGCTTCTATAGACTTCTACAAGCTTCTATAGACTTCTACAAGCTTCTATAGACTTCTACAAGCTTCTATAGACTTCTACAAGCTTCTATAGACTTCTACAAGCTTCTATAGACTTCTACAAGCTTCTATAGACTTCTACAAGCTTCTATAGACTTCTACAAGCTTCTATAGACTTCTACAAGCTTCTATAGACTTCTACAAGCTTCTATAGACTTCTACAAGCTTCTATAGACTTCTACAAGCTTCTATAGACTTCTACAAGCTTCTATAGACTTCTACAAGCTTCTATAGACTTCTACAAGCTTCTATAGACTTCTACAAGCTTCTATAGACTTCTACAAGCTTCTATAGACTTCTACAAGCTTCTATAGACTTCTACAAGCTTCTATAGACTTCTACAAGCTTCTATAGACTTCTACAAGCTTCTATAGACTTCTACAAGCTTCTATAGACTTCTACAAGCTTCTATAGACTTCTACAAGCTTCTATAGACTTCTACAAGCTTCTATAGACTTCTACAAGCTTCTATAGACTTCTACAAGCTTCTATAGACTTCTACAAGCTTCTATAGACTTCTACAAGCTTCTATAGACTTCTACAAGCTTCTATAGACTTCTACAAGCTTCTATAGACTTCTACAAGCTTCTATAGACTTCTACAAGCTTCTATAGACTTCTACAAGCTTCTATAGACTTCTACAAGCTTCTATAGACTTCTACAAGCTTCTATAGACTTCTACAAGCTTCTATAGACTTCTACAAGCTTCTATAGACTTCTACAAGCTTCTATAGACTTCTACAAGCTTCTATAGACTTCTACAAGCTTCTATAGACTTCTACAAGCTTCTATAGACTTCTACAAGCTTCTATAGACTTCTACAAGCTTCTATAGACTTCTACAAGCTTCTATAGACTTCTACAAGCTTCTATAGACTTCTACAAGCTTCTATAGACTTCTACAAGCTTCTATAGACTTCTACAAGCTTCTATAGACTTCTACAAGCTTCTATAGACTTCTACAAGCTTCTATAGACTTCTACAAGCTTCTATAGACTTCTACAAGCTTCTATAGACTTCTACAAGCTTCTATAGACTTCTACAAGCTTCTATAGACTTCTACAAGCTTCTATAGACTTCTACAAGCTTCTATAGACTTCTACAAGCTTCTATAGACTTCTACAAGCTTCTATAGACTTCTACAAGCTTCTATAGACTTCTACAAGCTTCTATAGACTTCTACAAGCTTCTATAGACTTCTACAAGCTTCTATAGACTTCTACAAGCTTCTATAGACTTCTACAAGCTTCTATAGACTTCTACAAGCTTCTATAGACTTCTACAAGCTTCTATAGACTTCTACAAGCTTCTATAGACTTCTACAAGCTTCTATAGACTTCTACAAGCTTCTATAGACTTCTACAAGCTTCTATAGACTTCTACAAGCTTCTATAGACTTCTACAAGCTTCTATAGACTTCTACAAGCTTCTATAGACTTCTACAAGCTTCTATAGACTTCTACAAGCTTCTATAGACTTCTACAAGCTTCTTCAAGAAGTCAAGTTTATAATTTCAACAGAGTAGGGCAATAGTTCGTGATCAGAGTCGGAATTTTCAAGGGCTGTGGCCTTGAACACGACAAGCAGGAGGAGAACGAATTTCGTCATAGCCATCATCTTCGAAGCTCTCACACTTGCAAATCTAATCTTTTATATTTGTCTTCCGTATATTATCTCTGAACTGTGTGAGAAGTGTTTATATAGCATTGAAGACGGTCTAATTTGGGAGGAGTTATATTAGGTAAGGTTTGAATATGGGAAGACACTATTGCTAGGTTTTGGGACTGCATTCCATGTATGAAGCTGCGCCAATTGCCTTATTCGACTCTTCTACTTCCCAAATAGCAAAATAATAAAAGAAAATATTATCTGGCATTTAAACGTAGCGTAGGAAAATAAACTTTAAATAAGAGACTTTAATTTCTCAAAGGTTTGGTTCACAGTACTTTGTTATGAAAAAATAAAATTGAGGTTTGAATATTAAAACTTTTCATTTGGAGTTCTCAGGATCTAGTATAAAAAAAAATGATTGATTCATGGGTGAAATGGGAGAATACACAATGATAAATGGAACAAATATGAAGAGCACAACTCAAATAAAAATTTTATTAATTATTTATCATAACAAAGTACATCATATATCTAAAGTTAAAATTATTTCAAATAACGACTAATATCAGTAAAGCAAAATTCAATCTCTCTTGCATTGTTGGTAGCAGGAACTGAGTTGATCATCCATTTTGTTTGCATCTGCAGCTCAAAAAATTAAAAAACACAGAAAAAGATGTCACATTTCTATATATTTAACATGATCTAAAAATATGTATAAATATATGAAAATATATATACCGAAACGAAGACTGTTGGTAGAAGATTGAGCACAATCGAGGGTACAATTAATATCATGAATAGAGTCGGAAGGGATAAGAGAGCATTTGAAGAGACATATGCCCATGCAAATTTTTTTGATAAAGTTGAACTTCTTTCTCATGCACCTCATGGCACAATCCATGGCACAGAGCTCTTTGGCACTAGGCGGAGGAACATACGGAGGGGGAAAAACAGGCGTTGGAGGAGGAAAAACAGGCGTCGGGGGAGGAAGAACGACGATGGGTGCAGGGGGAGGGGGAGGTGGAGGTTGTACGTCTGGAATCACTGCCGGCGCCGGTGCAGTGGGAGGTGGAGGTTGTACGTCTGGAATCACCGCCGGCGCCGGTGCAGGTGGAGTTTCAAGCTCTGGAGCTGGTGATGGGGCGAGAAGGGGGGAAGAGGAGGGAGACAATGACGGTGGGTCTGAAAATGGAGAAAGCGACGGTGCAAGTGAAGGAGAAGGAAATGGTGGGTTTGAGAGAGGAGACGGCGACGGCGAAGTTTGAAGGGCGGTGGCTTGGAACAGAACAAGCAGAAGGAGAACCACTTTCGCCATTGTCGTCATCTTCGAAGCTCTTCCTCCTGCAAATTTAAACTTACGTCTGTGCAGAGTGTTTTTCAGAGGAGTGTTTATATAAACTTTTGAAGACGAGCTAATTTGGGTACTTATTTTGGGCAAGGGTTCTGCATGGAATGATTTCATAATTTGGTTTCATATTATGGTATAATATATGGCAGAAGAATCGTTTTTTGAGATAATTTATACGACAGCATGCAATAATATAGATTTAATCCTCTTAATTAGAGATATTCCCTCTATAATTTCCAGTTTTTAAGCAAATTTACCGAATTTATAACCCAATATTTTGTGGGTAATGCGAGCACAGATTTAGGAAATTATAAGAAGTCATAATTTATATCATTTTCGCTTAATTTAGAAAAATAACTTCTTATTTGCAATGGTGGAAGATTAAAAAAAAAATTGGAAAAATAAAATAAAATTTATATCATTTTCGCTTAATTTAGAAAGAGATAGAAATTATGTGGCTACCATCTTTAATTCAAAGCTAAGATTATTCAGTTCAAGTCTAGAAGGTATCCACGAACTCTCCTCTTAAGTCATTCAAAGGCAAATATTAGAACTTATACTATCCATGAAAGGAGACAAGTTTCGAGACATTAGTTCACGTCTCATAACTTGTGCGTATGTCGACACAAATATGATATGAAGGGGCAAACCCTGAAATACAGTGGAGACGATCGAGATCCATGATCGGGACCGGGGTATGGAGGATCACAATCACAATTTGTATAGTGTAAGAATGATACTTTATGCAATGTCTTGTTTATTTAACTTGCGAAAAAAAGTTTTACCTGTAATCTACTACAAGTCGTTATCAAATAAAACTCTTGTATTTCGGAATAACGTGCAACAACTATTTTGTATTTTAAATTACGACAATTAAAATCTTATAGTTTAAAATTGTTATTGATACAAGTATAAGTTATATTTTTGTTAATTTTTTAAGAGTAATGTTATGTGTATATTTTATAATTATTACTCGTTAGATTCGGGACAAATCCTAACGGAAATTTACCTTAAGCCCAACCAGGCAGCCCAACTCACTAATCCCTCCCTAGGGTTTTTTCTCATATTTTTTGTTCAACCTACGCAGTCCTACTCTCCCTCCCACAAAATAAGAAGTCATTTTTCAGATATAGAAAAAGACTCGACCAATTATGAAGATGAAACACAAAGAGTAGTATTGCACATAATAAGAGAAATTACCATGTTTAATTTTGATCCTCAAATGAGGTTTGATGTGAATAACTATGAACATAATTTAATCCTGAAGTACACAAACTTTTCCAGATCTTTAAATTTGAACCTGGAGTGTAAGTATTAAGACATGTAGACAATTAAAAAGATTTACATATAACACAATGTATAAAAATGTGCTTTGTTATATTAAACTAGTAAGGGAGATGAGATACATGTGGGAGCTTCTGATGGCCAACTTCTTCTTCCTGATATTGAGCAGAGACTTTCAGTCTTCAGTTTCAGATTCTACAATTGGCAGCTGAGTCCGAAAAGGGAAAACGGATCAGCGATTAGAAAAGCAATTTGTTTTTAGACAGTGAAGAACATGCAGAACCAACAATATATGTAGAGAAATTCAGTTTAACATCCAGATAAAGAGAAATGGCAGTCATTGTGTGTCATTGATGGACTTTAAAAATCGTACGTTACACCCATCTTTTCTAGGCAAGTAAATGATGACTACTCGTTACACTTAATGATTTAATCCTAAATAACAGGATAACTTTGGGTGCAACTGTGAGTTTTTTAAAATCCTTCCCATTTTCAACTATTCTGTAAGACATCTTAACAATTGGGTCATGGAATGTCAAAGTCTGAAGGCCACAAAAACTATGATACTCACTGCAATATACAAACTGGTTGAGATCGAGCGTCACCCTGCCCTGCTTGGCTGTGTCAAATGAGTTGAACAAATTACTGCAACAAAAGACAAGTTCAAAGTTAGAATTCGTCTATAGAATAGAAATCACGATATAAGTTATTTATTATCAGTCTCAAAATTTTGTGGACTTCCCCTCAGGCCAACAAAAGAGTTCTCGTCTTTGTCTCTATGTAATGGATCACTTGAGAGAATTTAAAGGATATGTTATCAATGTCTTTGTGTCAAAAAAGAACCTACCGAGATGACTGTAAAAATATACAGAGGGATATGAAATCATCTAGCCGAAATCTTCCATTCTTCTTTTGATCAAAGCTCTGGAAACAGATATTATAAGAGAAAAAAAGTAATGTTAAGCTTTTGGTACCAGGACCAACTTTTAGGAAAATAGGAATGAACAATAATTTGTTCTCCTACAAGTTTAAGGAGAGTGCGGGTATGGAAATTTAAACTTTGCCATTAACAATTCTTTTTAAGGTTAGAGGAAAAAATAAACATCAAGCTTTAATTCTTTTCATGATTTTAGAAATAAACATCAAGCTTTACCTCACAGAGCGTAAAAGGCAGGAGAATCCAGCTTGAAGCCAATTTTAACCAACGCCTGCAAAAGTATTTCACCCATTGAAGCAGATATATCGTGACATGTAACTGTTATGATAACAAGTTGAGTATTACTTCTTGTAGAAGCAAGTTGGTAAGTAATGTCTACAACTAGAAATGATGAAGATGAACATAAAAATTGGGAATAACCTCTCTACATCTGAGAATGCATGTTGAACCTGCAAATAAATCGTAATGAGAAATCATTCAGTGAACCGCATGGATCTTGAAAAAATCTTTAAAAAATTGCAAGATTTCAATGAGTCTAGCCAAGATAAAATTGCATACCTTCTAAAGAAACTTGTTCAGAGCAACGAACTCTGAAAGAAATAAATAAATCATAATTTATCAGAGTGAGGCTTCGAAGTACTAGTTTCATTATTGGAGAGCAAAAACAAAAAAGGTTACCAAAATGGAAAGCCCCACTAACCTTTGAAACTCATTGTCCCGTTCCTATCAAAATCATACAACCTGCAGGAAATTCACATGCATGAACCAATAATAATTCTACAAATCACAGATATATAGAGCCATGGAAATCAACTGATACATCTCGAAGCAATTACGTAGTCGCTGAAAACGAGAATCGTAAGGGATTGTGAAAGCAAACCTGATCATCTGCTGTACAACTGTTTCCGACAGCTAGAGCTTTCTACCGAATAATATTTTCTTTTATTATTTGCTATCTGGGAGAGACAAGAGCTAAACAGATTTACGGACTGAAAATTTATTTTGTCAACAATTTTTTTTCTTTCAACGAGGAAGGTGAAGGTAGGTGATGCCTCACCTTCCTCTTAATGAGTAAGGCGAGCATGGACCTTCTCATAGAAGGTTTCTTTTGTATAAATCACGTTTATCGCTATGTTACTCAGAATTCTCATGGAAGGATAAACAGAGGTTATTTTGCAAATGGAAGAATCAAAAAGAACATGAGGTTCCTCTATGCCGGATTATGGTCTTCCAGTGTACCATTCAAATGTTCTCTGTCGCCGGTCCTCAGTCAGAAATTTCGGAAATGAGTCCCTCACCTAATAAGCCTCCGAATTTCCAACGCATTGCATCTCTCGTCCACGATTGCTTTCTAAGTATTCGTTTTCAAAGTTGAAATCTAGATTAACCAGGCCGCCATGTCCAGTTGATGCGAATTTAGCGGAAGAAAAAAGCTCAAACGAAAGTCACTGCTTCCCTCGCCTCAAAAGACGACGCCCCTACTCCAATTCTGGAGTCGGTGCCCGTCACAGCAAGAACGCCGGTGATTATAATGACAGACGAGGACGAAAAAGACGAATAGGTGTACAAAATGGCAGATCTTAAAGTGAAGTAAATGTCAAGTAAGAAGATAATGGTCGTGATTGAGTTGATTCTATCCGTCGGCATAACCGAGGTTCTCATCGCTGTCTTAACACTAGAAAGACTGAAAAGCGAATATATGTGGGGATTGGAATTATGTGAATGGTGCGTTCTGGTCATGGTGATTTTCTGTGGCGGATTGATTTCCCAATGGTTCATCAACAGTCTACTTTTCTCGCTGGAGAGGAACTTTCCGCTCCAACAAAAAGTCCTATTCTACGTGTTCAAATTGAGGAGTGTAATCGTTTTCATCTGGATAGGTCTGGTTCTTCTGGCACGGGGTCTTCTTTTCATCAAGAGACATGACAAGTCAGAGAAAACTAATGAGATTTTGCGCTACTTTATGAGGGTTCTCGCCTTTACTCTCGTGGGAGCAGTGATCTGACTTTTGAAAACGGTAACTGTGAAGTTAATGTCTTATTCTTATCAATGCACTAGATTCTTTGATCGGATACAGGAATCCATAATTAATCAGTACATACTCAGAGCTCTTTCGGGTCCTCCATTGATGAAAAACGCCGAGAAGTTAGGGAGGACTAACACTGCAACCTTGATCTTCCGTCATTTGAAGAAGCAGAAGGATAAAGTAAGGGAAGGAACAAATGAAGTTATGATGTAGAAAAAGCTCACAAATTCGAAGCAAGGAAAAGTCTCGGCCAGGACGATGAAAGGGTTGATTAATGTTATAGGAAGCTTAGGATTGTCCCCCATTTCTAACACTCTCGAGACGGATGTCGACGAGGACTCGTTACCAGGCTTTGCTACATTTCTGAAAATCTGATAGGCAGCAGCCTTTGCTTCCCATTCATTGTTGATCCCCTTATCTTTCGTGTCTCCTTCCTCGTCGACATTCGCCTCAAGAGTGTTAGAAATGGTAGACAATCCTGAGCTTCCTATAACATTAATCAGCCATTTCATCATCCAGGCTAAGACTTTCCCTTGCTTCAAATTTGTGAGCTTTTCTACATCAATAACTTCCTTGGTTCCTTCCCCTACTTTATCCTTTTGCTTCTTCAAATGACAGAAGATCAAGGTTGCAGTGTTAGTCTTCCATAACTTCTCGGCGTTTTCCAACAATGGAGGACCCGAAAGAGCTCTGAGCATGTACTGATTAATTATGAATTCGTGTATCCGATCGAAGAATCTAGTGCATTGATAAGAAGAAGACATTAACTTCATAGTTACCGTTTTCAAAAGCCAGATCACTGCTTCGACGAGAGTAGAGGCGAGAACCCTCGTAAAGTAGCGCAGAATCTCATTAGTTTGCTCTGACATGTCATGTCTCTTGATTAAAAGAAGACCTTGTGCCAGAAGAACCAGACCTATCCAGACGAAAACGACTACACTCCTCATTTCGAACACGTAGAATAGGACTTTTTACTGGAGCGGAAAGTTCCTCTCCAACAAGAAAAGTAAACAGTTAATGAACCATTGGGAAATCAATCCGCCACAGAAAATCCCCATGACCAGAACACACCATTCACATAATTCCAATCCCCACATATATTCGCTTTCCAGTCTTTCTAGTGTTAAGACAACAATGAGAAGCTCGGTTATGCCGACAGATAGAATCCACTCAATTACGACCATTATCTTCTTACTTGACATTTGCTTCACTTAAGATCTGCCGTTTTGTACACCTATTCGTCTTCTTCGTCCTCGTCTGTCGTTATAATCACTCGCGTTCTTGCTGTGACGAGCACCGACTTTAGAATTGGAGTAGGGGCGCCGTCTTTTGAGGCGAGGGAAGCAGCGACTTTCGTTTGGGCTTTTTCTTCTGCTAAATTCACATCAACTGGACATGGCGAATCGACTAACCTAGATTTCGACTTTGAAAACGAATACTTAGAAAGCAATCGTGGACAAGAGATGGAATGCGTTGGAATTTCGGAGGCTTATTAGGTGAGGGACTCATTTCCGAAATTTCTGACTGAGGGCCAGCGACAGAGGGCATTTGTATGGTACACTGGAGACCATGATCCAGCAGAGGGGAACCTGATGTTCTTTTCGATTCTTCCATCTGCAAAATAACCTCTGTTTATCCTTCTATGAGAATTATGAGTAACATAGCGAGAAACGTGATTTATAAAAAAAGAAACCTTCTATGAGAAGGTCCCTGCTCGCCTTACTCATTAAGAGGAAGGCGAGGCATCACCTACCTTCACCTTCCTCATTGAAAGAAAAAAAAATTGTTGACAAAATAAATTTTTAGTCTGTGAATCTATCATTGCCATTTTCTGCATAGATTCCAATTGTTGTTGTCTTAACCGGTTCTTCTGGGTATTTCACTGTTCACATCGTGACCATGATCAAATACGTTTTGCCGTCTCTTAAATATGCAAATAAAGATGGAGCAAAACTTAAAAAATTAACAAAAGAATAATATTACGTGTACTCTCTTAAAAAACTCGATGATATGTCATATAATTATTGATGTAATTAATATGTAATTAATGTAATAAGAAACTACAGCTAGCATTACTCAATTGGGAGTCGGGGCATAATGCCTCAACTCGGGAATGTACTACAGATAATACTAAGACGTATCTACTTTTGTTACTGAGAAATTGTATAAAACCTAAAACCAAACAAGTTTAGATAGAATATGATCAATTAATTCACTATCAACTACAAAAATAGTGCCAATAAAATGTAGTATCTTGTATCCTTAAATCAACTTGAGCTAGAAGTTTTTTTTTTTTCTTTTTTTTTTACATAATCGAAGTATATTGGAAGAATTATTTTCACCAAAAAAAAAATCTTAAACAATTTCTAATAATTACAAACTAAAATGGTAGCAGTAGACCAAATCAAAAATCGAGAATTGGCTCTTTCTGGTCAACTATGATAGTATTGATGATGTAGTCTACAATCTAAAAAATAGTCAAAACGTCTAATCTCGACGTTAGTTTCTATGAAATTATGTTTTGTTCACATTCGTTCTTTCTTTATAAGTCAGGAGTCAATAGTTAAATCTTTAGAATCTTCAATCTTGGTCCAATCACAAAGACTTGCCTTCATTTTGGTCTTTTAAATGTAGGTATCACTACTCTTCATCGATCACATTTTGTTGATGGTAGCCTTCTCATGCCACATTTTTAAGAACTTGACATAGACTACTCCTTGAACTTCGAAAAATAACACATCCTAAATTTTAGTTCACCAAATTTTTTATTTGAAATTTTAACCAGTTAAAAAACACCCAAATTGTAAAGTTAAAAAACAGTCATAATACTAATTATATATAGAATAATTATTTAATGAAATTTGGATATTAAAACTTCTAAAGCTCCAATTTTTAGAAGTGAAAAAGAATGACTAAAACAAAGATAAAATTTATTCTATAAAGTTGCAACAGATGTGTACAACTCAACTTAAGAAACTCGCATAAAATACGAATTATTTATCATTTATTGTAAAAAAATATTGACAAATCCAAAGCTTGAGTTTCTTCAAATGATTGAATCAAAGTTCAATCTCTCTTATATTGTTTGTAGCAGGAACTGACTCCTTTCTCCATCATGTGACGACCCGTACATCGCTACCGACTTGACATGACTTTCTTTAGTTGAAGAAATTTTTGACGTGAAATTATTCGACTTTTAAAACTCCAAATCGAAGACTAAAATCGTTTTCGATAAAACGTTGACTCGGTTTTTGGGGCGTTCAAATCCTTTGAAATACATGGGGGACGTTCGTAAAATACGTTTAAAAATTATCATAAAACATCGAGTTAAAACATGATTGAAAATCAAAATTTTAAATAAAAACATTTTTGCCTCATATGACATGTGGCGCGCGCGTCGCTAGGCCAACGCGCGGCCATAGCGCACGCAGCGCGCTTTAGGGAAGCCGATCGATCGGCTGCGTCCTCTCGGGTGTCAACGTCCCTTAGCAGAACAGTTGATCGATCGCACCTCGTGCGACCGATCGATCGCGCCTTTGGCGTGATCGATCGGCAGACTCTCTGCCAATCGTCTTGCCATGCATCACAGCGCCAATCGATCGCTCCCTTGCGAGCGATCAATCGACCGGAGTGCTATGCGCACGCGCCCAACACAGCACTTTTCCAATTTTTCACCTTTTCTACCATTTCTTCCACCTCTACTTCACATTGAAATTACCTAAAACCTTTCCTAACCTCTCCAAACGTAAAATACTTTAAAATCTCAAAAACAACACGACTCAAAATGTATACGGAAGCGTAGCAAAATTTATGAAAACAAACTGCATGGATGACTCTAAAAACCGAACATATCCATATAGAACCTAAAATCTCAAAACAATTCCACTATTTTTTCAAATCAAACTTAACTATCTATACTTCCTTCTATCAAAATACTCACACTTTTCTATTCACATACACATACACATACATATACACATACACATACACATACACATACAGAGCACAGTTGAAATCGCCCTAACAACTTGCCTGGTTGCCGCCATGGTCGTACTCCTCCAACTGCTTCCATAATCCTAGCAAGTCTGTGGAATCTCACTGCGCTGTTCTTCTTCTCCTACATCACCTAACTTAAACTATAAACCTAATGCTTAACAAGTAATGCAAATATCAATAAAAACATTTATACCATCACATCCACATATAATACTCTAGCCAATGGAGAGCGGATCACTTTCTCCACCTCTATACGTTACAAACATATATATGAAAGGTGAACAACTTCCTTCAAACGCTACACATACTACCAGTTTATACATCACTTTACATGAAAACATATGCAGAAAACCGTTTCGTATATTTTCTAAAACATGATGGATGAGAAAGCTAAACATACATAAAACATACAGCATAACCTAACGTTCCGTGATGTAGGCCCGAAGGCAACACGTATGCAACACTACTTACCTGACGTCCTTAACAAACTTATCTCAACTTGTACTCAATCGTATTCTTGTTCGCATAACGTGGAAACCTAAACATCATAACATCATTCATACGAACATAACCAATTTCACGTTCTCAGATTTTCGACTAACATTAGGCTAAACTTCAAAATCAACAAGAGACAACAGAAGCGCTTAACAGCCAATGTCCAATAACAATAGAACTTAAATTCAAACCCAAAACAAGTGCATGAAATCTCCTAATTCCCAACAACTATCAAAATAATGCTCCTACCATTAACCGTGAAGAATAGAGAGAGAATGGGCGAGTGTGCGCCGCTGGAGGAGAAGAAAGGAAATGGAGGGGGGGGGGGGGGGGGGGGGGGGGGGGCAAACGTGCAGAGGGAGAGAAAAATGTGCTCTTGAGATGAAGAAAACTAAAAGGAGAAAGGGGGGAACCGATTTGCTGATAGCATGAGAGAGAGATTGGAGTGTTTAAACATCCAATTAAATCTCTGTTTCCTTAATAAAATCTTAAACCCAAATTTACTAATTCGTATAAGTTTTAATCTCTCCTTAATTTCATCTTTAAATTTCATATTTTGGCTCCACAATTCTTTCTACTTTGTTTGGTAAATCTCAAATATTCTAGGCGGATTCTATACACTTAGCGGAAATATTCGGTAGAAAACTTATCGGGTGTTACACATCATCCTTGCATCTACATTTCCTAAAAAAAAAACACAAAAAAAATGTTATATTTCAAATGTTTAACATATATGTATTATAAAGATATGAAAAAATAGATAAATATATACATGTGTATACCATAACGAACACCATTAGTTGAAGATTGTGCACAATCGAGAATGCAACTAATATCATCAAGAGAGGTCTTAGGGCATTTGGCGGTACAGATGTTCACGCAAATATTTCTGATAAAAGGCTTCCTTTGCGTGGACGACGTACTACACTTCTGAGCTGCATATGGAGGGAGAATCGGTTAAGATGAGGAGATGATGGTGGATATGGAAATAAAGAGTCTGATGGTGCAAGTGGAGAAGGAAATGGTTGGTATGAGAGAGTAGACAGCATCGGTGAAGAGTAGGGCAATAGTTCGTGATCAGAGTCGGAATTTTCAAGGGCTGTGGCCTTGAACACGACAGGAAGGAGGAGAATGACTTTCGTCATAGCCATCATCTTCCGAAGCTCTCACACTGCTAATCTAATCTTTTATATTTGTCTTCCGTATATGATATCTGAACTGTGTAAGCATTGAAGACGGTCTAATTTGGGAGTTATATTAGGTAAGGTTTGAATATGGGAAGACACAATTGCTAGGTTGTGGGACTGCATTCTATGTATGAAGTGTTAGTCCCTCCTGCTGCCTTCTCATAAATGAGGAAGGTGGCAAAATTTCACCTTCCTCATCAATGAGGAAGGTGCATCGCGTCACCTTCCTCATAATGAGGAAGGTGTGATACCTCCTCACGTTCCTCATTTATGAGGAAGGTGTCTTGAAGCCTACAAACAGAGGCATCTCTATAACAGAGGCATCTCTATAAATAGACGCTTCAATCATGGTATCAAAGCATCCCAAAAAGAAGAAGATCCGAGAAGTAAGAATTGGGAGAGAGACAAAGGAGAGAATTTTAGAGGAAGAAAAAAGAAAGGTGTAGAGAAAATAGATCCGAGAAGTAAGAAGAGGGAGAGAGACAAAGGAGAGAATTTTAGAGGAAGAAAAAAGAAAGGTGTAGAGAAAACTAGGTAGAGTATTTTTGTGCAGAGTGAGAGTTCTAAGAGTAATTATTTCTCTTAGTGAATATTTTCTAGAATATTCGATATTAAAAAATATTGTAAATCTTATTTTTCATAGTAAAATCTTTCTGGACTCGGTCTCCGTGGTTTTTTTCCGATTTGAATTTTCACGTAAAATTTTCGGTGTTCATTTTGGCTACTTTTTCTCTTACTTCTTAGGCGATATAATTTTACAGCAGTGAAACATATTCTTGATATTTTCAGATCGCATCTGCTATCGTTTCTCATACCGCTTATTTAAGTGGAGTTCCCATTGAGTTTCGTTGTTATTTTTCCATGAAGCTGCGTCAATTGCCTTATTCGGCTCTTCTACTTCCCAAATATCAAATAATAAAAGAAAATATTATCTGGCATTTAAGGGTAGCATAGAAAAATAAATTTAAATAAGAGATTTTAATGTCAAGGGATTCGATATCAAGCAAATATGTCTAGTTAAAAAACCAACATTCAAAGAGCTGACCATTTCATTTCTCAAGGTTTGGTTCACAGTCACACTGTAGAGAGACTTCAACAAATTCTAAAAGAAATGGATTAAAATGCCCTAAATTGTCGTACTTACTTTACTTAACAAATTTTGAATGTATAACACCCACAATATAGTCTAATAGTCAAAGACTATAGAATACCAAGTAATTAAATTGTTAAACCGTCGTAGAAAAAATAAAATTGAGGTTTGGATATTAAACTTTTTAATTGGAAATCTCAGGATCTAGTATAAAAATGTATAAATATATGAAAATATATATACCATAGACTGTCGGTAGAAGATTGAGCACAACGATGGTAAGATTAATAATTTAATATCATGAATATAGTCGGAAGGGATAAGAGAGCATTGGAAGAGACATATGGCCATGCAAATTTGTTTGATAAAGTTGAATTTCTTTCTCTTGCACGTCATGGCACAGAGCTCTTTGGCAAAAGCGGAGGAACATCCGAGGGGGAAAAACAGGCGTTGGAGGAGGAAGAACGACGTTGGGTGCAGGGGGAGGTGGAGGTTGTACGTCTGGAATCACTGCCGGCGCCAGTGCAGGTGGAGTTTCAAGCTCTGGAGCTGGTGATGGGGCGAGAAGGGGGGAAGAGGAGGGAGACAATGACGGTGGTCTGAAAATGGAGGAGGAAGCGACGGTGCAAGTGAAGGAGAAGGAAATGGTGGGTTTGAGAGAGGAGAAGGCGACGGTGAAGTTTGAAGGGCGGTGGCTTTGAACAGAACAAGCAGAAGGAGAAACACTTTAGCCATCGTCGTCATCTCGACAGCTCTTCCTCCTGCCAATTTAAACTTACCATCTCCTGCAAATTTACCGACTTTATAACCCAATATTTTGTGGGTGATGCGAGCACAGATTTAGGAACTGATTGCTCGTGGAATCAATCCTTTTTCAAGTAATTTCATATACAATATATAGAAAAAGACTCGACCAATTATGAAGATGAAACACATCGTTAGTCTTGCACTAATAAGGGAATATACCCTGTTTAATTTGATCTTCAAATGAGGCTTGATGTGATAACTATAAACATAATTTAATTCTGAAGTACACAAACTTTTCTCGATCTTTAAATTTGAACATGGAGTGTAAGTATTAAGACAAGTAGCCAATTAAAAAGATTTACATATAACACAATGTATAAAATGTGCTTTGTTATATTAAACTAGTAAGGGAGATGAGATACATGTGGGAGCGTCTGATGGCCATCTTCTTCTTCCTGATATTGAGCAGAGACTTTCAGTCTTCAGTTTCAGATTCTACAATTCGCAGCTGAGTCCGAAAAGGGAAAACAGAAAACGGATCAGCGATTCGAAAAGGAATTTGTTTTTAGACAGTGAAGAACATGCAGAACCAACAATATATGTAGAGAAATTCAGTTTAACATCCAGATAAAGAGAAATGGCAGTCATTGTGTCATTGATGGACTTTAAAGATCGTACGTTACACCCATCTTTTCTAGGCAAGTAAATGATGACTACTCGTTGTGATGGCTATTCTCCTTTACATCTAATGATTTAATCCTAAATAACAGGATAACTTTGGGTGCAACTGTGAGCTTTTTAAAATCCTTCTTGGAAAATTAAGATCAGTTCAGTGATGTCACACAAGGATCATTGTGTGACACTGATTTTAAAGTAACGATAACGATATAAAAAGTGCAGAAATAAATGACACAAGAGGTTGGTAACGCAGTCGGAACCAGCCTACGTCTGCGGGCACGCCCAATATAAAAAACTTTTCCTTGAGTTAACAAAGTTACAGGAAAAACTCGGACTTATACAAATAAAGACTCCCTCTTATCTTGTCGCCGCCCTCTAGCTAACTTCCTCAACGAAACAGTTTTTGCGAGATCCCCTCGACTTTAGAACGACCTCTCCGAGATCTAGCTCACAACAAGATCCCCCTCGTTATTGGTTCCTCCCGAAACCCGTGTTATGGCAAGATCCCCTCGCCCCACGATCACGAACGACAAGCTCCCCTTGTCTAAGAAACAGAACTCCTCACGAGTTCGGATGTGGTCTCCTCCCGAGACAGAGTTTCAATGAAGAACAAAAGTATTGCCTCCTGGGACACCTCCTGGAACACAGATCGAAGTCTTCAGATCAATACACAACACACTCGGTTAGAACGATGAAATCCACAGATAAACTGAGTGCGGGTCCAACAATCAATAACTCAAACAGCAGGCAAGTGGAGAGTGAAAGAAAACCGCGGCTTGGGACACGAAGAAGGGAGAAAAAGAAATCTCTCTCGTGTAAAATCAATACTACGTCGTATGCTGACGAAACAATCACCGACGAACTCAAGTAGGCGTGAGAAAGGGATCAACGATTGCAGAACACACGCAAACGTCGGTAGAGAAATAAAATCGACCGGAAGAATAAGAAAACTTTTCGCTTCAATAATTTAATGGCTTCAGCAGCCTTCTCATGAAAACACGAGGGCTTGAAATAATATTGGTAACTTCCATATCCCTTTAATTCTTCGGTACCAAATCGGATTTACCGCCGCATGGAATAAGGAAACACAATCAACAAAATTCGGTTATGTGACACTGCATGTGCCACTTTAGGCAAGTTTCCAAACAGCAAGATTTTCGCTTCTCCTACCCCAAAATTCAGGGAAAGCATCCATAATCATGGGAAGTCAGAGCCCAGAAATATTGTCAAAATCTACAACAAACGGATTTCCAAATAAAACGTTTCCAAAAAAACAAGTGCTTTATCTTATTCAATCTTTCCAAATAATGTGTTCCTGTATTTTCTCTCCATAGAATCATTCATTATTACTATACTATCTTCCAATAAGCGGATGGTCTGTTTCTGATTGCCAGCTCATAAATATCACTGACCAATTATGAATAAAAATATTACTTTTAGAATAAATTGCCAAAAAACAATCACATGCCAACACTTATGCAATCTTTGCATTTACATCTCACCCCATTTGGCATTTTTTTTTTTTTGGCAAAATCAAGATATCAAAAATTTCAAGAACTCCCCCCGAAATTTTCTCCCCCTGGATTGATGGCTTCAAAACATCATCACAATATATATCACTCATAATATCATCGAGATCGCCATATCCCATAAATCCAGAATCCAAAATACTCCCCCCTTTTGCCATAAAAAGACAACATGTTATATCATAGAGATCAACCTCTTATAAAGAGCATCATACGCCGAAATAATCACCATAAGATATAGCCAAAACAGGATATTATTTCTCAGATAAGCACAAATCACCATATATAAGAGAGGGAAATGGAGAGCCTAACCGGGTATTCTTTCCATATTCATGTGTCATAATTTGGTCCAATAAATCACAAAAGAATATTGAATTTTCGAATTTCGAAACAGCAAGTTCGCTATTGTCTTGTTAACACCGTTCCTGAAAGTCACATCTAGAAGTTCATACTTATCCGTCAGTTGTGAGCGGGAAAAATCTTTTCCATGGGGTAATAGCGTCTGCACCCCAGTGCCACCGATTGAAACTCCCTGATTTTTCAACATTTTTGTCTCCTTAACCTGTTTTCCTTCAAATTAGCAACTTTCTTTCTCTCAAAAAAATATTACCAGCAACTTCTTCGCAGACATTTTTCTAAACCCGGTCATCAAGTATCGATACCACTACTTTGGCATTTCTATCTTCGATTACCATTTGGCGGATCAGTCAAAAATTTCATCTCACCTTCAAGACTTGATAAACATGATAATAATGCGAATCAGGATCAGAAGCATAATCAGAAGAATTAGAACATTGTCCCAAAAGCTGAACACCCCAGGAACCCCGTCCATAACAGAGCTGTTCACTTGCCCATACATTTATTTTTCCCTAATTTCCTCCATAGACCATATTGTGATCTTTAAAGAATAATTCCAGTATCTGCACGTTGGGAAATAAACCCAATATAACCATGATCGCCCCACGTCATTGAAATAGACGTCCAATATTTCATGAAAATCAAAATTTGCATGTCGCATACGGGTGCTCCAAGATATCATACTACCCAGAATAATCACTTCCAGCAAGTTACAATACACAATAGATCGCCAAACTAAAAAAAAAACAACCACTCCAAGTGCGAATTTTTTTTTTTTTTTTTTTTAAATAAATAAAGCATATCAGCTTATATAACACAGAGCCTAGGGCATACCCTCAGTTCCTTCACATCTCACACATCCCACGCTTTTGGTGAAAATATCGGCAATTTACTTTTACGGTCACCATATCTCCAAATTAATAATTTTGTCCCTCACTACAGATCGAATTAAATGATTGTCGGTGTAGGTCAATATGTTTTGTCCGTGAATGCTGCACCGGATTTTTTCGAAATAGTATAGCGTCAATTATCACAATAAAGGGTCAGGACACCCTGTTTGACACCATATCTTTCGCAGTTGGTTTCATCCACAAAAGCTGCGGACAGCTGCTACTGCTGCTATTACTCTCCTCTCTGTAGATAGGGAATGTAATTTCTGTTTCTTGCTAAACCATACACCATTTGTGTCCAACTAAAAACATCCACCCGAAGTTCTTTTTCGGTCATCTGAGCTTCCTTCCCAGTTCAGCGTCAACATAACCCACCAGATTTTGCATTAGAATCAAAAATACAGATCCCTAATCATTGTTCCCACTGACATATTTAGAATTCGTTTTACCGATACTAGAATCGCCTCCTTTGGATTTGATTGACATCGAGCCCC
>CM039503.1:55466378-55539848 GCA_022432975.1 Begonia masoniana
ATAAATAACACCGTCTCTTCCTGTCCTAGAGAGAGAGAGAGATCGATGGCAGATGGAAAGAAGAGGAGGTTCGCTTGAAGAAACGCCTACATGGGCTGTTTCAGTGGTGGTTTTGGTGTTCTTCGTCACATCCTTCATCATCGATGCTTCACTTCACCATCTCTCCAAGGTAAATCTACCCGAATCTTAATCATCCCAATCTTGTCGAATGATAAGAGTTTTACATGAAAGATTTTACGTGATTTTACCAGTTTCTTAGGAGAAAGAAGACGAAATCTCTCGGAAGGGCTTTGAAGAAGATAAAAACAGGTTCCTGAATTTTCGTTTTAAGACCTTCGAATCTTGCACGATTGAACGTTAATAGCCTTTTCTTCATCTTCATCTTCTTTTTCTTCATTTTCAACTGGGACTGTTGCAGAAATGATGAACTTGGGTATGGTGTCGCTCCTTCTTACAGTAACAGAAGTACCCATCTCCAATATCTGTATTTCAGAAGCCATGGCCAGCTCGTTTCTTCCCTGCGAGGACTCCATGAACTCCATACAAACAGCCGTTGCAGAAACCGATCCATCACAATCTAACCAACCACTTTCTGCAAATCCACAGGAAGATTACTGTCAGTCCAAGGTACAATAATGCAGCAAAAATAGCACAGAAAACAATCAAGGCCATTTATCTTCAAGATCATCTTAATTTAAGGTAGTCTATAATTCTAGGGAATGGTAGCTCTAGCTTCGAGGGAAGGAGTTTTACAGCTAAACATCTTCATCTCTGTGTTGGCTGTGTTCCACGTATTGTACTGTATATTCACCATGTTTCTCGGGAAGGCCACGGTATGGTTCTGAAACTAGGGATTATTTAATGTAGTTTCGACTTTTGAGAGAATAAAAGCAAAAAGTTTTCAACAGATGACAAAATGGAAATCATGGGAGGAAGAAACTAAAGCTCTAGACTACCAGATGGCCAACGGTACTAATTATTGACATAGATGGCTAAAAATAGTCAAATAAGATCATTTAATGCATTTTGAAAATCTGGACAGATCCAAGAAAGTTTCGTCTTACTCGTCAAACATCTTTTGGGAAGCGCCACCTCAAGTTCTGTGCTAGTCATCCTCTCATGGTTTGGCCAGTAAGTCCTAGTAAACTAACCCTAGATTCAGCTTTTCATGAACCAAAGTAATTCTCTCTCTACAACTTGGCGGGTTTTCAGGCTTGTCTTCTCCGGCAATTCGGCGGCTCCGTTTCGAAAGCTGACTATTTCACACTCCGAAATGGGTTCATTGCGGTGAGCGAAATCATATACTCACAATTTATAACTCCAACCATTTGTTCAATGCTGAATTGCTTTACAGGCTAATATATCAGAAGGCATAGATTTCGACTTCCAGAGATTTCTCGCGAGAGCTTATGACGATGACTTCGAACGGGTCGTTCAAATGAGGTAACTCTCATTTGTTCGGACTGGACCAAGCAATAAGTATGGTCTCTTGTTTTAACTGAGAATTTTACCTTCAATCTGCAGATTTTGGACTTGGATCTTCTCCATGCTTTTTATATTTTTCAATGCTCATGGTAAAAACAAAACTTTTGGGGTTTTGCTTGATTAGCAATACCCATTTCCCAATTTGGATTTCAACAAACTTCTTTTAATCCCACCTTGTTTAAATGCAGAGTTTCACAACTACTATTGGCTACCTTTTATACCTCTACTGGTATGGTCCAAAATCCAAGCTTTTTATCTATCTTCTGCAGAGACTGCAATTTCTACTGTTGTTTCACTGATTTTCTGTCGCTTGCTTCTCACTAAAGCTTCTTCTGATTGTGGGGACGAAGCTTGAAGTTATTATAACCAAAATGTGCGTTGAGAGTAGCCAAAAGGGCCCGGTTATTCGAGGAACTTTCCTGGTGAATCCGAGCAATGAGTTTTTTTGGTTTGGCAGGCCAGATTGGCTTCTCCATCTTCTTCAGTTCATCCTAATCCAGGTAGAGCAAGATAAAAATGCAAACAATCTTAGTTTTTTCCCACATGAAAATCAAATAGGTTCAATGTAGAAAAAATGTGCATAAATATGGTGGGACAACTTGGAATAGATTTGCCATTGCTTACGGTCATTTTAAGTATGGTAGAGTGCGAATTAGCCCTTAAACAAAAGGGCAAAAAACAAGTACATCCTTAAACTTTTACCTAAAACAAATGACTATTTTAAACTTAGGAGTGTTAACAATGAAGTTCCCGTCATTCTAAAAAAATCACGTTTTGTCACATAATCTTCTCTTGCTAGGTGTTTTCTAGAGATAAACACCGTGCGATAGAACAAATTTGAAGATTATAGTTATTTCCAGACAGAAATAACGTGGAAGACTCAATGCCCAAAATTGCCAAAACTGTTCTATCAGAAATTGTTTCTCTCGGCAAATCACCAATACAGAAGATCATCTAACAAAAACGCAACTTTTTTATGAAAATTTAATGATGAAAATTTAATTGCTACTATCTCTGAGTTCACGAGATTATTTACTTAAAAATAAAGTTTAAGCAATTCACCAATAAGTTCAAGAACTAAAATGCATTTTACCCTTTTTAAGCATTTACTAATCATTATCGTCCATAAAGTACCAGTAAAGTTTCTGATTTGATTGCAGAACTCGTTTCAGCTGGCGTTTTTCACCTGGAGTTGGGTAGGTAACAATACATGGTATAAGTTCAAGAAATAATAAATCTACCTGCACATGATTAGCTAATGCATTGGCGATAACAGTATGAGTTTGGTCTAAGATCGTGCTTCAATCGGAAAACAGAGGAGATTGCTATAAAGATTGCGATGGGAATAGTTGTGCAGCTCCTCTGCGGTTATGTAACGCTTCCTCTTTATGCGCTTGTAACCCAGGTAGAACGTGCTCTCTGTTTTTGCCTGAATGAAATCACTTGAAATAAACTCGCGAAAGCTGTATAATCGACTGCAATCACTCTGCTGCAGATGGGTTCAGGCATGAAGAAAACAGTATTCACAGACAACGTAGTCGGAGGCCTGAAAGATTGGAGAAAAAGAGCAAGACTGAGCATCATTTCCAGGAATGAATCCGTTTTAACCAGACAAAACTCTTTCACTTCTTTGATTTCCCCCAGAAATGGCGATCAAGCAAGAAATGAGAATGCAAATGAAAATGAGATTGAAATTGTGCCTCCATTATCACCGACGACGATCAGTTCCGCCCAGGAGATCTCAGTTGAAGAAGAAGCGAGTGAAAACAACCGCCGACTACCCCTCGAAGCCACGGCGAATGCGAATCCTAAAATTGTGGAAAATTCAGGGATAGGCGATGGAGAAATATCGTTCGGTAGCAGCTGGAAGAAAATGGAGAGCCAACGGATTCGAGAAATATCGTCGGTATGTGAATATGAAGAAAACGTCTCCCGGTACGCATAGTTACCATCATGTAATTACGATGATCTTACTTAATTAAATAAATATAATTCATATTTATTTAATAAAACTATTTACTTTAATAAATATGCTAAATTAGACATTTATATTCTTAGGATTAAACGGTCTAACCCAACATGCTTTAAAACGAATAATAATACAAAAACTAAGAACACACAGAATTCACTCTCAATGCGAGAGCTACATCCACTTGCCGCTATCAGATTTCACTAAGATAAAAGAAGAAACGAGTTACAATCTTGTCTCTATCTCTCACGGTCTCCCATACAATAATATTAGTCTTAAAAATATAGATTTGACTTCAACGTTGGCTCCGCTGATTGATCTAGTAGAGAACAGTGAAAATGAAAATTCTCGTTTTGAAAATTGGCGTATTACAAAATTAGTCGTTTTCATTAGTATATTTTTACGCTTTTTTTGCGGGGTTTAATTTATTTATGTATAAAAGTTAATAAATGTTTTAAAATCAAAGTGGGCGACCAAAATCTTTAAGTAATCACATTTCGTGAAAGTAACTCAATTATTTATTTTAAATTAATCAACGGTGATTAGAGAGCAGATGGTCAACTATTGGACCTTTCGGTATCATAGCCCCCACAATACGTGGAACACGTGTCAAAGCCCAAAATGAGTAATTTATGACAACACAAATGCCACGTCATAGTGTCTATGGACTCACAAGTTTAGATGCTCTACAAACCCTAATTCTATCTTAATTCATCAAATCACTAGCCTATTAAGGGCTACTTGGGAATTGCTCGTGGAAGTTCTAAAAGTGATTATTTAGCAATTTTTGAATAATTTTGTATTTGGTAATTGAAATTTCTTTTTAAATTTAAATAAATTCTTGTTTATTTGAGAATTTTTTATCTTTCACGAAATATGAATTTTGGATTTAATAAATATATTCATGTATTTTAACGTAATTTAATATTTTAAGAACAATTAAGTATCATGATTTACCAAACACTTGTTATCGAGCGGGTGATCTTCGTCAACTTAAAGCTATACTCTTCTTAGATCAGGCTTTGTCGAGATTTTTGGTTATGTGAGAACAGTTCGATCGGCTGAATGATCGAGGCCCGAATCCAGCCTCCCTAATTTTTTCCGGAGGTAGTGATGCAGTTGTGTGCAATTGCTAGTGATTATTAAATTGATAGAAATCAAATTAAGATGGAGTTAAGTACCAGCTAATGTCTGAGTAACGGTCAAGATTTGAGTTTAGTCTTAATTACTACCTCATTTGATCTGAAACGTCCGTTTCTAATGGATCGGATGATGTACTTTGGTTGAATGCAAAGAAGGGTAAGATCCGATCCGTTTTCTTTAAAGAGAAGAGCCGGATCTTTCTGTAAAGGCAAATATTCGCCAACTTTTGATAAGCTTAGTCATGTGGGTTTCTGGATTGGATTCCTCAACCCTAATTTCATCTTATTTTATTCACACAGTAAATAAAACCCAGCTAGATTACCTTCTTAATGTGTACATGGAATTTTCTATGATGTAACCAGAGTTTTCTCGGATTCATTTTCTTCGTAAAATAATGTTAGATACAGTGTGACCTAAATTCTATCCGAGTTAAGCCAGTTAACCACACGTTGAAAATTTGATTAGAATTTTGTTTTATTTATAAATTCATATAAGCTAGAAAAACAAAATTCACGGTTGCATTTCGATCTTCATAATAGATTTGTTCCTCTACCCATGATTTTTTTTAAAAAAAATTTTCACGTAAATATGATAACCCACGTTATATTTTCTTTTTTCAGCCATTGTTATATTTCTAGCTATTAAAAGAACAAACCAAGAAAACAAACATACCCTCGGTGACAACACTTTGCTTTTCCCTACGTACTTTCCATGCGTTGTTCAATTTCATACCCACATGAGTTCTAGAGAGAGAGAGATGGAGAGAGAGAGAGAGAGGAATCTTATACTCGATGAGAGAAGGCAATGAAAGGTGAAGGCATTGATTGGATCAAGCGTTGGAGAAGGAGAGAATATTCTAGGTTCACCAGAGTTCAACAGCAAAACTCCAAGACGTTTATAATAAACAAAACTAGAAAAGCAGACATGATTAGATTATGATTATAGGCTAAACATAATCTTAAGATTTGCAGGGAAAAGTCAGCTCACAATGAGACGACTACTCTCCCTTCCAAAAATTCACTGCTTTTTTGTCAGCTCCCTGTCTTCTAACTTTTTATTCACTCAAATTAAACTAACCATTAAAAATAATAATAATATTTTTATAAACTTCGTGACATGACCATGCTAGTCAACATTTGTAGGTAAAAAATAATTGACAATCAATTACAATCTAACACATCAACATGTCATTGAGATATATCGACATGAAACATGGTAATGTTAATCTTTTTTGGCTCATACTTGGGTTTACCTCACGTTAGACAGTTGGACACGTGCATTCACGCACTTGCATAGTAGATGTTTTTCTTATTCTTAATAATAACTTTTTTTTTAATGAATTACAATCTTTTATGTTAGATAGCTAAATCTTCTTTGGGATATGCCTTCCACTGTTCTAAGTTTCAAAACTCCGAGAGAGAGAGAGAGAGTGAGAGAGCGAGAGAGAGGGAGAGAGAGAAAGAGAGGCAGTCAAATTATGGGATAATCATTTCAAATGGAATAAGCTTTTCTTCCCAACACTGGTTATTATCATATGTGTCATCATTAACCTGTGTTCCCCAACCTTAGTTTACTTCTCACCGCCTCCCCCAGCATTTTATTTATTAGGTTAGATTCAATTTGAAAAGTATGAATTTAATTTGAAATAATTCTTAAACTAAAAATTTTAATAACTAAAACTTCAATCTATAAAAAATAAAATGTATCATATCAAATTTTGGCAGAGACCGATCTAAATTGATCCAAAATTGTAACAAATCAATTTAGATCGGCCCTCCGATCTCTATGTAAATTGAGAACAGGGTGATCGGCCTCCCGTCAGGATTTAATTTGTTACATTTTAGATAGTTTAAGATTTTAGTTGTTAAAATTTTTAATTTAAAGGTTATTTTAAATTAAAATCATTCTTTGAAATTCAAATGATTTTAACCGTTAATTATTCTGTTCCTTCCATAAAGTAGAAAATAAAAAATTAGTATTCCACAGTATGAGAGATAGAGAGAGAAACCCAGAGAGAGAGAGAGAGAGAGAGAGAGAGAGAGAGAGAGAGAGAGAGAGAGAGAGAGAGAGATTCTTGGAATATAAACATGTATTTTAACATCCAAATTGATCTAAGTAGTGGGGACGTCTCCAAATAGTATATCCATCACTTTCTTAGGCGTGCATATAGCCATATACTTTCTTTTCATCTGTGCAAGGTTTGAGTTAAACCCAGAAGAAAAGCCTTTAGACGATGGAAAACATGGCCGATGAACAGCCAATTCCAAACACTTTTCTCCATAACACCTTACTCGAATCCAACCTTCCTCCTATGAAGAAGAAAAGAAACCTCCCTGGAACACCAGGCAACTTTCCTTTCTCTCTCTGCTCTAACTTCTCTATCTACAACATCTTTCTTCTCTTTATAATCATATAGGTTTTTCTATTTTAATAGATCCAGAAGCAGAAGTGATAGCTTTATCGCCGAAGACTCTAATGGCGACCAACAGATTCGTGTGTGAAATATGCGGGAAGGGTTTTCAGAGAGATCAAAACCTTCAACTCCATAGGAGAGGACATAATCTACCATGGAAGCTTAAGCAGAGAAGCGGCACAGAGGTGAGAAAGAGAGTTTACGTCTGCCCAGAAAAGAACTGCGTGCATCATCACCCATCCAGGGCTCTTGGTGACCTAACTGGAATCAAAAAGCACTTCTGCAGAAAACATGGGGAGAAGAAATGGAAGTGCGAGAAATGCTCTAAACGATACGCTGTTCAGTCGGACTGGAAAGCTCACTCGAAAACCTGTGGAACTCGAGAGTATAAGTGCGACTGTGGAACTATATTTTCACGGTAATTAATTTTTGGTTGGTCGATTTTTACGTTTGATCAAGCATCAACTGTTCTTGGTTCAAAAACATTCTTTATTTATTTATTTTTGTTGGAATGATTGATTCCCTTAAAGGGTCTTACAAATCATGTGGAAAGGTCAAAAAGAAGAAGAAATTTTGCAATAATCGCTCGTAGATAATTTTTTTTCTCATCAACAAACTCAGTTTTGACAGATATATGCATTTATACAATATGAATTTTCATTTTAATAGTGTCTTATTAGGTCAATTGCAGCCTCTCTCAATTATTATTTGTGCAAACAGGAGAGACAGTTTCATCACTCACAGAGCTTTCTGTGACGCACTAGCAGAAGAAACAGCTCGAGTGAATGATATTGGCAATAGAAATGGAAACTACAACTTCATTGGATCATCACTAGGTCCAAGCATGGCTCAGTATTTCTCTTCCATTTTCAAACCAAGCCCTATCAATGGAGAAACGATAGACCAAACAACAAGATCAGAAAACTCCCAGTTGACAATCAGCAATCGATCTCAATCAATGGAGGTCAACTATAAAAACCACAATAATCACGATCAAGTTCATCAACATGGGTTCCTCAGTTCAGGCTCAATTTTCAGTTATCCTCTACCGTCTGATTATCAGTCAAACTGGATTCTTGGATCTAAGTTTTCATCGGAAAAGGCTCTGAATGAAGAGCTAACCAGTACCTCTGTTCCATTTGATAGTATAACAGAAGGAGGAGCTCAGCTAGTTAGCGTATCTTCCTTATTCAGTCAAGATCATCAATCTCATTGTAGAAGTACTCTTCAAGCTAATATGTCTGCCACTGCTTTGCTGCAAAAAGCTGCTGAAATTGGAGCAACTTCCAGCAACCCATTATTGACTGGGTTAAAGAGCAGTGAAAGTTCAGTTCAAGAAGGGAGCAGAATCAGTGGATTTTATGGTTCAACTTACTCCATAGCCAGTAGTTTTGAAGGAAAAGATATGGAGGACCCATCAGGAAATCTGGTGCTGAATTATCCTGCCAAACGCAGAGCAATTCAGATCGAAGAGAGTCCAAAAGGAGGAGGACAAACTAGAGATTTTCTTGGCGTTGGCGTACAAACCCTCTGCCGCCCTTCATCAATCAATCGATGGATTTGATTTTTCAACCAACAAACAAAAGAAAAAAAGAAAACGTTTCCTTTTGTTTTTTATTTTCTTTAAAGAAAGAAAAGTTTAAAAAATAGAGTTGAGTGCAGTTGGAGAAGGTGAAACATGCATGAATTTGAGAACTTCTACTCCATGAAAAGGTGATAAGCATTATTTGAAACTTGAAGAGTGACCAAAAGATCGTGTATTGGATCATATAATATTGGAGTTACACAAAACAACAAAAGAGAGCCTAAATTAATCAACGAAGAAGAGAAGAATACACAGTCTAAAGTCCTAATCTTTAAGTGGGTAGAGAATTTCTTGGTATCAAAGCTAAAGGACTACGCAAAGTGGGAATCCATGCATATTCAGAAGAACAAGAAAGCTGAACCCTTTTGAAAATGGTGGCTTTTGATTTTTATAAAAGAGGAGGTTATGTAAAAGGTGGGAATAATCCCCTTTTAGACTCCATTATTGCAGGGTTTCTTCTGGTTTATTGTTGCCACGTCGATCAAAAAACAGAAATATTTGAAGCTGCTAAAGCCAAAAGCAAGCTTGTAGGTTAAAATAAGAAATGATGTATGTTCTATTCAAACTGATTAGTGAAATATTTTATGAAATAATTATTAAATTAATTTATTTATCAATAAAATAAGCTCAGTATGTTTCAGCAAGCTCGAATGCACTTGGTCATGCTTTGGTAGCTTCAAAGATTACCCTCTAATCAACATTATTCAAATGCTAATTGTGATTACATTTCTCTGAGCAAAGATCAATGCTAATTGTGATTAGTCGTTCATTCTAAAAAGAACGAAAATCCGACCGTTCAACCCTGGTTTATCTGATGGTTCTTACTGTCTTTCAGCAGCTCTTTCGATTGAATTTTGAAAAAGGGTCTTCAAAATAGTTGGACGCTGGGCATGCAAAAAGAAAAAGAAGAAAGAAAGTAAAAGAAACCCTAGTTTTTTATCTGGTCTTTCTTTTACTGACATGAGTCATCGAGGGGTAATTGTGATTACAGGTAATCAACTTTTACCTTCGTAAAGATGTGCAGGAAAAGCAATCCATGGCTCTACAAAATTTCTCTGGTATAAAGCATTAAGATCCATCGAGAATTGTTGAAAATAAACTTAATTCTAGAAATGTTTTTGAAAATAAACTTAATTAGTTGTGTTGTTTAATAAAGTTTATAAATTTTCAAAGAGTTACTTAGAAAGTTCTATTCATGTATGTGTAGGTACATTAGTACATGCACTTGGTAGATTCATTATGTATTAATACATGTATATGGTTAATTAGGTGGTTCATGTATGATGTTAGACATGTATTTAGAATTCTATAAATTATGTGTGTCTTGGTTTAAAAAAGTTGCCTTCAGAGGTATACCAAAGCACCAAAATGCAAGATTCAAGTTAATTGATTTTGTGGTCTCCCTCTTCGTTATTTTTTCTTTTCCAAAATCCATCTTCTTCGTTTCAATAAATTGATATCAGAGCATATTTTCATAGGTGGCTCAAATCGGCCTTATTTCCTACGAGCATGATCACAATGTTGGCCTTGGAGTGAACTCTTAGCTCCTTTAGCCATCTTTCGACATTTTCAAATGTAACATGTCTTGTGACATCTTAGACAAGCAATGCACCGACTGCGCCCATGTAGGATGCGCTTGTTATTGCACGGAATCTACAGGCAGCCCATAAAACACAGAAATATGACTCAGTTCTGTTGTTTTATTGGAGTTTCATGCAAGTTTAGCCATCAGAGAATCAGCAGAAATATCTTGAGATGAAAGGTTGCTGATGGAAGATCATATGCTAAGCAGATAATGTAGAAGTAAAAGAGAAAATGGAGTACCGTTCTTGGCCGGCTGTGTCCCAAATCTGCGCCTTGAATGTTCTTCGAAAGCTTTCTTATTCTAAATTGTACGACATATATATTTAATGTTCTTCTAATTACATGAAATTTTCTATCAAATTCGATTATGATGTATAGTCTTTTATGAAATTTCATCATGTAATCTTGGGGAAAGGTAGAAGATGGAAGCAAGACAGACTGCATGGATCCCTATAAAATAAGAGCATGCTCTCTAATTGAGGTCAGCTATGCATGTCATTATCCTATCCATTGGTGTAGCTATGCCATTGATATGCTGTTATTGAAAAAGAAATTTAGAGAGACAAAGAGAGAGAGAGAGAGGAGAGAGAAGGAAAAGAGAGAGAGTAACTCAGAACTATATGTTGAGAATTAAACTCAAAAGAAGCAGTTTTTTTTAAACGAAAATTGAAGGATCCTAATGACATTCATTTCTAAGGTGTAACCTATGGATTTAAAGCCCTTAAAGTCATTTGAGAGTTTCTTAGGAGAAGTTATGACTAGTATTGAAGAGTCAAGAATAAATGCTAGGAATAAATGTGATGTTTTATAGTATTTAATTATATTTATGTTATGAATGTAAAGAGTCAAGTATGCCTCTATAAATAGTGCAATATGTTTGAATGAGAAATAGAGAGAAGAAAAATAAAAACTTCATTTGTGAAGATCATTGTTTGGTGTCCATTTTTTTTCTTCCTCTCCAAAAATAAATAATATTCGAGTATCAAATTGGTATCAGAGCATGGCAAACAATAGGAGCACATCGTTGGGACAAATGCCGCTGTCACGACTCACCAAGACAAACTACGACAATTGGAGTATTCAAATGCGTGCATTGCTTGGCGCACAAGACGCATGGGAAGTTGTCGAAACCGGTTTCACGGAGGTGGAAGCTATTGATTCTTTGACGGCGAATCAATTAAAAGCGTTGAAAGAAATGCGAGTGAAGGACAAGACTGCTCTCTACCTTTTGTTTCAAGCAGTAGATGAGTCGGGTTTTGAGAAGATTGCTGGTGCATCAACTTCAAATGAAGCATGGAATACCTTGCAAAAGGTGTTCAAGGGTGCCGACCGAGTTAAACAAGTGCGGCTTCAAACACTTCGAGGCGAATTGGAAGCCATGAAGATGAAGGAGTCAGAAGACATATCAACCTATATCACACGTGTGCAAACGGTGGTGAATCAACTCAAACGCAATGGAGAAACCCTCACAGATGCAAGGGTCGTGGAGAAAATTCTTCGGTCATTGACTGAGAATTTTGAGAATGTTGTATGCGCAATCGAGGAGTCGAAGATTTTGGAAGAGATAACTATCGATGAACTTGCGGGCTCTCTTGAAGCACATGAACAAAGGAAGAAGAAGAAGACACAAGAAGTCTTAGAGGAGGCTTTACAAACGAAGGCGATTATCAAGGAGGATAAAGGTCGCGGAAATAATCATGAAGAGAAGGGCGAGATCAGCCAACAAAATTGGCGTGGACGAGGACGCGGTCGTGGAAGAGGTGGCCGGGCATATCGTTCAAATATTGAGTGTTACAACTGCGGTAAGTATGGACACTACGCAAATGAGTGCTACTCTGAGAAGAAGGTGGAAGAAAACGCAAATCTAGTTGCGGAAGATGAGACGAAAGACGACGGCGTTCTCATGATGACCCAAAAAGGTTCCACTTCAGATAGCGACACGGTATGGTATCTCGACACTGGTGCTAGCAATCATATGTGTGGACACAAACATCTGTTTGTTGATATGCAAGAGATAAAAGACGGACACGTATCTTTTGGAGATGCTTCAAAAGTCCAAGTCAAAGGCCAAGGAAAAATATGTTTTTCCAAAAGAGATGGAAAGGAAGGAACAATGGAAGATGTTTACTATGTGCCCGACTTGAAGAGTAACATTCTCAGCATGGGTCAATTATTGGAGAAGGGATGTTCGGTCTTCATGAAAGATCGGATGTTGCACTTGAAGGACAAAGATGGTCGCTTGCTCGCACACGTGGAGATGGCAAAGAATCGAATGTTCAAACTCAATTTGAAAAACGTGCAAGAAAGATGTTTACAAGTAAATATGGAGGACAAAGCATGGTTATGACATTTACGATTTGGACACTTACATTATGGGGGCCTAAAAGAGTTAGCAAAGAAGGAAATGGTCCATGGGCTACCTGACATGGACTACACCAAGAAATTTTGCGAGGGATGCGTACTCGGCAAACAAGCAAGGAGTACATTTCAAAAGAAGGCAGAATATCGTGCAAGGAGATCTCTCGAGTTGGTACACACCGACATATGCGACCCAATCACACCGAAATCTCTTAGTGAGAAGAGGTATTTCATTACTTTCATTGATGATTACACAAGAAAGACTTGGGTTTATTTTTTGAAGGAAAAATCGAAAGCATTTGAAATATTCAAGAAATTTAACGTGCTAGTGGAGAAGACGACCGGTTTTTACATCAAAGCTTTACGGTCTGATAGAGGCGGAGAGTACATGTCAACCGCCTTCACAAGCTATTGCGAGGAACAAGGAATCAAAAGATTCTTGACCACACCTTACTCTCCTCAACAAAATGGTGTGGCCGAAAGAAAAAATCGAACAATTCTTGATATGGTTCGATCGATGTTGAAGAGCAAAAACGTGCCGAAAGAGTTTTGGGCTGAAGCGGTGCAATGTGCTGTACATGTTCAAAATCGATGCCCACATACGATATTGGAGAAATCAAACACCACAAGAAGCTTGGAGCGGCTATAAACCAACTGTATCACATTTTAAGGTGTTTGGTAGTGTAGCTTACGCACATATACCGGACCAAAGAAGAACCAAACTTGATGATAAAAGCAAGAGGTATGTGTTCATCGGGTATGACGAGAAGGCGAAGGCTTTCAAGCTGTTTAACCCAACTGACAAAAAGGTTGTGGTTAGCCGAGATGTATATGTAAATGAAGAAATGACATGGGATTGGAAGAACAACCAAAAAGAGGTAACACAAGATAAAGAAAAGGGAGGACCATCAATCGCTGCACCAATAATCACACCGTCAATCTCTCAAGCATCCGACGACGAAGAACAGCCGAGACAACCAAGAATGCAGAGTCTACAAGATTTATACGAATCGACAAGTGAAGTGCATTTGGTTTGTTTATTAGCAGACACGAAGAATATTTCTTTTGAAGAGGCCATGAATAATAAGAGGTGGAAAGCCACGATGGATGAAGAAATAAAGGCAATCGAAAAAAATGAAAGATGGAAAATTGCAAGCCGGTAGCAACACCGATGGAGCTCGGTACAAAACTCTCTAGGTTTGAGGGAGGAGATCGAGTAAACGCAAGTGACTACCGTAGTTTGGTTGGGAATCTACGATATCTCACATGCACAAGGCCGGACATTGCATATAGTGTCGGCATAGTGAGCCGATACATGGAGGATCCAAAACACTCGCACCTAAAAGCTATCAAGAGAATTCTTCGATGCATTCAAGGAACGAAGTCACTTGGATTACTCTATACAAAGACGGACGAATACAAGTTGATTGGTTACTCCGACAGTGATTGGTGCGTGATGACTCTTATTTTAGAGTCATTTTATACTAATTTTACATAAGAAAACTTATATGAATTGAATGATTGCAATATTAAATTGATATGAATTTACTGAAATTTCTATATAGTGCTGCAGCATTTGTGTCTTAATGTAATTTAATATATTTCATGCAGATTTCCTATTAAAATCATATTTTTCTCCTTATTTTGAATTTTATATTTTCATATTTAAATGTAATTTTATTAGAGGGAAAATCAAATTCGAAAGCTGAAGATTATGGAAAAGAAGCAAATCAAGTAAATTGAGAAAATTCACTACTGATTATGAAGAGAGAAAAATGCTAGAAGCATGGAAGAAATGGATTTGGAATTAACAGCAGAAGATTTAAAAATCGGTCGATGCAGAAAAAGACAAAAGCAATCGGTAGATACAAGGCTTTAAGCATCGGATGATGTAGAAAAGTTGGGCAGCGGAAGACTGAAGGAAATAAAGAAGCTGGGCAGCAGAAGACTCCAGAAGAAAAGAGAACGTGGTCATTGGGCAGCGGAAGACGTGATAAAGGGGCAGCAGAAAAAGACAAAACTCATCGGTAGAAGCTGAAAGAAAGAAGAAAATTGGGCAGCGGAAGAAGTAACAAATTGGGGCAGCGGAAGATGCAAAGGAAGAAGGTTAAAAATGGGCATCGGTAGATATACAAATGGGCAGCACTAGAAGACAAAACTAGGAAAAAGCTGGAAAGATGAAGACACGTGGATCAAGAATTAATTGGAGAAAGAAAGCTACTTTGGAATAGAAAATAAAAGGGGACCCACATAGGAGAGAGAAGATGGAATATACAAAAAAAAAAAGGAAAGAGAAAAGAAGAAGCAGATTGCATATTTTTTGGAACGGATTATTTGAAAATTCCATAAAAAGAGGGAAGGATATTCTGGTGAAAAAGGCTTGCTTGGCAGAGGAGTTTGGAGTTTTTTTTTAGAGAAGAAGGTTTGAATCTGGAGGAGACCACCGACGCCGAGCCTTGAAGATTTTTCGTCCTCATTTATTTTCATTGCATTTTCTTTTTATGAACACGATTATTGTTAGTTTATTTTTAATTATGCATAGTAGCTAAACTTATTATCTTGGTTAGGACGATAGTATTTGTTGCGATACTTTGCTACGATCTTGGTTTTGTTTCTGCGATTATCTATTAAACAATTATTTGTGATGTTTCTTGCTTAAGTCAGATCATATCGATAGATAGGTTGACTATTCATATTTATATTGTATCGATAGATAGATATAAATTTTAGATGCATGAATAATTAATTGAATTACTTTGTTACAACATAGTTAACATTAATTTGATTGGCAATAAGAATAGCACATATCGGAAATTCAATTTTAGTCACATTCTTTCAAGGTAGAAAGAAATACTGATTTGAATTTACCTAGGCAATTCGAAAGAATCTTAGAAATCAATTTTATTCTTGCTGTTTTTTTAGATAATGCTGCAGAGCATTACCACAGCATGAGTAGCAGAATCATCGTAACGAAGAAATCGATCCTAGCCAAGGCTTTTATCCATCGAATTTATCTCGTTTAATTTGTTTTCTTTTATTGCATAGTTATTCAAATTTATTTTTAATTAATTTCAATTATCAATTTAGTATTTTTATCATATTTTTATAGCAATTTAAATATAGCTAACGTTATCCTCGTGGGATCGATACTCTACTTACTCTATTACTTTGTTAGCGACACGTGCACTTGCGTGTAAGTGTGTAAAATCACTAACAAGTTTTTGGCGCCGTTGCCGGGGATATTGTTTAGTTGTTATTATTTTCGTATAATTATTTTAATTTATTTTACGTTATTTTATTTTGTTTTGTTTTCCTATTTTCAGATATTATTGATTTATGCCGGACGACGAAGACGCACAGGATCTTGTACCCTTAGATCCAGAAATTGAAAGGACTTTTAGAGAAAGGAGAAGACAACAGCAACAACAACAACAAATTGAGGGAGAAAATATGGCGCATGCAGCAAATGAAAGGGAAAATGCTGAAAGAATTATTGACGAAAGAGATATACCTATTCAGGATTTTGCAATTCCTACGCTTAATGATCTCAATCCTGGAATAGTCAGACCTGATCTCCGAGCCATAAGATTTGAGCTGAAACCTGTGATGTTTCAAATGCTCCAAACAGTTGGACAATTTACTAGAGCAATCACAGATAACCCTCATCGCCATTTGAAGGTTTTTGGAGAAGTCAGTGATTCATTTAACTTCCCTGGTGTATCTGCAGAAGCCCTGAGATTGAAACTCTTTCCATATTCCTTGAGAGACCGCGCCAGAGATTGGTTAAACAGCATTCCTTCAGATACAATCACCACTTGGGGGGATTTAGCGAAGAAATTTATTATGAAGTTTCACCCACCAGTGAGGAATGCACGGATGAGAAACGAGATCACCAGTTTTCTACAGAGGGATGGAGAATCATTATATGAAGCCTGGGACAGATTTAAAGATTTGCTGAGACAGTGTCCAAATCACGGGATCCCTCACTGGATTCAACTGGAAACATTTTACAACGGGTTGAATGGACAAACCCGATCAATCATCGACGCAGCAGCTAATGGAACATTGCTTTCTAAATCATTTAACGAAGCTTACGATCTGCTGGAGAGAATGGCAGTAAACAGTTATCAGTGGCCTTCAGAGAGAAATACACATGCAAGAAGAGCACCCGGAAGTTATGATATAGATGAAGTAGCAGCTCTTAATGCAAAGATAGCTTCACTCGAGAATGCCATGAAAGCTATGAATAAACAGCAACAACCAGTAACCAGAGAGATCTCTTGTATTTTCTGTGGGGAGAACCATGATGACAGTTCATGCCCGACGAATCCTGAGTCGGCAAACTATGTGGGCTTTAACAGAAACAATAATCCATATTCACAGACGTATAACCCTGGGTGGAGACAGCATCCGAACTTCCAATGGAACTCTCAGCAACAGAACAATGCAATGCCTACAAGATCTGCTGATAACTATGCTCAGAATTACAACCAGCAAGTACAAAAACCTGCAGCTCAAGAAAAAACAGACAACTTTGCAAGGGAGTATGCTGCAAGGACAGATATAATTTTGCAAAATTTATTAGCTTCGATAAAGAATATTGAAACCCAACTGGGGCAATTAGCACAATCTGCAAATTCAAGAAGCAGTGGACAATTACCTAGCGATACAGAAATTCCACAAAGATCAGGCAAAGAACACTGTAAAGCAATAATATTAAGAAATGGTAGAGAAGTGGAGATTCCAGAGAAACCACAGAAGGCAGAGAAATCAAAGAAGAATGACCAAGAAAGAGAGGCAGAACAACAACCCAGTACTGAGGGTTTACAGGAAAGAGAAGTGGGGATTGAGAAAGAAAGACCTCAAGAGGCCGAAGAGAATAATTCCAATTCTGGAGAAATTAATACAAATGCTGCAGTTTCGCCCGCAGCATCGCCACAGCAGCAACATGCAGAAGAACAACTCCAGAGACCACCTCCACCATTTCCACAGAGGCTACAAAAACACAACCAGGAAAAACAATTTAAAAAATTCTTGGATGTTTTGAAGCAACTCCATATAAATGTACCTCTTGTGGAAGCTCTTGAACAAATGCCAAATTATACTAAATTTATGAAGGATATCTTATCCAAAAAGAGGAGGTTGGGAGAATATGAGATGGTGGCCATGACTGAGGAAACCAGTTACATTTTGCAGAATAAGATCCCACCAAAATTGAAGGATCCTGGCAGCTTCACTATTCCATGTACAATCGGCAACAATTATTTCGGAAAAGCTCTCTGTGATCTGGGAGCTAGCATAAATCTGATGCCCGTGTCGATCTTTAAGAAGCTGGGAATTGGAGAAGCTCGGCCAACAACAGTAACTCTGCAACTTGCTGACCGATCACTCACCCACCCTCAAGGAAAGATTGAAGATGTGCTGGTAAAGGTAGATAAATTTATCTTTCCAGCAGACTTCATAATTCTCGATTATGAAGCAGATCGAGAGGTGCCAATAATTTTGGGAAGGCCATTTTTGGCTACTGGCCGAACTCTGATAGATGTCCAGAGAGGAGAACTGACGATGAGAGTCAATGATCAACAAGTTACTTTCAATGTTTTAAAGGCCATGAAATATCCTTATGACGAAGAAGAATGCTTCAATATTTCCAAGGAAAATAAAGCAGCAGAAATAAAACAAGTATCAAGAGGGTATAGAAGGGAGTTCGAGGCATTAATTCGAACAGAAGATGGTAAAGAAGAGGGGGAGGATTCCAGTAAAGAGGCAGCCACAGTGGAACTCAAACAGTTGCCCCCACATTTGAAGTACGTATTTCTTGGACTCAACGAAACACTTCCTGCTATTATATCTACCACTTTGTCTAACCTGCAAGAGCAAGAATTAGTGGAGGTTCTAAAGAAATATAAACTAGCTTTGGCATGGACAGTGAAGGATATCAAAGGGATAAGCCCAAGCATTTGTATGCATAAAATCAGATTGGAAGAAGGAGTCACTCCAACCATAGATCAACAGAGAAGACTAAACCCGATTATGAAGGAAGTGGTGAAGAAAGAAATACTTAAGTGGTTGGACGCAGGCATTATCTACCCCATTTCTGACAGCTCGTGGATTAGCCCGATTCATTGTGTTCCAAAGAAAGGAGGAACAACTGTTGTGACTAATGAGAAAAGTGAATTAATTCCAACGAGAACCGTAACTGGTTGGAGGATTTGTATGGACTACAGGAAACTGAACAAAGCAACTCGAAAAGACCATTTCCCTCTTCCCTTTATAGATCAAATGCTGGACAGATTAGCAGGAAAGAAATTTTACTGTTTCTTGGACGGATATTCAGGGTATAATCAAATTACTATAGCACCAGAAGATCAGGAGAAGACAACTTTCACCTGCCCATATGGAACGTTTGCCTTCAGGAGAATGCCCTTTGGGTTATGTAATGCTCCTGCTACATTCCAGCGTTGTATGATGGCCATTTTCTCGGACATGATTGAAGAAAGTTTGGAAGTCTTTATGGATGATTTTTCCATTGTTGGAGATTCTTTCGAAAAGTGTCTGGAAAATCTAGAGAAAGTGTTGAAGAGGTGCATGGAAACTAACCTAGTTTTAAACTGGGAAAAGTGTCATTTTATGGTCCCAGAGGGCATAGTTCTCGGACATAAGGTTTCAGACAAAGGATTAGAAGTGGATAAAGCGAAGATAGAGATTATCGAGAAGTTACCTCCACCAAAAACAGTGAAAGGAATTAGAAGTTTCCTGGGGCATGCAGGATTTTACAGATGTTTCATCAAAGATTTTTCTAGAATATCGAAGCCTTTATGCAGTCTACTGGAACAGAATATACCATTCAATTTCGACAAAAGCTGCCTGGAAGCTTTTAACCTGCTGAAACAGAAGCTGATCACGGCACCTGTGATAGCTGCACCAGACTGGAACTCACCTTTTATTCTAATGTGTGATGCGAGTGATTATGCAGTGGGAGTAGTGCTTGGGCAGAAAAAGGAGAAAATTTTTCACTCTATTTACTACGCTAGCAGAACCTTGAATGAAGCCCAAAAGAATTACACCACCACGGAGAAAGAACTGTTAGCCGTGGTATTTGCATTCGACAAATTCAGAGCGTATTTAATTGGCACAAGAGTTATTGTGTACACTGACCATGCAGCAATCAAATACCTGTTTGCAAAGAAAGATGCTAAACCTAGACTTATACGCTGGGTTCTTTTACTTCAAGAGTTTGATATGGAGATTCGTGACAGAAAAGGGTGCGAAAACCAAGTAGCCGATCATTTATCTCGTCTGGAGAATATGGGTAATCAGCAAGATGAAGGGATTATAAAAGAGTCTTTCCCTGATGAGCAAATACTGAAACTGGAAACGTCTTCAGCTCCTTGGTATGCTGATTTTGTGAATTTCATTGTAAGTAATATAATACCGTTTGATTTGGATTATCAGCAGAGAAGGAAGTTCATGAAAGAGGTGAAGTATTATTTCTGGGACGAGCCATTTCTTTTCAAACAGTGTGCTGACCAATTGTTAAGAAGATGTATTCCGGAAGAAGAAATACAATCAGTGCTGCAGCAATGCCATGCAGCATCATATGGCGGTCATTATGGAGGAACTAGAACAGCTGCCAAAGTTCTACAGTCAGGTTTGTACTGGCCCTCCCTTTTTAAGGATGCTAATGAGTTTGTTCAAAAATGTGACAGGTGTCAAAGAACAGGGAACATCTCAAGAAAACACGAGCTGCCACTTACAAATATTTTGGAAGTGGAAGTATTCGACGTATGGGGTATAGACTTCATGGGACCTTTTCCACCATCTTTTGGAAATCAATACATTTTATTGGCGGTGGATTACGTATCTAAATGGGTTGAAGCAGCGGCACTTCCAAATAATGAAGGGAAGAGTGTTCTGACATTTTTGCAGAAAAATATTTTCACACGTTTTGGAACACCGCGTGCAATTATAAGCGATGGAGGTTCTCATTTTTGCAATAGGATGTTCACTGGTCTACTGGGAAAATATGGAGTCAGACACACAAAATAACTACAGCTTACCACCCTCAGAGTAATGGACAAGCAGAAGTATCTAACAGGGAGGTAAAACGGATTCTGGAAAAGGTGGTGAATCCAAACCGAAAAGATTGGTCTCAGAAATTGGAAGATGCATTATGGGCGTATAGAACTGCATATAAAACACCTTTGGGCACCACACCTTATAACTTGATTTATGGGAAAGCTTGCCATTTACCAGTAGAGCTTGAGCATAAAGCATATTGGGCAATCAAAACCCTAAATCTGGATTTACAAAGAGCAGGAAAACATCGGTTTTTACAGTTACAGGAGCTGGAAGAGTTAAGGTTGGGAGCCTACGAAAATGCAAAAATTTACAAGGAAAAAGTGAAGAAATGGCATGATAAAAAGTTACAGGCAAGAACATTTTTGAAAGGTGAAAAAGTCTTGCTATTTAATTCTAGGATGAAGCTCTTTCCAGGAAAGCTTAAATCAAGGTGGTCTGGGCCATTTGAAATAATGGAGGTATTTCCATACGGAGCAGTAGAGTTGCACGATGAAAAGAATGGAAGGAATTTTAAAGTGAATGGTCAACGAATAAAGCATTATTTTGGAGAAAAATTGACAAAAATTATGTCAATTTCTCTACAAAATCTGGAAGAAAAATGAGCAAATGGGAAGTCTGGCTGAAGACTTACGTAAAAACTTAGCGCTTTGAGGGAGGCAACCCTCAATAATATCCTTTTATGCGTTAATTTTAGTTGCAATTTTTGTCTATTATTTTTATTATGATTTTTTTAGTTTAAATAAGTTATTTTTGAATTCAGTTTTACTTTTCTATTTATCTTCACCCAATCTCTCTCGAAGCGATTTTAGGGTAAATTTCTGCTTGCAACCCGCCGCCGACATTCAGTGCATCTCCGCAATACAGTCTCGACAAATTTTTCCTCTGCCCCACGACGCTGCTACTAACGCCCACAGCATTACGCACTATTCTGTCGGTAGCAATGAGGCCAAAGCAAAAAGGACAGAAAAAGGCCAAGAAAGTGAATAGGATGGCTTTTATTTCTGAGGAAGCCAAGTTGAGATACGAGCAAGGATTGCAGCAACGCAGCTTTGCTCAAGAAAAAGGCTTCCTAGTCGCAGAAGAGCAGCTATTGAGGTACCCGAACTATGTTATCTCTGTTATTCATGAGCGTAAATGGGAAACATTTTGTGCAATTCCAGGGACAGCAGTAAAAAATATTGTGAGAGAGTTTTACGCAAATTTTGAGGGAGATTTTCCCGAGTGTATTAAAGTTCGAAAATGCGATGTAAGATTCGGACCTTCAGCGATAAATAGATTTTACAATCTGGAGGATGTTAAAGATGAGTTTTACAAATACGAGGATTATGGATCACAGGGATTTCTCAAATCAGTATTGAAGGAAATAGCAATGCCCGACACAGAATGGGTAATTTCAAAAACTGGCTGTGTCTCTTTTCCACGGCTAGCTTTACTGCCGAAGGCAAAGGTATGGTATCATTTTTTAAAACTCCGATTATTTCCTTCGTCTCACGGTCAGCACTTGACAAGAGAAAGGGCCATCTTACTCTACTGCATTTTGACAAACAAAAAGATCAATGTGGGACTTGTGATATACCGTAACTTATGTGCAAATGCTCTCAAACCGAAAGGGCAGCTGTTGTTTCCTTCTCTGGTCTCTGGATTATGTGAAATGGCTGGCGTGATTTCTGAAGCTGATGAAGAGGAACTTTCTCCTGGCCCTGTAATGACACCGCCAATTATACGGAGAATTGCTTCGGAGGGGTTGGGAGCAAGAGAACCAGAACCTGCAGATAATGACACAAGTGAAGCTGCGGCAACATCCAGTAACAGCAACACCCAACAGCAAATACTCGACAATTTGGGGTCAGTGCGCTTTAAGCTCGCATGGAATAGGATTGACCTTTCCATGTTAAAAAAATCTATGCAGAGTTTAAAACGTAAAAACAGGATATTCTGGGAATACACTCAGCTCCGTGATTCAGCAATAGCGGCCAGCTTTGCTAAAAAACCGAAAGATCCAGCTCCTATCTTCCCGCAGTTTCCAACCACACTTTTACAAGACTCGGATGAGGAGTCAGAACCTGCAGCGGTGACATCTAATTCGGATGATGAGTCAGAACCTGATGCTTGAACGCCAGGGAAGTTCTAAATTTCCAATCTCTTTTTCTTTTCGCTTTAGTGGACTTAATTTATCTTCTTCTTTGAACCTTATTTTGTTTGGCAGTGGGGACACTGCCAATTTTTAAGTGTGGGGGTGCATGCATTTTGATTTTGTTTGGATGTCTGAAGTGGATGTTTTGTTTCTGTTTAATTTGGAACGTCTAAAAAAAAAAAAAAAAAAAAAACTGTTTAGAATATGCACTTTTATACGGAATGTGGCTTAATGTGTTGCATGATTTGCCTGATTGGTTAGTAGGGTGCTGTTAGACCTATAGACTATTTGAGAAATGAAGAACAGTGCATGTTAATTTCCTAATATCTCCTAAGTAGTAAGTTATTGAACAATGTTATTGTCACATATTATGATAAATCAATTAAGATTTATTCTCATTCACTTAGTCGTTTCTAACACACAAACTCCTTTTGGTTGTTTAGGAATTTTATCCTTCCTAGATATTACAATCATATCTAGGTGTCAATAATTTAATGCTTGATTGAAGAGATTAGCCATAAAAGACTTCTTCTAAAAAATTATATAGTAAATAATAAGTTTGGGGGTTATATATATAAAAAAAAAAAAAATAAAAAAAAAAATAAAAAAAAATAAAAAAAAATAAAAAAAAAATAAATAAATAAATAAATAAGTGCAATTTCCTAATCTACTTTCAATTTCGAGTGAGCCTTTTGGATACTCGATGGGTAGAAATAAATTAGAGGAACTTTGGGAGGAACTCCGTTGCATAATTTTTGGCTATACTCCTCTATTTCATATGAGTATATATCTTGAGGTGACACTATTGAGTAACCGGAGGACTTCATCACCAATGTTGTCAATCGCGTAAAAAGGTAGTGTGACTTATAGATAAAGTCAATAAAAAAAAAAAAAAAATTATTAATCCCCTCACTTATTCAAAAATAAAATAAAATAAAGAAGAAGAATCTTTAAATGCTAATGGATTTATGAAGGATATTAGAGAGTTGACACTCATGATATATATTGTGATTTCTAGTTTTGATGATTGAACTTAGCAATTCAATCGGAGTTTGAGCACACACATTTTGACTAGTTTATTGGGAATTAAATCTATGTTAATTACTTTTAATTGTGATGGTAACATTTTTCAATGATTTACAAGTTACTAGATATTTTGGAAATTATATCAAATTGAATATTACTTTGGGAATGTAGGTTTGTTTTGCATCACTCGAGGACGAGTAATGGTTTAAGTTTGGGGGTATTTGATGACTCTTATTTTAGAGTCATTTTATACTAATTTTACATAAGAAAACTTATATGAATTGAATGATTGCAATATTAAATTGATATGAATTTACTGAAATTTCTATATAGTGCTGCAGCATTTGTGTCTCAATGTAATTTAATATATTTCATGCAGATTTCCTATTAAAATCATATTTTTCTCCTTATTTTGAATTTTATATTTTCATATTTGAATGTAATTTTATTAGAGGGAAAATCAAATTCGAAAGCTGAAGATTATGGAAAAGAAGCAAATCAAGTAAATTGAGAAAATTCACTACTGATTATGAAGAGAGAAAAATGCTAGAAGCATGGAAGAAATGGATTTGGAATTAACAGCAGAAGATTTAAAAATCGGTCGATGCAGAAAAAGACAAAAGCAATCGGTAGATACAAGGCTTTAAGCATCGGATGATGTAGAAAAGTTGGGCAGCGGAAGACTGAAGGAAATAAAGAAGCTGGGCAGCAGAAGACTCCAGAAGAAAAGAGAACGTGGTCACTGGGCAGCGGAAGACGTGATAAAGGGGCAGCAGAAAAAGACAAAACTCATCGGTAGAAGCTGAAAGAAAGAAGAAAATTGGGCAGCGGAAGAAGTAACAAATTGGGGCAGCGGAAGATGCAAAGGAAGAAGGTTAAAAATGGGCATCGGTAGATATACAAATGGGCAGCACTAGAAGACAAAACTAGGAAAAAGCTGGAAAGATGAAGACACGTGGATCAAGAATTAATTGGAGAAAGAAAGCTACTTTGGAATAGAAAATAAAAGGGGACCCACATAGGAGAGAGAAGATGTAATATACAAAAAAAAAAAGGAAAGAGAAAAGAAGAAGCAGATTGCATATTTTTTGGAACGGATTATTTGAAAATTCCATAAAAAGAGGGAAGGATATTCTGGTGAAAAAGGCTTGCTTGGCAGAGGAGTTTGGAGTTTTTTTTTAGAGAAGAAGGTTTGAATCTGGAGGAGACCACCGACGCCGAGCCTTGAAGATTTTTCGTCCTCATTTATTTTCATTGCATTTTCTTTTTATGAACACGATTATTGTTAGTTTATTTTTAATTATGCATAGTAGCTAAACTTATTATCTTGGTTAGGACGATAGTATTTGTTGCGATACTTTGCTACGATCTTGGTTTTGTTTCTGCGATTATCTATTAAACAATTATTTGTGATGTTTCTTGCTTAAGTCAGATCATATCGATAGATAGGTTGACTATTCATATTTATATTGTATCGATAGATAGATATAAATTTTAGATGCATGAATAATTAATTGAATTACTTTGTTACAACATAATTAACATTAATTTGATTGGCAATAAGAATAGCACATATCGGAAATTCAATTTTAGTCACATTCTTTCAAGGTAGAAAGAAATACTGATTTGAATTTACCTAGGCAATTCGAAAGAATCCTAGAAATCAATTTTATTCTTGCTGTTTTTTTAGATAATGCTGCAGAGCATTACCACAGCATGAGTAGCAGAATCATCGTAACGAAGAAATCGATCCTAGCCAAGGCTTTTATCCATCGAATTTATCTCGTTTAATTTGTTTTCTTTTATTGCATAGTTATTCAAATTTATTTTTAATTAATTTCAATTATCAATTTAGTATTTTTATCATATTTTTATAGCAATTTAAATATAGCTAACGTTATCCTCGTGGGATCGATACTCTACTTACTCTATTACTTTGTTAGCGACACGTGCACTTGCGTGTAAGTATGTAAAATCACTAATAGTGCGGAGATGTAGATGATCGGAAAAGTACAGCGGGATTTGTATTTTATATGGGGAACACAGCATTCACATGGCTCTCGAAGAAACAACCAATCGTGACTTTGTCAACATGCGAGGCGGAATATGTGGCAGCATCTTGGTGTGTTCGCCACGCAATTTGGTTAAGAAATTTGCTACATGAATTGAATCTCCAGCAATATGAGGCAACTGAAATACGAGTTGACAACAAATCAGCAATTGAGTTGGCAAAAAATCCAGTTCACCATGAAAGGAGTAAGCATATAGATGTTCGTTTACATTTTATTAGGGAACATGTGAAAAAAGGAGAAGTGAAAATGAGTCACGTTGCGAGTCGTGATCAAGTTGCAGACATGTTTACAAAGTCGCTTCCAAGAGTTCTATTTGAAAACTTGAAGGAGATGATCGGAATGAAAGATCGAAAAGGTTTGAGTTTAAGGGAGGAATTTGTTGAGAATTAAACTCAAAAGAAGCAGTTTTTTTGAAACGAAAATTGAAGGATCCTAATGACATTCATTTCTAAGGTGTAACCTATGGATTTAAAGCCCTTAAAGTCATTTGAGAGTTTCTTAGGAGAAGTTATGACTAGTATTGAAGAGTCAAGAATAAATGCTAGGAATAAATGTGATGTTTTATAGTATTTAATTATATTTATGTTATGAATGTAAAGAGTCAAGTATGCCTCTATAAATAGTGCAATATGTTTGAATGAGAAATAGAGAGAAGAAAAATAAAAACTTCATTTGTGAAGATCATTGTTTGGTGTCCATTTTTTTTCTTCCTCTCCAAAAATAAACAATATTTGAGTATCACTATAGCACCAGGGACTATGAAGGCAAGGCAGACAGCAACCAGAATTCTGTCATGTTGCTTGGAAACTAAAACATTCTCCTGTTTTTTTTCCCATACTTTTTATATAGTTTTCTAGTGCTCCAAATATAATATTATTTGCTTTATTCTTGGGGTCAACCAAAAACGCGTTATACTAGATAAGAAGAGGAACTCTACTAATAAAATATTCAATTTTCACTATCCCAAACGATGTGAGATTGTGAGTCTAACTCATATAAGATAGGCCTTCACAATCAACAAAATTTTAAGATGTCATTGTCTTTAAAAGGGGAGTTGCCACACTCTCACCGAATCTCACCTTCACCCGAACTCACCTTCTGAAATTATAATGACACTAGTGATCAGCCTCACAAATGAAGCAGACAGGTCAGATTGGACCATATGAACCAGGTCTAGGTCTAGGTCTAGTTCTAGTCTAGGTGACACATTCATTGATATGTTGTATTGAATTTGTTCATGAGCTTGTTCTCTTGATCTTGCCATTCAAGTAAATTTATTGTTTTTGATATCTTGAGATATACTTCTAAAGATTAGAAATATTGCATTTGTAAATTTAATCTCGCGTACGTTACACTGATAAATAAATATCCATTGATTTATTGTTCAATGTGTGACAAGTCATTTTTAAATAAGACGAGGAGTAAGTATACTGTTAATCAGTGACCATACTAACAAAATTTAGCATTTTATTAATGAAATTTGGAGGTTAACCTTGTCATGCTCAAAATTTTCAGGATGCAATAGTCATAAAAAATGACTGCTTTGAGGAATAAAAGGTAAACACAGAATGATAAATTTATTCTCAAAAGTTGGAACAAACGTTTACACAAGTAGGAAAAATGACATAAAATAAGAGATTATTGATCATTTATTATAACTAATACTGATAAATCCAAAGCTAAAGTTCCTTCAAATGGCAACTATTTTTACTGCAGCAAAGCTCAATCTCTTTTGCATTGCTGGTAGCAAGAAGTGACATGATCATCCATCATGTTTGCATCTGCATTTTCAAAAAAGAAAAGTAAAAAAAAAAACACAAATATACATAACATATAGATATAAAGATCTAAAACTGTACATATATATATAACAACGTACATACCATAACGAAGACCGTTTGTAGAAGATTGAGCACAATCCATTGTACAATTAATTTCGTAAAGAGAGTTGGAAGAGCCTTTTGCGCATCTGGCAAGACAGATGCCCAAGCAAACCGCTTTGAGAAAAGATGGCTTTCCTACGCATGACAATACACACTCAGCAGCACAGAGTTTTTTGGATTCCTTTTCCTGATCAACATCCGGAGATGATGGTGCAGGTGAAGGACAAGGCGATTGTGAAGAGTAGGGGTGTAGTTCATGATTGGAGTCTATTTCATTGGAATTTTGAAGGGTTGTGGCCTCCACCACGACAAGGAGGAGGAGAAACATTTTCACCATAGCCATCATCTTAGGAGCTCTCACACCTGCAAATTTAATCTTTTATGTTTGACTTGTGTATGATCTCTGAACTGTGCGAGGAAGAGTGTTTATATAAGCATGAAGGTAAGCTAATTTGGGTGCATTTACTTATTTTAGGTACAAATTAACCTTCAATAACACAAAAAACTTGTGAATATTTATTAATATAAAATTGACGAATTTTACAATAAAAATATGCAATAAATAGGAAAAAAAAAAAAAAAACTCTCATATTACGGCCGATTTTGATGCAGTCGGTGAGAAGTATAAATCTTTATTTTTGCAATCTGTTCTGCAGATTATCTAATAAATATCTTCTACCATTTATGATCTGATAGTATGATGGTAAAATCCAGAACCCTTACCTAATTAAGTAATTCCACCCAAATTAGCTTGTCTTCAAAGTTATATAAACTCTACTTCTCGTAGAGTTCAGTGATCATACAGAACGCAAATATAAAAGATTATATTTGCAGTCTAAACTTCGAAGATGATGGCTCCGGTGAAAATCGCTCTCCTCCTGCTTGTCGTGTCGCAGACAGCAGCCCTTGAAAATTCCCATGAAATGGACTCCAATCATGAATTATACCCCTACCATTCACTGTCACCATCTCCTCACCCATACCCACCATTTCCTTCTGCTGCACTTTCACCTTCGGTTTCGTACCCACCATTATCAACTCCGGAAGTTCATCGGCAAAAGCAATCCGAATCACCCTGTGCCATCCAGTGTGCTGCTTTGTGTACGGGAAAGAAATCTTTTCGCAAAGTGATCTGCATTGCCAAATGTGTCGCCGAATGCGTTATCGGACATTCTAACTCTCTTGATGATATTAATTGTGTCCTCAATTGTGCTCAATCGTCTACAAACGCTCTTCGTTATGGTATACACATTTATATATACACGTTTATATATATTTATGTATTTTTTCATATCTTTATAATATCTATATATATGTATTGAATATAACTTTTTTTTGGGGTTTTTTTTTCTTTCAATATCTTGGAAATGCAGATGCAAGTTTGATGGATGATCGTGTCAGTACCTGCTACCAGCAATGCTAGAGGGACTTAACTTTGCTGCATTAATAACAGGAGTCATTTGAAGGACTTAATCTTTGGATTTATCATTTATTTTGTTCTAATAAATTATCAATAATATTTATTTTATATCATTTTCCTAAGTTGTGTTGTACACATTTGTTCCAACTTTATTGATTATCATAAATTTAATTATTATGATTACTTTAAAAAAACAATTGTTTATCTAAGTTTGAATGTGTTTCAGGTCATTTTTAAAATTAATTAATTAATTTTTTTGTTTTATTTAAATATAACTAAATTTATGTGAATTACTTTACTACAATTAATTATTTAGCCGACATAAATGAATAACAAAGCTAAAAATTTATCTTTGTAGCTTTTTTCTGTTAAAATAAATGACGGAAATAAATCGAAGTACTATTTAAAGACAAAATTAAAATTACGAGAACTTAATGAGAAGAATAAAACTGCAAGGACTAAAATAAAACTATTTCTAAACCATAAGAACTAAAAATATATTTCGCCCAAAAATTTCCATCCAAAATTAAAGGAAATGAGGGCGAAGCCAAGAGGAAATTTATTAGACTGTTCCAAAACGACCACATTTGGTCTTCGACATTTCCATTATTTTGAAAATCGCTGGAGAAGGGAGAGATCGAATTATAATATTAAGAAAATGTTGCTCCAAATTCGGATTATAATTTTTGTTTAGCATATCTTTAATTTAAATATTGATTGAATTTTACTACAAATAAGATAGCAACCCTAAATCTTTAATTTAATTATTAATAAATTTAGTTTAAAAAAAAAACTCCATAGTTGATATGTTGTGATGAACTTGTTTTCTTGTATTTACTATACATGTAACGTTATTGTCTTTAATATAGTTAGATATAATAAAGATTAAAAATATTGCGTTTGCAAATTTAATCTCGTGTACTTTACAAGTATAGATAAGATAACCATTAATTTATTGTTCAAAGTTTGTCGAGAGTCATTTTTAAACTTGTCAACTAGTTATACTGTTAAAAATTAATCATAATAATTAATTTAAAATATTTTTTTAATGAAATTTGGAGATCAAACCTTATAATGCTCAAATTTGAAAGATTAAATAGTCATAAAGAAAATGATTGATATGTCAAATAAAAGGGTGAAGTCTTCTACAAAGTTGGAACAAATGTGGAAGACACAGCTTAAGAAAATGACGTAAAATAAGAAATTATTTTGACAGAATGCATGATAAATCTAAAGCTAATGCAGCAAAGTTCAATCTTTCTTGCACTGCTGGTGGCAGGAACTGATGCGATCATTCATCATGTTTGCGTCTGCATTTTCAAAAAATAAAAAAAAAAGGTTATATTTCAATATATTTAACATAGTTATGATAAAAATATGAAAAAAAATACATAAATATATACAAATGTTCATACCATAACGAAGATTGTTAGTAGAAGATTGAGCACAGTCGACGGCACAAGCAATTTCATAAAGAGAGTCAGAAGGGCTGATAGCACATTTGGCAAGACAGATGCTGATGCATATCGCTTTTCGAAAAAATTTCTTGCCCTTGCATGAAAGTGCACATTGGACAGCACAATCTAACGTGGATTGCTTTTTTTGCCCATCAACATCCGTAGATGATAGTGGTGCGTATGAGAGAGATGGCGGCGGTGAAGAGTAGGGGTGAAGTTCATAATTGGAGTCTATTTCATGGGAACTTTCAAGGGCTGTGGCCTTGAACATGACAAGCATGAGAAGAACGATTTTCACTATAGCCATCATCTTCGAAGCTTTCACACCTGCAAATCTAATATTTTATGTCTGTCTTCTGTATGATCTCTGAACTGTGTAACGAGTGTTTATATAGCCATGAAGCTAAGCTAATTTGGAAGCAGTTTTATATTTCAAGTAAGGGTTGTGTATGGAAAGGTTTCACAATCATACTATATGACAATATATAGAAGAATTATTATTTATGAGATAATCTATACGACATATTGAAAAATTTCTTCTATTCCCAGAGATTTTTTTCTTATTATAGCCAATTTTGATGCAGATTTGGTAAGATCTTGCTAAATCTGAAATACTCTCAATTAGACAGTTATGCCAATTTTTTTTTGAGATGTAGTTATATGAGGCCTAAAGTAACGACGTAACGTCATGTTGTTCTGCAAAGTTGGCAAAGTATCCTTGGCTAAGTTCCTAAAGAAGAAGCATGAAAAGGACATCATTGACAAAAAGTGATGGATGCAGAGTACTGAGATAAGTATAAAAGACCATCACGAGGGTAAATCTTCATGATTGGACCAAGATTTAAGAATCCAAAAATTTAACGACTGAGTTTTCCATAAACTCGTGGAAAAAAGAATCAACATAAACAAGAAAGAGTTGGCCAAGTAAGTTCTAACCATTATTTTATCATTGGAGAATAAAAAAGATAATGTTTGAAGTTATGAGAAATTAAGTTTAAAAAGCGTGTTAAAAATAAACTTTATTCTAAGTATGTGTATTTTGGTTCATGGGTCATTTGGTTAGTTCATGCCTATTTGAAAAGTTATTTTAAGATTAGTCTTTCATAATTCAATGTTTTTCTGTGCTTTACCCTAATTTCAGGTTCAATCACAAGCTTCACAAAAACCAAATTCAGGTGACACCTTCCTTGATATGTTGTAATGAGTTTCTTCATCAATTGGTTAACTTAAATTTACCATGCATGTAGATTTGTGGTTTTTAATTACTTTAAATATATTTCCAAAGATTAAAAATATTGCATTCGCTAGCTTTTTTTTGTTCAGTTCAAATGTACATAGTTGCGATCAATTTTGCAAATTTAATCTCTTGTACTTGACGTGTATAAATAAAATAACCATCGATTTTGAAAGATTATGATTAGTTATGCGGTGTCACACAGGGTGTTACGTGTGACGCCGATAATGAATGCAATGACGAACAATATAAATATGCGGAAATAACTGAGACAGGAGGTTGTTAACGTAGTTCGGCAACCAGCCTACGTCTGCGGGGCCACGCCCAGATATAAAAACATTTCTTTGAGTTCACAAAGTTACAAGACAATCGGACTTATACAAATAAAGACTCCCTCTTATCTTTGTCGCTGCTTCTAGCTAACTTCCCCAAGGAAATTGTTTTTGCGAGATCCCTTCGACTTAAGATCGACCTCTCCCGAGATCTAGAAAACAACAAGATCCCCTTGTTGTTGATTCCTCCCGGAACCCGTGTTATGGCAAGATCCCCTCACCCACGATCAAAGTGACAAGCTCCCATTGTCTAAAAACAGAACTCCTCCCGAGTTCGGATGCAGCCTCCTCTCGAGACTGAGCTTCAATGAAGAATAAAGAAATATTGCCTCCTGGGATACCTCCTGGAACACCAGAGTGTTGTCTTCGGACGCAATACACAACACACTCAATAAATCGATGCAATCCACAGCATAAGAAGAGTGTGTAAAACAATCACAGACCAAAACGCAGAAACGTTGGGAGTGAAAGAAAAGCGACGGCACAAAGAATGAATAAACCTTTTCGCGCGAAAATCAAAACTCCGTCGTCAACCGCTTTCACAGAAACGAAAGCTTTAAATATCATTGGTAGCTTCCATATCTTCGATTCAGTCAGTTACCAAATTAGCTATAACGTCGAAGAGTTAAGGAAAACAAATCTTAACAAATTCGGTTGTGTGACACACCGTGTGTCACTTTAGGAAAGTATCGCTAACTTCCTTGATATGGCTCCAAAAAATTAAGTAAGCATTCCATTATTCATGGTAACTCGAAGCCCAACAGATTTCACCAAATCTCCATCAAATCGGCTTACCAAAACAAACTTTTCCAAAAAGCAAGTGCTTTTAGCTTTTTTGATAACTTTCCTATTCATCTTGTTTCCTTATCATTCTCTTTCACAGAATCTTCATGATTGTTAATATGACGCCATCCAATAATCAGAATGTAATATTTCTTGATCACCAAGAAATAAATTATCAATTTGAAAAAATATATTATCTCCATAAATATATATAAATATTGCCAAAAAATCAATGCCAATATATATACAATATCTTTACATTTACAGATTTACTGTTCAAAGTTCTACTGGAGTCATTTTTAAATAAGTCAAGCAGTTATATTGTTAAACAGTAATCATAATAATTGAATATAAAGTATTTATTTATTGAAATATTCAAGATCGAATTGTAAAAAAGGGTAAACACAAAAAAAAAAAAATTTTATTCAATAAAGTTGTAATAAATGTGTAGAGCATAACTTTAAATTACATAAAATAAGAGATTATTGATCATTATTGTGAGAAAATGCATGATAAATCTAAAAGGTAATGCAACAAAGTTCAATCTCTCTTGCATTGCTGGTAGCAGGAAAGGCTAAGATCAGTCATCATGTTTGCATCTGCATTTAAAACAAGTACAAAAAAAAAAACACACAAGATGTTATATTTCAATAAATTTAACGTGTATATCTAGATATATAAAATAAAGATATGAAATAAATACATAAATACAAGCTTTTTCTTGTTACACTCCCCCTTGATCAGAATGCCTTGCAAATGTAGAAATCGGATCCAAATTGATCAGATCATCATTGCACCTCTCTACCATTTCTGCCTTATTGATGTCTTTGATGCCTTAGTTTTCTACAAACACTGCATCTCGGCTTCTTACAAGTTTTTTCTGCACTGGATCGCATAACCTGTAGCCAAACTCATTAAGACCATAACCAATAAACACACATGGCCTCGTCTTCACATCGAGCTTCGACCGCTCATCTTTTGGAATGTGAACAAAGGCCTTGCACCCAAAAGTGCGCAGATGGCTATAATAAACTTCTTTTCTTGACCACATCTTATTTGGAACTTCGAAGTTCAGTGGAACACTCGGCGTGAGATTCAAAATGTGAACCACCGTACTCAAGGCTTCACCCCAAAAGGATCTTGGCAATTGTGACTGCAAGAGCAAACATCTCACCCTCTCAACGAGTGTCCTGTTCATTCTTTCCGCTAAACCATTCAATTGAGGAGTCTTCGGAGGCGTCTTTTGATGCTGAATACTCTACTCTTTGCAGTACTCATCAAAAGGACCACAATATTCACCTCCATTATCTGTTTGGATGCACTTGAGCTTCACACCTGTTTCTCTTTCCACATAAGCATGAAACTGCTTGAAGACGTCTATCACTTGATCTTTTGTCTTCAGCGTATACACCTAAATCTTCCTTGAATGATCGTCGATGAAAGTCACAAAGTAGAACGCACCTCCAAGTGTTCTTGTCTTCATCGAGCTGCACACATCAGAGTACACCATGTTGAGTATACCCGGTTTCCGCGAGTGAGGAATACTTTAAAGGCTACTCGAGTCTGTTTGCCTGCCAAACAATGAGCACACTGCTTTAGAGAGCCTCCTTTTATACCTGATAAAAGGTTCTTCTTGGCTAGAATCATCAAGCCCTTCTCACTCATATGGCTAAGCCGGTTGTGCCAAAGATCTACCACGTCTTCATGGTCCACCATATGGACTATGGAATCTGCGATCTTTGCATGCATCACATACAAAGAGGAGCATTTTTCTTCTCTCGCCACAATTAAAGAGCCTTTGGCGAGCTTCTATTTTCCATCACGAAAGGTGTTACAAAACCCTTCGTCGTCAAGCTTTTCGGTCGAGATTAAATTCATGCGGATGTCAGGAATGTGCTTCACACCTCTCAAAAACAAGTTATTGCCATTATTGGTTTCTAAACGTACGTCTCCCATACCAATGGCTTTTGCAACGCCATCATTTCCCATCCTTACACTTCCAAAGTCACCAGAAGTATAGGATGTGAATTAATCTTTCCGCGAAGTGGCATGTATCGAAGCGCCACTATCGATCACCCAACTCGTGTCTTGGCAGGTGAGATTAACGGCGTCTCTATCGTACACAATAAAGAATTCTTCGGTGGCCATGGCTACCTTCTCGCCTGTGTCACCTTCTTCGGCCTTCATTTCGTTTCTCTTAACATTCGGATTTTCTCGAAAAAACTTTCGACAAAATTTTTTTGATGTGACCCTTCTTGCCACAATAATGACACTAAATGTTAGTGTATTTTCTGGACTTGCTTTGACTCCATTTTCTGTTGGCGGACCTTTGCTTTGACTTCTCCCCCTGTTTTCGATGACTAAGATGTCTGATTGTGAGGAAGAACTCGTTGATTTTCTTCTCATTTCCTCGTTCAGAACACTACTTTTGACTACATCCATAGCCAAAACACCATCTGGAGCCGAGTTAGACAACGGCATTCTGAATGTCTCCCACGAGTCCGGCAAAGTCCCAAGAAGCATCAATCCTTGAACTTCTTCATCAAACTTGATTTTCATTCCAGCCAACTCATTGATAATTCCTTGAAATGTATTCAAGTGATCGGTCATAGCTTTTTCGTTCTGGTACTTCAACCCCAGAAGCTGCTTGATCAAAAACAGCTTGTTGTTACTAGTCTTCCGAGCGTACAACTCCTCAAGCTTTTTCCACAAGCTTTGAGCGTTCTTTTCCTCACTGACATGATTGAGGACGTTATCATTTACCCACTGTCGAATGTAGCCGCACACTTGACGATGACATAATTCCCATTCAACATCACATTTATCTGCCTGCTTTGCACCAGCAAATACGGGTAAATAATAGTCTTTCACATAAAGAAGATCTTTCATCTTCCCTTTCCACACATGATAGTTGGAGCCGTTCAACGTGACCATCCGACTCGGGTTACTCTCCATGATTCAAACACGGCACAAGGACACAACCTCTAAAAATTTTTATGATGTGGACGATCAGTTTAAAAACCGCAATCACAGAGCATACTAGATTTAAAGAAGTCAACCATTCTTTGATACCACTTTGTAGGGAAAATAACGAAAATTTGTCGGAACGAGAAATGATAGCGGAAGCGATCTGAAAAATACCAGGAATATTTTCCCACGCCGTAAGATTACAACGGCCAAGAAGTAAGAGAAATAATGGCTAAATGAACACTGAGAATTTTACGTGGAAACCCAAATCGAAAAAAACTACGGGGATCGAGTCCAGAAAGATCTCACTATGAAAAATAAGATTTACAATATTTTTCTAGATATCGAATATCCTAGAAAATATTCACTAAGAGAAATAACCACTCTTAGAACTCTCAATGTGCACAAAAGCACCACACCTATTTTTGTCTCCCTCTAAAATAATCCTCACTATTTCTCTCCCTCTCCTGAGAGAAGGTTTCTCTCTTCTCTTCTCTTCTCCTTGGATGCAGAAGAAGTTGATTCTGCTTCAGATGCATAATACTTGAGCAATCTTTTTTATTTATTGGGAAGGTTTGCCATAACTGACAAAAGAACACCTCCTTTAATTTAAGGGAGGCGACGAAAGGAAAATGCAGAAGGAAGAAGTTTCTTCCTTCTGCATTCAATACATTCAAATGAAATTATTGAAGTGGGTCCCTCGTCATAATTGAGGGACTCTAAAGAAGGTAAGCTAATTTGGGTGCATTTACTTATTTTAGGTACAAATTAACCTTGAATAACACAAAAAACTTGAGAATATTTATTAATATAAAATTGACAGATTTTACAATAAAAATATGCAATAAATAGGAAAAAAAAAAACTCTCATATTACTGCCCATTTTGATGTAGTCGGTTCATAGTTGAGAAATATAAATCTTTATTTTTGCAATCTGTTCTGTAGATTATCTAATAAATATCTTCTACCATTTATGATCTGATAGTATGATGGTAAAATCCAGAACCCTTACCTAATTAAGTAACTCCACCCAAATTAGCTTGTCTTCAAAGTTATATAAACTCTACTTCTCGTAGAGTTCAGCGATCATACAGAACACAAATATAAAAGATTAGATTTGCAGTCTAAACTTCGAAGATGATGGCTACAGTGAAAATTGCTCTCCTCCTGCTTGTCGTGTCGAAGACTGCAGCCCTTGAAAATTCCCATGAAATGGACTCCAATCATGAATTATACCCCTACCATTCACTGTCACCATCTCCTCTCCCATACCCACCATTTCCTTCTGCTGCACTTTCACCTTCGGTTTCGTACCCACCATTATCAACTCCGGATGTTCATAAGCAAAAGCAATCCGAATCACCCTGTGCCATCCAGTGTGCTGCTTTGTGTACGGGAAAGAAATCTTTTCGCAAAGTGATCTGCATTGGAAAATGTGTCGCCAAATGCGTTATCGGTCCTTCTAACTCTCTTGATGATATTAATTGCGTCGTCAATTGTGCTCAATCGTCTACAAACACTCTTCGTTATGGTATACACATTTATATATACACGTTTATATATATTTATGTATTTTTTCATATCTTTATAATATCTATATATATATATGTATTGAAATATAACTTTTTTTGGGGTTTTTTTTTTCAATTTCTTCGAACTGCAGATGCAAGTTTGATGGATGATCGTGTCAGTTCCTGCTACCAGCAATGCTAGAGGGACTTAACTTTGCTGCATTAATAACAAGAGTCATTTGAAGGACTTAATCTTTGGATTTATCATTTATTTTGTTATAATAAATGATAAGTGTGTATTTTACACACTTATTTGTATTTCCTAGATTTGATTTGATAAGTTTTTCTCAAGTATTTGAAAGAATTTGATAAATTGTGTGCAAGTGTGCAGCAGAAAATAAGAGAGAGATGGAGCCAATATTTGAGATTTGCTGAAGTCATTTTAAAGCTGCAGTAAAACTACACAGAGAAAAGTATTAGGCTTCTAAAAATGGATAAATTGGAATACTCTTAAATTTGTTCTGGATGGTACCCAAGTGGAAGACAGCTGGTTGCAAGAAGGCTGCCATTAGAGCTTTTGATTTTAATATAGAAATTCTAATTGCAACAAGAAAGAAGAAACAAATTGAAGTTGAAAAGAAGAAGCAGAAGGCAGAGGACAAAGAACAAGCAGCGATCAATAGCCACTATATTTTGTAATTGATCGCTGTATATATATACAAATAGAGAAATTCAGCGATTGATCTCCATGAATTCACAGAGATCGATCGCCACATACGACTGGAAGTTGATCGAACAGCAGCGATCGATCTCTATGAAGTCCAGAGACCGATCGCCAGCCAGTGAATTGCAATGCAGCGGCTGTCATTCAGATTAAGCAGCGATCGATTTCCATACAATCTAGAGATCGATCGCGACACATTTATTCGGATAAAGAACAGCAGCGATCAATCTCTACAACTACCAGAGACCGATCGCTGAGTTATAATACACAATACAAGCCATAGAAGAAGCAGCGACCGTGCGCCTTACAAAGACAGCGACCGATCGCTAACCAAATTACATATGGAAAGACAACGTGTTTTAATTCGAACCGTTGATCCGAAGCGAGATTAAATCCAAGCCGTTGACCGAGTTAAAAGAAAATTATAAAAACCTAACAGACCTAGCGCTTAAAAAAAGAGGAGGCTGCATTCGGCGAGGCGACAGAGAGTATCGAGGCGATTTTCGGCAGAGGAGCGATCAGGATATTTTTCATTACTTTTCTCTTATTATTTTCGTTATGCAATTCTTCACTATTATCGTAGTTTATTTTCTTATTAGTATGAACTAAACTTCCTGTTCTAGGGTTTCGATGTAGCTTTACTATGATTGTTTATTTTTCTTGATTCAAGTATTTAATTTTCTGTTCTTTATCTGTGTTGAGTAATCTATTCTGAACGTAATGCTTAGGTTTGATTGATCACCAAAACTAAGAACTTTAGGGTTGATTCGGGATGCGAGAGCGGAGAATTTAACCGTGCACTGAATAGTTTGCCATGAAAAGGATATTAGGCTAGAGATAGCTAATGCGTTCATGTGGTAGTATAATTTCTCATTCTTAATGTATTCAATTAATTCTCAGGATTAGAGACCGAGAGGTAATAATTCGTTAATTGAATAAGTTTATTTTTGCTCGAGAGAGATTGATAAATATTTTCGTGAAATTGCCATCAACACATAGAAATAAGATTTAACTATTTGAATTAGGTCTAATAAATAGGATTAGCTAAGTGAAATCGAAACCCTGGATTTTCTCAACATATAATTTTACTTCTTTATTTTAGAATATTTTATTTAAATTGTTCACTTATTTTATTTGAATTATTTTAGTTTTAAAAATCCAAATCACTAAATTTATTGTTTCTTTTCAAATTAAACTAGAAATTAGATATTCAACTTTTAACATAATTATTCCTCGTGGGATCGACACTCGTACTTAATACACACTTTATTACTTTTGCGACACGTGCACTTGCGTAGTACGATTTTTCGCAACAATAAATTATCAATAATATTTATTTTATATCATTTTCCTAAGTTGTGTTGTACACATTTGTTCCAACTTTATTGATTATCATAAATTTAATTATTATGATTACTTTAAAAAAACAATTGTTTATCTAAGTTTGAATGTGTTTCAGGTCATTTTTAAAATTAATTAATTAATTTTTTTTATTTTATTTAAATATAACTAAATTTATGTGAATTACTTTGCGACAATTAATTATTTAGCTGACATAAATGAATAACAAAGCTAAAAATTTATCTTTGTAGCTTTTTTCTGTTAAAATAAAAGTCGAAAATAAATCGAAGTACTATTTAAAGACAAAATTAAAATTACGAGAACTTAATGAGAAGAATAAAACTGCAAGGACTAAAATAAAACTATTTCTAAACCATAAGGACTAAAAATATATTTCGCCCAAAAATTTCCATCCAAAATTAAAGGAAATGAGGGCGAAGTCGAGAGGAAATTTATTAGACTGTTCCAAAACGACCACATTTGGTCTTCGACATTCCCATTACTCTGAAAATCGATGGACAAGGGAGAGATCGAATTATAATATTAAGAAAATGTTGCTCCAAATTTGGATTATAATTTTTGTTTAGCATATCTTTAATTTAAATATTGATTGAATTTTACTACAAATAAGATAGCAACACTAAATCTTTAATTTAATTATTAATAAATTTAGTTTAAAAAAAAAACTCCATATTTGATATGTTGTGATGAACTTGTTTTCTTGTATTTCCTATACATGTAACGTTATTGTCTTTAATATAGTTAGATATAATAAAGATTAAAAATATTGCATTTGCAAATTTAATCTCGTGTACTTTACATGTATAGATAAGATAACCATTAATTTATTGTTCAAAGTTTGTCGAGAGTCATTTTTAAACTAGTCAACTAGTTATACTGTTAAAGATTAATCATAATAATTAATTTAAAATATTTTTTTAATGAAATTTGGAGATCAAACCTTATAATGCTCAAATTTGAAAGATTAAATAGTCATAAAGAAAATGATTGATATGTCAAATAAAAGGGTGAAGTCTTCTACAAAGTTGGAACAAATGTGGAAAATACAGCTTAAGAAAATGACATAAGATAAGAAATTACTTTGACAGAATGCATGATAAATCTAAAGCTAATGCAGCAAAGTTCAATCTTTCTTGCACTGCTGGTGGCAGGAACTGATAAGATCATTCATCATGTTTGCGTCTGCATTTCAAAAAAATAAAAAAAAAATTTATATTTCAATATATTTAATAGAGGTATTATTAAGATATGAAAAAAATACGAAAACATATACAAATGTTCATACCATAACGAAGATTGTTAGTAGAAGATTGAGCACAGTCGACGGCACAAGCAATTTCATAAAGAGAGTCAGAAGGGCTGATAACACATTTGGCAAGACAGATGCCGATGCATAGCGCTTTTCGAAAAGATTTCTTGTCCTGGCATGAAAGTGCACATTGGACAGCACAATCTAACGTGGATTGCTTTTTTTGCCCATCAACATCTGTAGATGATAGTGGTGCGTATGAGAGAGATGGCGGCGGTGAAGAGTAGGGGTGAAGTTCATGATTGGAGTCTATTTCATGGGAACTTTCAAGGGCTGTGGCCTTGAACATGACAAGCATGAGAAGAACGATTTTCACTATAGCCATCATCTTCGAAGATTTCACTCCTGCAAATCTAATATTTTATGTTTGTCTTGTGTATGATCTCTGACCTGTGTAAATGAGTGTTTATATAGCCATGAAGCTAAGCTAATTTGGAAGCAGTTATATATTTCAAGTAAGGGTTTTGTATGGAAAGGTTTCACAATCATACTATATGACAATATATAGAAGAATTATTATTTATGAGATAATTTATACGGTATATTGCAAATTTTCTTCTCTTCCTAGAGATTTTTTTCTTAGTATAGCCAATTTTGATGCAGATTTGGTAAGATCTTACTAAATTTGAAATACTCTCAATTAGACAGTTATGCCATTTTTTTTTTTTTTTTATATTAGTTCATTTGTTTTCATAAATATGGCATCCGAAAGAGAAGATAATAAGTTGGAAAATCCATCATTTTTGTAAATAAATAAGGGGTATCATATTTTTTATTTGTTGTAATTTAAAGGTTGTTTCAATTTAATCCTTGCGGTTTAATTTTTCTCATTAAATTCTTCGTAAATTTATTTATTTTTTTTAAGTGGTCTTCCAATCTATTTTCATTATTAAATTTAATAAAAAAAAAACACTAAAATATTATATTTTCGTTAAATACTACTTCCTTGGAAAGAGATTAGATTATTTGAGGGGAGTGTTTTCTCGAGAGAGGCTATCATTGTGTTCAAAGAGAGACAATAACGTTATGAAGCTCGAAGTCATCAAAATCCCAAAAGAATGGCGTTGTATTCTTCAAAGTTGAGATGTAGTTATATGAGGCCTAAAGTAACGTCATGTTGTTCTCAAAAGTTGGCAAAGTATCCTTAGCTAAGTTCCTAAAGAAGAAGCATGAAAAGGACATCATTGACAAAAAGTGATCGATGCCGAGTATTGAGCTAAGTATAAAAGATCATCACGAGGGTAAATCTTCATGATTGGACCAAGATTTAAGAATCTAAAAATTTAACGACTGAGTTTTCTATAAACTAAGTGTTGACCAAGTAAGTTACTATATTATCATTGGAGAATAAGAAAGATAATGCTTGAAGTTATGAGAAATTAAGTTTAAAAAGCATGTTAAAAATAAACTTAATTCTAAGCATGTGTCTTTTAATTCGTGTCTTTTGGTTTATGGGTCATTTGGTTGGTTCATGCCTATTTAAAAAGTTATTTTAAGATTAGTCATGCATGTGTGAGTTTGAGTACTAAAAAGGCAAATAGTAATTGAATTAGAGATTTTTTTTGGATAAATATGATTTTAGTCTTTATAGTTTAGAGGTCGTTTCAACGTCGTTCGTTCATTTTTAATTTTCTCATTAAGAACTTTATATTTTCAGTTGTGTCTTAAAATAGTCCTACAATTCATTTTCATCATTAGATTTAACGAAAAAAATCACTTAACAATTGTTTAATCTATGTCATATATTTATAAAAATAAAAATATGCAGTTGGAATAAGTTGAATTTTGTTTAAGGTCATTTTTTAACTTTGCTAACAAAAAAAATTGATTGAACCAAAAATAACTAAATTGTTCTAAATTATTTTACTACAATGAAATATTTAGGATGGCATAAATAAATAACAAAGCTAAAAATTTATCCGGTACTTTTTTTGGTTTAAATTTAATGACGCAAATAGATTGGAGTATTATTTAAAAACAAAATTAAAATTATGAATACCTTAGGGCATTTGAGCCAATTCTTTGGCAGAACCAGTTCTTTTTAGAGCATTCGAGCCAATTCTTTTACAGAACCAGTTCTTTCAAGTAAGTTCGGTTAATATTTCAACTTTGGCTGAAGTTTTAGTCTGCATGTGACTGTTTAACAGAAACATAATTCAATGTTTGTTTCGTTCAAAATTAAATTTTAAGGTTTAAATTGAACCAACTTCCATAATTGAATGTTTTTCTGTACTTTACCCTAATTTCAGGGTCAATAACAAGCTTCACAAAAACCAAATTCAGGTGACAACTTCCTTGATATGCTGTAATGAGTTTCTTCATCAATTTGTTACTTAAATTTACCATGCATGTAGATTTATGGTTTTTAATTACTTTAAATATAATTCCAAAGATTAAAAATATTGCATTCTAGCTTCTTTTTTTTGTTCAGTTCAAATGTACATAGTTGCGATCAATTTTGCAAATTTAATCTCTTGTACTTGACGCGTATAAATGAAATAACTATCGATTTACTGTTCAAAGTCCCACTGGAGTCATTTTTAAATAAGTCAAGTAATTATATTGTTAAACAGTAATCATAATAATTAAATATAAAGTAATTTATTTAATGAAATATTCAAGATCGAATATTCCAAAAAGGTAAGCACAGAAGAATAAATTTTATTCAATAAACTTGTAATAAATGTGTAGAGCATAGCTTTAAATTACATAAATTAAGAGATTATTGATCATTATTGTGGAAAAATGCATGATAAATCTAAAACGCAATGCGACAAAGTTTAATCTCTCTTGCATTGCTGGTAGCAGGAAAGGCCAAGATCATTCATCGTGATTGCATCTGCATTTAAAAAAAGTAAAAAAAAAAAAGCATAAAAAGAGATGTTATATTTCAATAAATTTAACGTATATAGCTAGATATATAAAATAAAGACATGAAAAAAATACATAAATATATATAAATGAGTTTACCATAAGGATGACTATTTGCTGAAGATTGAGCACAATCGACGGTACAAGTAATTTCATTAAGAGAGTCAGAAGGACTGAGAACACATTTGGCGAGACAGACGCCCATGCAAATTCCTTTGAGAAAAGATGGCTTTCCCAAGCACGTAATTGCACATCCGGCGATACAGAGTGCTTTGGATATCTTTTCTTGTTCAACATCTGAAGATGTTGGTGGGTACGAGAGAGGAGAGGGCGAAGAGTAGGAGGATAGCTCATCGGAGTTTTCAAGGGCCGTGGCTGTGAACACAGCAAGCAGGAGGATAACGAGTTTCACCATAGCCATCATCTTTGAAGATTTCACACCTACAAATCTAATCTTTGATGTTTGTGTTGTGTATGATCACTTAACTTCCCAGGAGGATTGTTTATATAACCATGGAGGCAAGCTAATGTGGATGTAGTTACATATTTCACGTAAAGGATGTGTATGGAAAGGTTTGACAATCATACTATATGATAAATATATGGCAAGAGAGACATATAACCTATGCTACATATTCCAGATCTAGTCTCTCAATTGGAAATTTTTTTCCTATTACCACCAATTTTTATGCAAATTTGTAACATCTTACTAAATTTGTAATTCTCTCAATTAGACATTTATGCTAATTTTTTTCCTATCAAATCATTTGTTTTAATTGATACAATTTGTCAGAGTATTGCTCTAAAATAGAAGATAATTGTAACAACCATCACTCCGTACCAAAATTTACTGTAAAATTTAAAATTTTCTTTTTACTTGAAACTACACCGTTTAAAAATACTCAGTGGAAGATTTATCGTTTGAAGAAAACATTCGTAAAAACTCAATTTGATATCTTCTTAACAAAAATCGGGCAGCATAACATTTAAATTTTTATGAACCCGAACCAAACAAATCATCAGAAAACTAACAAATCATTTCTATTTAAAATTCCAAGCTTATCAATTCCATCAAACCATCCAAAAGTTTATATTATACAAAAACAGGTTTACCAAAGTTTAAAACTAAACATATATATACAAGTTCTTTCTTCAAAACATACATACGCCCAGAGTTAAATCGCCCTAACAAATGGTCTGATCGTCGCATGAGCGTACTCCTCCGACTGTCTCCTCGTCCTGCACCTACTCATAAATCTTACCAGCTAATTTTTCGTCACCTACATCACATAATTCAAACTATAACTTAATGCTTAGTAAATAGTGCAATAATGAAATGAAAACAGGTTACATAACTCATATCCTAACATATGCAGTTTCTACTATCTCATTTCGTTTTCGTTTTCATTTCTGTTTTGTTTTATTCATTCTTTATCTTTCTATTCTCTGCTTCTTTACATACTAGATTGAGTAGGCACACCCCACGATCCACCTCGCGGGACGACCAAACTCGCTCTAGAAAGAGTAGACACACCTTATGGTCCACCACACGGGACGACCATACTCACGTAAAGAGGGGAAAAATGAGGCACACCTCGTGGTCCATATCTCGGGACAGCCATACCTAAACCCCACTCTTGCATAGTCTTTTCTTATATTTCTTATCATTTTGTTCTTAATGTTTCGTTTTAAACTATGACATTTCATAAAACATGAGAAATTCATTTTTGTTTCGTTTTCGTACATTTAAAACCATGATGTATGACATAATCAAAGCATACAATAACATACAATCATAAACCTAGCATCCTGTGATGTAGGCCCGAAGGCAAAATGCATACATACACTACTTACTTTGATCTCTTAGCCAATTTATCTCAATCGATCACTTAACCTTGAAAACTTTACAACCTGTGATATAACAAATTCCAAAATTGAATCAAACTTCCAATAATCATCCAAACATGTAATTTAATTCATTAACTTAATCCAAGTGTCATACAAACAATAAACTCAACACATTTTATTCATGCTATTCCACAAACTCGAAATTGACCAACATTTTGTCCAACTTCCATAATTCGTAACAAATCCAATACTTGTCCGAATTTGATGATTTTAAATGCTATAAAAACCTCAAGATGTCTAGTTTCTCATAGTAAAATTCATTTAATAAACTAAACATACCAGCTCAACTGAAAATATGCAGATCCGAAACTATCTAGTATATAGCCTTAAATTTCAGGTTTTCATCAAGACTCAACTAAATTTCAAAGTCTTACCATAACAACCATCAATGTGAGCTCATAGCTTAAAGAAGTATCTAACAATGGAAGAAGACCAGCAAGGAATCCATTTTCGTGCAACCATATTCACCCACAACAAACCCTAAATCAAACTCTAATCAATAAAGCCATAAATGTAACGACCCACATACTATTTCTAATTTCCCGTACAAAATTCTTTATTATTATTATTATTATTATTATTATTATTATTTTAATATCTTTAATTAAACACTGGGCGGAAACTTAACCGAAATTGAAACCAGAATCGAAATCGGAATTGAAATCTAAGTTAAATCAAATCTTTAAAACAAATATAAAACTAATTAAATAAAACCATTATTTAAAACTAATTACAATTAAAATAAAAAGGGGCATAAATGACATTCTGCCCGAGAAAGAGAGCAGCGCCCGCGCGCCCGATCGCTGGCAGCGATCGGGCGCCGCGAGCGCCAGCGATCGGGCGCTGCTCTCTTTCTCGGGCAGAATGTCATTTATGCCCCTTTTTATTTTAATTGTAATAGTTTTAAATAATGGTTTTATTTAATTAGTTTTATATTTGTTTTAAAGATTTGATTTAACTTAGATTTCAATTCCGATTTCGATTCTGGTTTCGATTTCGGTTAAGGTTCCGCCCAGTGTTTAATTAAAGATATAAAAATAATAATAATAATAATAATAATAATAATAATAATAATAATAATAATAATAATAATAATAATAATAATAATAATAATAATAATAATAATAATAATAATAATAATAATAATAATAATAATAATAATAATAATAATAATAATAATAATAATAATAATAATAATAATAATAATAATAATAATAATAATAATAATAATAATAATAATAATAATAATAATAATAATAATAATAATAATAATAATAATAATAATAATAATAATAATAATAATAATAATAATAATAATAATAATAATAATAATAATAATAATAATAATAATAATAATAATAATAATAATAATAATAATAATAATAATAATAATAATAATAATAATAATAATAATAATAATAATAATAATAATAATAATAATAATAATAATAATAATAATAATAATAATAATAATAATAATAATAATAATAATAATAATAATAATAATAATAATAATAATAATAATAATAATAATAATAATAATAATATCTCCTTCAAAATAAAAATATCCACACCCCTTTCTATTTTCACGTGAATAGCTGAAAATCACTAACAATTTTGACCATTCAAGCTTTATATAATACTTCATCAATTTTCTATTCCATTTGTTTCAACCAAAATTATTTCTAAACTTTGGGTTTACTTTTCCTAATAACATTTCATTATTTGCATAAAATCAAATAACTAAAGGACATGATGCGTTACGTAATTACTAAGCCGATAAATTTTTTGGTGTTACAATATTAGCCAAGTTACTTTATATGGAATGTCCTCAGTGTAACATCCGTCATTTTGTAAATGAATAAAGGGTAACATATATTTCTATTTCTTGTAATTTAAGTGTCATTTCAATTCATTATTATTTTTCTCATTAGTGTCTTCATAATTTTAATATTGTTTTTAAATACTCTTTCAATATATTTTCTTCATTAAATTTAATAAAACGTCTGTAATATAACCTTTTACCCGTGTTATTTACATATATGTTCACCAAAACATTTAATTGTAGCAAAATGATTGAAATCAGTTTAGTTATTTAGTTAAATAATATATTTTTAATTAATTTTGTTTAGAAATTATCTGAAACAAGATTCAATTTATTTTAACTACATATTTGACTTATATAAAAATATAGCATAAATAAAACAATTATTGTATGACTTTTCCCTGAAATTTAATGATGAAAATGAATTGATCTACAAGAGATCTATTAAAAAAAATTGATACCAATAGAAATTTCAATGAGAAAATTAAAACTATAGGGATTAAATTGAAACTACCTCCAAACTTATTGTAACTAAAATCTTATTTTATCGTTAAATAATTTTTTTTTATCAAGATCAGATTTTATGTGGCTAATTAGGGGTATGTGTGCCTGAAATAAAACTATAAAATAACTCTTTTATCACTTATGAAGCCTTGTCCCTATGAGAAAACACATAAACATGGTCAAGGTGCTTATTTACGTCAAGATTGGTCTTCAAACAGTGATTTCTCTCTTTTACAAATTCGAGTAGCGATGTGTAAATATCTATGAGTTGACCTTATTTTCATTAGAACTATTTTCTACGAAAAATGTTGGTGAAATTATTTTTTACATAGCTAAAGATATAGTATGTAACATTGTTTTCAATACTTACCTCATTGATGGTTGGTTCATGAAACCCATTTTTAGAACGTTAAAAGTTTGGTCTTAGTCTTGATACATCCTCTATATACTAGAATCTGATACAATTTATTCTACAAAGTTGGAACAAATGTGGAAAATACAACTTAAGAAAATGACATAAAATAAGAATTTATTTTGACAGAATGCATAATAAATCTAAAGCTAATGTAGCAAAGTTCAGTCTCTCTTGCATTGTTGGTGGCAGGAACTGATACGATCATTCATCATGTTTGCATCTGCATTTCCAAAAATTTAAAAAAATATTATATTTCAATATATTTAACATAGTTATTATAAAAATATGAAAAAAATACATAAATATATACAAATGTTCATACCATAACGAAGATTGTTAGTAGAAGATTGAGCACAGTCGACGGCACAAGCAATTTCATAAAGAGAGTCAGAAGGGCTGATAGCACATTTGGCAAGACAGATGCTGATGCATATCGCTTTTCGAAAAAATTTCTTGCCCTTGCATGAAAGTGCACATTGGACGGCACAAACTATTGTAGATTGCTTTTGCCCATCAACATCCTTAGATGATTGTGGTGGGTATGAGAGAGGAGATGGTGGCGGTGAAGAGTAGGGGTGAAGTTCATTATTGGACTCTATTTCACGGGAATTTTCAAGGGCTGTGGCCTTGAACAAGACAAACATGAGGAGAATGATTTTCATCATAGTCATCATCTTCGAAGCTTTCACACCTGCAAATCTAATCTTTTATGTTTGTCTAGTGTATGATCTCTGAACTGTGTGAGGAGTGTTTATATAGCCATGAAGACGAGCTAATTTGGAAGCAGTTATATATTTCAAGTAAGAGTTGTGTATGGGAAGGTTTCACAATCATACTACACGATAATATATGGAAGAAGAGTCATTTATGAGATAATCCATGCGACATGTTGCAAATTTTCTTCTCTTCCTAGAGATTTTTTTCTTATTCTTGCCAATTTTGATCCAGATTTGGTAAGATCTTACTAAATTTAAATACTCTCAATTAGACAGTCATGCCATTTTTTTTTTAATTTTTATGTTAGTTCATTTGTTTTCACAAATATGGCATCCGAAAGAGAAGATAATATAATATAGGAGCCAAGTTGGAAAATCCATCATTTTTGTAAATAAATAAGGGGTATCATATTTTTTATTTGTTGTAATTTAAAGGTTGTTTCAATTTAATCCTTGCGGTTTTATTTTTCTCATTAAATTCTTCATAAATTTAATTTTGTTTTTAAGTGGTCTTTCAATCTATTTTCATTATTAAATTTAATAAAAAAAGCACTACAATATTATATTTTCCGTTAAATACTACTTCCATGGAAAAGAATAGATTATCTGAGGGGAGTGTTTTCTTGAGAGAGGCTATCATTGTGTTCAAAGAGAGACAATAACGTTATGAAGCTCGAAGTCATCAAAACCCCAAAAGAATGGCGTTGTATTCTTCAAAGTTGAGATGTAGTTATATGAGGCCTAAAGGAACGTCATGTTGTTCTCCAAAGTTGGCAAAGTATCCTTAGCTAAGTTCCTAAAGCAGAAGCATGAAAAGGACATCATTGACAAAAAAGTGATCGATGCGGAGTACTGAGCTAAGTATAAGAGACCATTGTGAGGGTAAATCTTCATGATTGGACCAAGATTTAAGAATCCAAAAATTTAACGACTGAGTTTTCCATAAACTCGTGGAAAAAAGAATCAACATTAACAAGAAAGAGTTGACCAAGTAAGTTCTAACCATTATTTTATCATTGGAGAATAAGAAAGATACCGCTTGAAGTTATAAGAAATTAAGTTTAAAAAACGTGTTAAAAATAATCTTAATTCTAAGCATGTGTCTATTGGTTCATGGGTCATTTGGTTAGTTCATGCCTACTTGAAATGTTATTTTAAGATTTAGTCGTTCATGCATGTGAGTTTGAGTACTAAAAAGGCAAGTACTAAATGAATTAGAGATTTTTTTTCTCGATAAATATGATTTTTGTAACGACTTGGAGGCCGTCACGGGACTTGACATGACTTTTTATTTACTTGACATATTTTTGACGTAAAACTTTTTTCGACTTTTCTTTAAAACTGTTAAATCGGTTTTTGTATCGTTTAGCCCATTTGAAATGAGTGGAAGATATTTTTAAAACATGTTTAAAACACTCATTCAAAGTTGTAATAAAAAAAAGTTTAAAAATCAAAATTTCAAAAAACAGTACATTTAGCGCGCCCTGTGTCACGGTCCTACTTTCAAAGGGGCCTAACGAGACCGTGCGGCACCCAATATCACACTTGTACTGGGTCAGCCGAGTGCCCACTTCGTTAGAGCGAGCTTGTGTCTAACGAGTAAGCAACGAGCGAGCGAGATTAGCCGAAAAGAGCGTCATTGAGCATAGTGTGCATAAAGAGAGTGTGTGTAAAAAGCTTGTTCATTGATTGGCAGCAAATTACATTGGTGGGTAGGGGGTCTACGTGCAGTCATGCCTCTCCCCCTGAAGAGCAATCTGAACCATCTCCACTACGGCAGTAGTATACATGCTATAGTGGCGAGGAGTCACTCTTGAGATATAAAAGGAAAATAAATACAACTGAATTACTTAAAAAGAAAATAAGTCTACCTAACAGCAAGGGCGGCCATAGGCAACATGCCTTGGACAATCCTGGACCTTGACATTCTCCCTTATTTGAGCTGTTGACGTCCTCGTCAACTCTGCTTCTGCTTGAATTCTTTGATCTTCTTTGTTGAGTCTTCCAAATCTTCTTGCTTCTCCTAAGATACCTCATCGTCTTCAAGTCCCTTCCATCTGATCAGATACTCCTGGTACTGTCGTCGACCTATACTGACGTTCCGTTCTGCAAGGACTTCTTTAAGTTCTTTCTTCTTTTTGTTGTTGGTAGAGATATTTAGTCTGGTGATGTCGTTCCTCTCTTCGTCTTCGTCGTCTGCATGATAGAGTTTTAAATTGTTGACATGGATGACAGGGTGAATTTTGAGCCGCGCTGGAAGATTAACTCTGTAGGAGGCTTTTCCGACTTTCTCTATGACTTCAATAGGGCCTTTGTATTTTCTGACGAGTTGCCTGTCCTTCTTTCCCCTGAAATGAAGTTGTTCAGGTAACATCTTAACTAGCACAAAGTCTCCAGCCTTGAACTCCATTGGTCGCCGCTTCTTATTCGCCCACTTCTTCATATGTTTAGAGGCACGTTCTAAGTAGGTGCGAGCTATTTCCTTATTTTGCTTCCATTCTTTGGAGAAGTTGTACGATTTTGGTCTCTTCCCCAAATATGGCTGCTCCAATGTGTGAGGCATGATGGGTTGTCTCCCGCAGACTATTTTGAACGGACTCATCCCCGTCGAAGAACTCTTCTGACAGTTGAAACAAAATTGTGCTACGTCGAGTAAACTGGGCCAATTCTTTTGATTGGTATTGATGAAGTGGCGTAGATATTCCTCAAGTAAGATGTTGAAGCGTTCTGTCTGGTCGTCTGTTTGAGGATGGTAACTGGAAGATATATTGAGACTTGATCCGAGCAAATGGAATAGTTCGACCCAAAAAGACCCTGTGAATCGAGGATCTCGGTCACTTACAATGCTTTGAGGAATTCCCCACACCTTCACAATATGTTTGAAGAAGTGTTGAGCAGTCGTCTCTGCGGGACAGTGCTTCGGGGCCGCAATGAATGTGGCATACTTAGAAAACCTGTCGACGATCACTAGTATCGCTTCAAAGTCGTTAGCAGACGACAAATTGGTGATGAAATCCAAGGAAACACTCTCCCAAGGTATTTTTGGTACGGACAGTGGTTCTAGAAGGCCGGCAACCTTGTTTCTTTCGACTTTATCTTGTTGGCACACAAGACAAGTTTTAGTGTACTGCATAACATCAATCTTCATTTGCGGCCAGTGATATCCTTTCTTCAAGAGAGCATAGGTACGTTGCCACCCGACATGACCGGCCCACAGGGTATCGTGACATTCTCGCAGAAGAGTATGCCGTAGATTGTTGCTTCGGGGCACGTACAAACGGTTTCCCTTGTTGAAGAGTACGTCATCTTCAATCCAGAATTGCCGAGTCTTTCCTTCCTTCACAAGTTGTATGACAGCTTGAACTCGGGGGTCATTTTGGAGATTATCTCGAATGCAATCTTTCAGTGATCCGTTAACTTTACTTGCTTGAAGTTGAGATAGATAACATAGACTCGCGCATTCGGCCTTCCGACTTAATGCATCAGCTACTCGATTGCTCTGGCTTGACTTGTGTTCGAAGTTAAAATCAAACTCTGAAATCAATTCGTGCCAACACGCTTGCTTGGCCGAGAGCTTTGGTTGTTCAAAGAAGTGACAGATTGAGCTGTTGTCTGTTTTCACGACGAACTTCGACCTAAGTAAATACTGTCTCCACATGCGTAGACAATGTATTATGGCCAGCATTTCTTTCTCGGAAGCAATGTATTTTCTCTCTGCCTCCTTTAACTTGTGACTTTCGAAGGTAACAGGATGACCATTATGCATAAGGACTCCTCCTAAAGCAAAATCTGAGGCATCGGTTTCCACCTCAAATGGCTGAGTGACATCTGCTAGTTCAAGTACAGGCTCTTGTATCATAGCTGCTTTCAAGACAGCAAAAGATTTTTGACATTCGGAGTTCCACTCCCAAGGAACTCCTTTATTTAAGAGTTCCGTTAGGGGTGCGGCTCTCTTCGAAAATCCTTCCACAAAGCGTCTGTAATAATTGGCAAGCCCGAATAAGGAACGTAGTTCGGGGACAGATGTTGGGGTCTTCCAACTTTTGACAGCACTTATCTTATCCGGGTCCATGCGAAGACGACCTTGTTCGACAATGTGGCCGAGGAATTTGATGCTCTCCTGAGCAAAAGAGCATTTTTCCTTCTTCACATATAGTTGTTTTTCTCTTAGCTTTTCGAAAACCAAACGGAGATGGGTCTTATGCTCTTCTAGCGTCTCGCTGTATACCACAATGTCATCAAGGTACACCACCACAAACTTGTCAAGGTATTCATGAAATACTCGATTCATGAGGGTGCAGAATGTTGTAAGAGCGTTTGTGAGTCCGAAGGGCATCACCAAGAATTCAAAGGCTCCATACCTTGTTACGCATGTTGTCTTGGGTTCGCCTCCTTCTACAATCCTTGATAATAACCTGATCGCAGATCAAGTTTGGTGAAGTACTTGGCCTTATACAATTGATCAAAAAGGTCAGTGATGAGCAGAATGAGATACTTGTTGCGCACTGTGACTTTGTTGAGTGCCCAGTAATCTATGCGCATTCGTAAACTTTCTTCTTTTTTCTTTTGAAACAACACCGGTGCTCCAAAAGGTGCTTTAGTGTGATGACCCGAATATGCACGTATGGGTACGATGACTGCACGAACCGGAACCCGGATGGCGGTACGTCCGTGCGAGCGAACCGAAAGGTGACAGGTCGTAAAAAGGGGGTCGTCACAATCCCACATCGCTTGGGGAAGTATGTGGAAATGAAACATATGTAAAGAGACCCTTCCAACATAGCAGGACGCGTTTTGGAGCACGATTGACAACGGATTCCATAAGAACTCCGAAGTTAAAAGTGCTTTGGCGAGAGCAATCCCAGGTTGGGTGACCTTCTGGGAAGTTCTCGCCAAACAAAGCCGTAAGGGGAGGATATTGTGCTACGGCCCAATCCCCAGAGCGGACAATATCTTGCTGGGAAAAGGGGTCGTTACAAATGGTATCAAAGCCTGTACCCAATCGAAAATGTGGCCAACGAGGACGTTGGGCCCCCGAGGGGGGGTGATTGTGATGACCCGAATATGCACGTATGGGTACGATGGCTGCACGAACCGGAACCCGGATGGCAGTACGTCTGCGCGAGCGAACCGAAAGGTAACAGGTCGTAAAAAGGGGGTCGTCACAATCCCACATCGCTTGGGGAAGTATGTGGAAATGAAACATATGTAAAGAGACCCTTCCAACATAGCAAGACGTATTTTGGAGCATGATTGACAACGGATCCCATAAGAACTCCGAAGTTAAAAGTACTTCGGCGAGAGCAATCCCAGGTTGGGTGACCTTCTGGGAAGTTCTCGCCAAACAAAGCCGTGAGGGGAGGATATTGTGCTACAGCCCAATCTCCAGAGCGGACAATATCTTGCTGGGAAAAGGAGTCGTTACATTTAGTGGGTCTGATGAATCCGGCCTCAAGTAGCTCATCTAATTACTTCCTTAGTTCTGCTAATTCTGGCGGAGCCATTCTATACGGGGCCTTTGCAGGAGGTAATGTCTTGGGTAAGCACTCGAGCATGGTACTCCTGAACTCTTCTAGGACTCTTGAGATTTCAGGATGTATTACTTCCTCCTTCTTTGTACTTAACTCTAATGGAACGACCATGTAAGTTGGATCATCGTGTTTCAGCCCTTTCTTAAATCGCATAGCAGAGAGGATCTTTGTGTTGATGACATTTGGTTGTTTCAGAATCGCAGGAACAATGGTTGGGTTGTTACTGGTGATTACTAAACATTTCGCTGAGGGCATTGGGATGACTTTATGTTCTATCAAGAACTCCATCCCCAAGATAATATCAAAGTCATCCATCCGTGCTACGACAAAGTCAATGAGTCCTGTCCATGAGCTGAGTTTCAATTGGACTCTCCTTACAATCCCGAGTACTGACATCGCTTTAGCGTTCACTGTTTTCATTTTACCATCATTCTTTTCCAGCTTCAAACCGAGACGGTGAGCTTCCTTCTCTGTAATGAAGTTATGAGTAGCTCCCGAGTCTATCATCGTACTCATAGTAGATCTGTTATTGATGAATGACTCCACATACATGAGACCTTTATATGAGATTTTCTTAGTTCCTCCATCTGTTGTTGTATAGCTGACAAGAAAGTCATGGTCCCAACTTCAGCAATCTCAGTGGATTCTTCTTCAACAACTTCCTTAACTGAGTTGTCATCATGAATCGAAGCTTGTAAGGCAGTTAGGGCCGATCTATGTGGACACTCGGCTACTCGGTGGGGTCCCTTGCACATAAAACATGACATAGGCCTATTTGGTGGGCGTTGGTTGTTAGCACTTCTTGGTGCTTCGTGGCCTTCTCTTGGGACAAATGGTTTCCTTTCAACAGTTCCCGTGTTCGGTTTTTGGGACTTGATGGTGTTTGAGTTACTGGGAGAGTTCTTCTTTGGCCCAGGGTTCTCGATATTATAATCGAACAGTCGCTCTGCAGTTGCAAGTGCACTTGAAAGGCTTTGCACTTTTTGTTCATACAATTTTGTTCTAGCCCATGGTTTAAGACCTTCGATGAAAGTGAAGATCTTGTTTTTTCCAACATATCTCTAATATTAAGCATGAGTCCCGAAAATTGTTTGACATATTCACAAATGCTTGTAGTCTGCTTTAGGTCTCGAAGTAGTCTACGAGCGTTGAACTCAACATTTTCTAGAAAGAATTGATCCTTCAATTGCCTTTTTAATTCTTCCCAAGTATCAATCACAAATTCGCCAACATTGATATCATGATATTTTGATCTCCACCAAGGTTTTGCATCACCAGTAAGATGCATTGTGGCCAAAGTCACTTTCGAATCATCATCCGTTTTAGTGGCCTTAAAGTATTATTTCATGTCGAAGATGAAATTCTCTATTTCTTTTGCATCCCGGGCTCCCCCAAAGGGTTTTGGCTTGGGGATTTTCACTCGGCTGAATTCAGCAGCAGTAGTAGCCCGGGTTTGACTCCCCATGGCTCTCATAGTAAGGTTTAGTTTAATGTTGATCTCGGCAATCTCGGCCCTGAGAGAATCAAACATTGTTATGAAGTCTATGGTCACTTGAGACAGTTTCTGACAACCGGGTATGAGCTAGCTAGATCTCATCGACACGCTCCAGGACCCCGATTATTGCACCTGTGGAACTTTCTCCCGTGTCAACTCCCTATCCCTTTCCTTGTCAGGATTCGAGAGTCTCCACCCGATTCAACAGCTCTGGAATCGGTATGGCGTCTATTCTGTTGTGAATAGCCGCTACTTCAGCAGGAAATTCAGGCATTTCCTTCATTCGTTCTTCTATGAATTGAATGTAATCCGGTATGTCTTGCAGATACTATATCTCTTCTTCCAACTCGACGAGGCGCTCGAGTTAATCTGATGGCAAACTCGACTTTTCCATCAAATTTTTGGCATGCTTTCTCACGATTTTGAGCCAACTTGTCTCTGATTCCAATTGTCCCTGTCCTACTTTCAAAGGGGCGTAACGAAACCGTGCGGCACCTAATATCACAGTTATACTGGGTCAGCCAACGAGCGTGCCAATGGCACCGAGTGCCCACTTCGTTAGAGTGAGCTTGTGTCTAACAAGTAATCAATGAGCGAGCGAGATTAGCCGAAAAGAGCGTCATTGAGCATAGTATGCATAAAGAGAGAGTGTGTGTAAAAAATTTGTTCATTGATTGACAGCAAATTACATCGGTGGGTAAGGGGTCTACGTGCAGTCATACCTTTCCCCCTAAAGAGCAATTTGGACCATCTCCACTACGTAGTAGTATACATGCTATAGTGGCGAGGAGTCACTCTTGAGATATAAAAGGAAAATAAATACAACTGAATTACTTAAAAATGAAATAAGTCTACCTAAAATCATGGGCGGCCTTAGGCAACATGCCTTGGACAAGCCCGGACTTTGACACCCTGTGCGTGTCGCTTATTCGGCGCGCACACATCACCCACCAAATGCGCACCCTTGGGGCCGACCGCACCAATCAATATTGATCACCTGATCGATCGTCCATGGTTGGGGATTGATCGGCGATCATATCTCATCCCATGACATCGCGCGCGCGCACTTGAGCGCTCTCCTCGCCTGCCGCGCGCGCCCGAGCCCATCTTTTCTTTTTCTCTTTTTCTTCATTTTTACCTAATAACACTTATATAAAATTTCATCAAACATACCACCTGATTTCCATAACCTATAAACCCACTTGAGACCTTTCAAAACATACTTCTTTTTAACCAATAATATCTTCCATCTCATAATCCATAAAATCGAATAGAAAATGCGTAGCGAAAACTTAAAACGTGTGAAAAACCCTTGTATTCAAAACGTTTGTTCAAAACACATTAATTCCTAAGCAATCCCAACTTTTGTCAAAACATGGAATCTTTTTCTACTTAACTTTCAAATTCATGAACATATAGGAAAATTGCTTGGAGCATCACCCACATGTCAAAATCGCTTTGCCAGCTACAAACTCTCGCTATGAGTACCATTCACCAACCGGACTTATACGTCAACTTCAGGTTTGTCATCCTCACCTTCAAGCTCGTCACCTACATCACAAGATTTAAACTATAAGTTTAATGCTTAGTAAGTGGTGTACTAATGCAAATGAATGAACGTGCATGCATGATCCATAAAACATGTTTTTTTCACATTACATTTAGGTTCACTTGACATGGGTTAAGGGAGATTTACATGGGGAGTAGACACATAACATAACTTGGACCACCGAGGTGGACAAACATAACATAACATGAACCACCGAAGTGGACAAACATAACCATACTTAACCACGACCCACAACTTAACCATTACGTACATTACATATTCTTATCTTTTTTCATAAATCATGTTCTTTTCACATTACATTTATGTTCACTTGACATGGGTTAACCATTACGTACATTACATATTCTTATCTTTTTTCATAAATCATGTTCTTTTCACATTACATTTATGTTCACTTGACATGGGTTAAGGGGGATTTACGTGGGGAGTAGGCACATAACATAACTTGGACCACTGAAGTAGACAAACATAACATAACATGGACCACTGAAGTGGACAAACATAACCATACTCAACCATTACCCACAACTTAACCATTACGTACATTACACATTCTTATCTTTCTTTCATAAATCATGCACGAAAACATTTTGTATGCTTCTTTAAGAAAACATGATGCATGTAGCATGGTGCACATATAGACATAACATGGAACTTAAATATTCATAACACTAGCACCACAATGCACATGTCTCACTCTAAAGGGACTTAATACTTTGACAATCACATAACATACATACATCACTGACCACGTATCCTCAAAGTATACCATCACTGAGACTTCCTAGTACTCTTGCGATTTAGGGCCATAAGGCCGAACCTACACACCCACTTACTTTGGGTCCTTAGGAATTTATGCGGCTTGTTCACTTTCTTCAAGCTTGCAACCTATAATATATCATATCAATATAACATTAACATCCATAGCTATAACTTCAATCACAAATACAACTAATATTTGTTTCCAATAATTTCATTCAAACAATCCACAACCTAATCTAAGGCATAACACACAACCAATTCCCAGCCATTAATTCAACAACTCAATAGAAACATGTTAGCCAAACATAAACCAATCCAATGAACTTAAATCATAAAACCCGGATTTTGACCCATAATTTGAGCAAACTTTGAAAATTTGTAACTTCCACTACAATTATCAAAACGACTTGATTCCAAAGGCCAAGACTTCCTTAAAGTGTCTATTATAACCCATTAAAATAATTTTGCAAGATAAAATCGGGAAGATGGTCAAAAAAATCGGAACAGTAACCTGCCTAGAATTCTGTTTTACAGTTTTGCCTAAACGTTGAAAATTCGTAACTTTTCGTATACTCGTCCGTATTCGATGATTCAACATGATATAGAATCCTTAAAATGTCTATTTTAACATAATATCATCCATTTATCAAAATCAAATCAGAATTAAGGGTAGAAAACCAAACCCGAACTACCCTGTACTTTGGTCGATTCTAAAACCTAGCTTCCAATTTTTCCAAAACTTACATAACTCTTCATTCTCTTTCAATTAAAACCCTTAGCATTATCTTATAACATGTTAAATCATCAAACTAAAAATCCTCAAAACGAACACTTCAACCCTCATAAACTCAAGGAATGATTAAACCATTAATGGAACACCAAAGTTTTACCTTAAATCTTCAAAAAGAAAGCTTTGGCGTGAGGGAGAAGATCGGTTATGGAAGATGAGCTGAAGAGAGAAGAAAGATCGTGAGAAGGGAGAGAGAAATCACTTGGGTTAAATTATGCTTGATGGTTGATTTATAACCAAGTAAAAAAATCTTATTTACCAAACTACATTTCTACATGTAGTTCTCTCAAGACTATATGTAGTCTCTTATACTTCACAACTCCACTCCTCCTAAATGCTTTTCACGCCAATTTCACTCCTTGTATCATTTCATTTTGTTTTTCATTTGTAACTACATGTATTCCACTTCAATTTTTCAATTTATTAAATTATCAATTTTTTTTCCCCGTGTAATAATCTTAAAGGATTAATTCTCGTATAACCCTTTGTTCACGCTTCTTAATCCATAAGTTAACACTTTTGTTATCTCTTACTAATTTTCATCTTTTCCTCTTTTATTTTCATCAATCATTCACTCTACTACTATCTCATCCAAAATACACATTACATTATGTCCAAGTTTTATACAAAGAAATTCAGGGACTAATACATGATACAGAAAATTCGGGTGTTACAACTTTAGTCCTTATATTTTAGAGGTTGTTTCAATGTCGTTCGTTCATTTTTAATTTTCTCATTAAGAACGTGTTTTAAAATAGTCCTACAATTCATTTTTATCATTAGATTTAACGAAAAAAATCACTTAACAATGTTTAATCCTGATCATATATTTATATAAATAAAAATATGCAGTTGGAATAATTTGAATTTTGTTTAAGGTCATTTTTTTAACTTAGCTAATAAAAAAAAAATTGATTGAACCAAAAACCAACTAAACTGTTCTAAATTATTTTACTACAATTAAATATTTAGGCGGACATAAATAAATAACAAAGCTAAAAATTTATCCGGTACCTTTTTTTGTTTAAATTTAATTACACAAATATACTGGAGTATTATTTGAAAACAAAATTAAAATTATGAATACCTTAAGGCATTTGAGCCAATTCTTGGCAGAACCAGTTCTTTTTAGAGCGTTTGACCCAATTCTTTGGTTAATATTTCAACTTTGGTTGTGGTTTTAGTGTGCATGTGCCTGTTTAACAGAAACGTGATGGTAAGATTTTATTTTATTGATTTTGCATAATTCAATGTTTGTTTCGTTCATAATTAAATTTTAAGGTTTAAATTGAACCAACTTCCATAATTCAATGTTTTTCTGTACTTTACCCTAATTTCAGGGTCAATCACAAGCTTCACAAAAACCAAATTCAGGTGACACCTTCCTTGATATGTTGTAATGAGTTTCTTCATCAATTTGTTAAGTTAAATTTACCATGCATGTAGATTTATGGTTTTTAATAACTTTAAATGTAATTCCAAAGATTAAAAATATTGCATTCTAGCTTTTTTTTTTTTTTTGTTTAGTTGAAATGGACATAGTTGCAATCAATTTTGCAAATTTAATCTCTTGTACTTTACGTGTATAAATAAAATAACCATTGCTTAACTGTTCAAAGTCCTATGGGAGTCATTTTTAAATAAGTCAAGTAACTATATTGTTAAACAGTAAGCATAATAATTAAATATAAAATATTTATTTAATGAAATATTCAAGATCGAATATTCAAATTAGGTAAGCACAGAAGAATAAATTTTATTAAATAAAGTTGTAATAAATGTGTGGAACAAACGACATTAAACAAGAGATCATTATTGTGGGAAAATGCATAATAAAACTAAAGGTAATGCGACAAAGTTCAATCTCTCTTGCATTGATGGTAGCAGGAAAGGCTCAGATCATTAATCATGTTTGCATCTGCATTTAAAAAAAAAAAACAAAAAAAAAGATGTTATATTTCAATAAATTTAGGGTAATTACTAATTTTAACTGCAAATTATGAATGTAAGTATATATCTAGATATATAAAATAAAGATATCAAAAAAATACATAAATATATGTAAATGAATTTACCATAAGAAAGACTGTTTGCTGAAGATTGAGCACAATCGACAGTACAAATGATTTCATTAAGAGAGTCAGAAGGGTGGAGAACGCATTTGGCGATACAGACGCCCATGCAAATTCCTTTGAGGAAAGATGGTTTTCCCAAGCACGTAATTGCACACCCGACGACACAAAGTGCTTTGGATATCTTTTCTTGTTCAACATCTGAAGACGTTGGTGGGTATGAGAGAGGAGACGGCGAAGAGTGGGAGGATAGCTCATGGGAGTTTTCAAGGGCCGTGGCCTTGAACACGACAAGTAGGAGGATAACAAGTTTTACCATAGCCATCATTTTCGAAGCTTTCACACCTGCAAATCTAATCTTTGATGTTTGTGTTGTGTATGATCTTTTAACTTTGTGGGAAGAGTGTTTATATAACCATGAAGGCAAGCTAATTTATTTCAAAGAGGGGCTGTGTATGGGAAGGTTTTCACGTTCATACTATATGATGATATATGGCACTGGATACAAATAACCTATGCTACATATTCCAAAAATGAAGATCTAGTTCTCTAAATTGATGATTTTTTTCCTATTATCACCAATTTTTATGCAAATTTGTAACATTTTACTAGATCTGAAATACTCTTGATTAGACATTTATGCTAATTTTTTCTTATCTCATCATTTGTTCTAATACAATATGTCAAGTATTGCGACTGAAATAGAAGATAATTTCAATTTTATTTTTAAATACCCTTTCAATGTATATTCTTCAAAAAAATCAATAAAAACTTTATAATATAACATCTTAGCAGTCTTTATCTATGTTCACTACTTAATTGTAGCAAAATGATTGAAATCACTTTAGTTATTTTATGTTAGATAATACATTTTTTAATTAATTTAATTTCAAAATAATCTGAAACAAGATTCAATTTATTTTAGGTACCTATTTTGACTTGTATAAATATAGCATAAATACAAAATTGTTGCGTGACTTTTTCGGGTAAATTTAATGATACAAATGAATTGGTCTACAAGATAACTATTCAAAAACAAAATTGATATCATAGGAATTTCAATGAGAAAATTAAAACTATAAAGATTAAAACTAAAACTACATCTAAACTATTGTAAATAAAATTGAGATTTTTTTTTATTTATCAAGGTCAAATTTTTATGTGGCTCGTAGGTGTGTGTTTGAAATAAAACTAAAAAATAACTCATTTTTCAAAGACATCACTTATGATGCCTCATCCCTACGAGAAAATACATAAACATGGTCAGGTTGATTATTTACTGTTTTCGAACAATGATTTCTCTCTTTTACAAATTGGAGTAGCAATGTGTAAATATCTATGAATTGACATTATTTTTGTTAGAACTATTTTCTACAAAAAAAAAAAAAAATGTTAGTACAACTATTTTTTACATAACTAAGATATAGTATGTAACGTTATTGTCAATACTTACCTCATTGATAGTTGATTCATGGAACCGGTTCTTAGAATGTTAAAAAGTTAGGTTTTAGTCTTGATACATCCTCGTCCTGAGAGTATTTGTAGTGGATTCCTGCGATGAGGCATTACACCCCAACAATTCCAATTATATTAGTTGAAGAAAACTCGTTAAGGACTGATTCGGCCCATGATTCGAAAATGAGAATTTATTTTTAATGTTCTTAGTTTTGGGCTTTTTTGAACCATGTTTATCTGAAGATTTAGGGGAGTTCAAGCCAGATTTGATTATGGTGACATTTCCGATCATGTAACCATTCCTAAAATTCGTTTGAACGAATTAAATTCTCCGTAAATGCAATGTATATTTTGTTAGAATTTGGACGCCAACAATTTATGAGTTTAAGAAAAATAGAACGAAAAAGAGGAAGTTAAAACGTGCAAAATTTTAAGTTGAAATAACCAAATTTACCGAAGAAGTTTTGTCAAAACCTATAACCAATCATCTCTCTCTCTACGGTTATCAGACAAAACCCCTCCCATTTGCTTTTTTTTTTTTCCCATTTCCTCTCCTCTTTTGCGCTTTTCTTCTCCAGGCGACGCCGATTTCTCCTCTCACGCCGATGACCAAACAACTCAAGCTCCTCTCCGATTTCCTTCCGATTTCTTCGTAAAAGGTAAGCCTCTACGTTAGTTGATGAATTTCGGCTATTTAGATGTTGATTTCGTTGGATAGTTTTAGGGTTAGAATTTTGAAAATTTGTTAAATTTGTGCTAAAGCATGTTAACGTTGTTTAAGGGTTCGAATGGATGATTAATGGAAAAACCATGCATGATAGATGAATTTCGAATTTTGGGTTGAGCAAAATCGGTGGAACACAAGGCACCCATGATTTTTGATGTCTGACCTTGTTTCCGGTTTCCTTTTTATAAATTGACGATTCCATGTTAATCTAGATGTAATAAGCTTTCTGAAACATGTTGAATCGTCAAAAACAGATAAAAATAGAGAAAGTGATGACCGTTTGAAATTTAGCCTAGAAATAGGGAGAAATATAAGATTTTTGAATGGAAATTGCTTGAATTTGTTAGTTGATTAGGTTTAAACTATTTGAATGGAGTATGAATTATGTTTTGCTTAGTTTGTTAGTTAGCGCCTATGTGATATAGATAATGGTTCGATTATGTATATTATAGGTTGGTAAGACGCCGAGGAAAACGTTCAAGGTTTGCGAAACTCTACGAACCTCAGGTAAGTTCGTATACATGTGTTTGACTCTTAAGACCTACATCACATAGGTACTAGGCTTTTATGTTTTACGAGACTTGTTGACGGGTAGATAGGTTATCGAATGTGTTTTAGGTTAAGAATGTTTGTTTATGTTATCGTCTTGATGAACTGTCTCTTTATGCTTCGAGGACTTGTCTACTATTTATGCTATGTTTTATATACAATGTATGTTCATGCATCACGTTTTTTAATAAAGTCATGCAAAATGTTTTATGCTCATATTTTAGAAATAAACTATCACTTTAGAAAATAATGGAATATAATATTATCTCAATAAATATAATTTGCCAAAAAATCAATACCAACATATTTGCAATATATTTGTATTTACATAGTCCATATGATTAGATGGTGAATACTGTGGACGGCTCAGGGAGAGTGGATCTCGACAAAAATATCAAGAGGAACAATGTGACTTTGAAAGACAGTTTGACAACTCGATCCAAGATAACCATGAGGTCAGCTACAGAAGTCTCAATGAACCAAAATAGAGTTTTCCATAGAGCTATATTTTGACATTTGGAGTTTCATTACTTATATTTTTTTATAGGAAAGAAAAATCTAAGAAACATAAATTAATCTTGAGATAAGACACTTTGACTATTATTTAAACTATCTAACTACATTGTACTGTTATTATTTTCGGCAAAAAAAATGTAAATTATCGATCTTTGATGAGGTTGATTATTCTGAATTTTTTAAGATTCATCCTTGCAATTTAATTTTTTTCTAATTAGTGATAAATTATTTTAAATTAAGTGTTATTTTTGGAGAAAGGTTTACATTCTCCTCTCTTGTATCTCTCTTCTTTCAATATATTCCAATTATTATAAAAATAAATTAAAAAAAAAATGGTGTGGTTGATTATGCAAGCCTCGATTCATAAATGGGTAAAATAAATTGAGGGAGAAGAAAGAGATGGAGATAATGAGAAGCACATGCGTTTATGGGTGCCCTAAACGACGGATGATGTTCTGAAAGTTTAAGGTGACCAACGGCGGTTATACACCGCCTCAACCATGCAAATGTTGGGGGAGGAATAGGTACTAATGGCCATTTTCCAAACAAAATTGAAAAAGTATTTAAAACTAAAACTAAAATTGAAAAATAAAAATGCAACAATAAAATTGAAGCGGCCCTTAAATTACAAGAATTAAAACACATGCGTTACCTGTTATTGATTTGCAAAATGACAGATTTACATGAACTACCTTGATTGGAAAGTAACTTGGCTCCAATATTATCTTGTCGTTCAGATGCCATGGTGTGACGTCCTATATCAATTAAAACAGATGATTGGTAAGAAAAAATTAACATAAATGTCTGCTGGCAGTATGTCATATTTAATAAGATCTTACAAATTTGCATGGAAATGGGCGATAATTAAAAAAAAAAAAAAAAAAAAAAAAAAAAAAAAAAAAACTCCAATTGAAAGAGGACTAGATCTTCATTTTTGCAATCTGTCTGAATAAGTTATCTCATAAATGTCTATCCTACTTTATATTCTCATGTAATAAGAGTGTAAAAAACAACCCTTGAAAATATCTCAGGCTTCATGGCTATATGAACGCTCCTCCCTGCATAGTTCAGGAATCATACACAAGACAAACATAAAAGATTAGATTTGCAAGAGTGAAAGCTTTGAAGATGTTGGCAATGGTGAAAATCATTCTCCTCCTACTTTGTCGTGTTCAAGGCCACAGCCCTTGAAAATTCCTATGGTATCAATTGTTCGACAAGAGAACTATTCAAAAACAAAATTGATACCATATGAATTTTAATGAGAAAATTAAAACTGTAGAGATTAAACGGAAACTACCTCTGAACTACAGTAAATATTCTGTAGCTGGGTGTGTGTTTGTGTGTAATAAAATTATAAAATAACTCTTTTTCAAAAATCATCATGTTTGTGTGTAATAAAATTATAAAATAACTTTTTTTTCACTTATGATGTCTTGTCCCCAGGAGAAAATACATAAACATGGTCAGACTGTCATCACGATTGGTTTTTCGAACAATAGTTTTTCACTTTTACAAGTTTGAGTAGCGATGTGTAAATATTTTATTAGTTGACATTATTTTTGTTGGAACTATTTTCAGTAACAGTATTTTTTACATAGCTAAGATATAGCGTGTAAGGTTATCTTCGATACTTACCTCGAGGATCATAGCTAAGATATAGCGTGTAAGGTTATCTTTAGCTAAGATATAGCGTGTAAGGTTATCTTCGATACTTACCTCGAGGATCATAGCTAAGATATAGCGTGTAAGGTTATCTTCGATACTTACCTCGAGGATCATAGCTAAGATATAGCGTGTAAGGTTATCTTCGATACTTACCTCGAGGATCATAGCTAAGATATAGCGTGTAAGGTTATCTTCGATACTTACCTCGAGGATCATAGCTAAGATATAGCGTGTAAGGTTATCTTCGATACTTACCTCGAGGATCATAGCTAAGATATAGCGTGTAAGGTTATCTTCGATACTTACCTCGAGGATCATAGCTAAGATATAGCGTGTAAGGTTATCTTCGATACTTACCTCGAGGATCATAGCTAAGATATAGCGTGTAAGGTTATCTTCGATACTTACCTCGAGGATCATAGCTAAGATATAGCGTGTAAGGTTATCTTCGATACTTACCTCGAGGATCATAGCTAAGATATAGCGTGTAAGGTTATCTTCGATACTTACCTCGAGGATCATAGCTAAGATATAGCGTGTAAGGTTATCTTCGATACTTACCTCGAGGATCATAGCTAAGATATAGCGTGTAAGGTTATCTTCGATACTTACCTCGAGGATCATAGCTAAGATATAGCGTGTAAGGTTATCTTCGATACTTACCTCGAGGATCATAGCTAAGATATAGCGTGTAAGGTTATCTTCGATACTTACCTCGAGGATCATAGCTAAGATATAGCGTGTAAGGTTATCTTCGATACTTACCTCGAGGATCATAGCTAAGATATAGCGTGTAAGGTTATCTTCGATACTTACCTCGAGGATCATAGCTAAGATATAGCGTGTAAGGTTATCTTCGATACTTACCTCGAGGATCATAGCTAAGATATAGCGTGTAAGGTTATCTTCGATACTTACCTCGAGGATCATAGCTAAGATATAGCGTGTAAGGTTATCTTCGATACTTACCTCGAGGATCATAGCTAAGATATAGCGTGTAAGGTTATCTTCGATACTTACCTCGAGGATCATAGCTAAGATATAGCGTGTAAGGTTATCTTCGATACTTACCTCGAGGATCATAGCTAAGATATAGCGTGTAAGGTTATCTTCGATACTTACCTCGAGGATCATAGCTAAGATATAGCGTGTAAGGTTATCTTCGATACTTACCTCGAGGATCATAGCTAAGATATAGCGTGTAAGGTTATCTTCGATACTTACCTCGAGGATCATAGCTAAGATATAGCGTGTAAGGTTATCTTCGATACTTACCTCGAGGATCATAGCTAAGATATAGCGTGTAAGGTTATCTTCGATACTTACCTCGAGGATCATAGCTAAGATATAGCGTGTAAGGTTATCTTCGATACTTACCTCGAGGATCATAGCTAAGATATAGCGTGTAAGGTTATCTTCGATACTTACCTCGAGGATCATAGCTAAGATATAGCGTGTAAGGTTATCTTCGATACTTACCTCGATGATGGTTGGTTCATGAAACCAGTTTTTAGAATGTTAAAAGTTTGGTTTAGTCTTGATTTGTCCTGAGAGTATTTGTAGTGGATTCCTGCTATGAGGCATTACGTGTTAGGATTAGACGCCATAATCCACCTGTAACGAACGATCGAGAAACCGAAAAAAAAATGAGAAAATAATGGATACCGAATTTTACGTGAAAACCCTAGAAGAGAAAAAATCACGGGCAGATGAGAGAATCACTAATATCAAATTCGGTACAATGAGTTTTGCGACTCAAGCATCAATATATAGATAAAACATAAAACCCTAATATTGATATACGGGCCAAACCCGGCCCAGCTAGAATTCGCGTCACACCAAATTCTAACAAACTCCACATTGACACGAATTCCACTGAGAGATCCAACGGGCAACTCGGCCCAACCCAAAGCGAATCCAGAACACTGAATTCTAACAATCTCCACCTTCAAGGAAATTCCGCAAGGAAACAAATCTACAAAACTCTATTAAAAATAAGTTCATCTACCACAAAGGCCCCAGATGGGCCAACTCAGCATCCAATACCATTCAAGTTTAAGCCCCGCTTAAACTTGAGAGACTTACTTAAGAAGAAATCGTATCTCCTCCTCTATGGTATCACTGAACTATCAGGGTTGTCGCAACAAACTGCATCTGAACATGTTGAAGACTCCACACAGGAATCATTACCCTCGAACACATTCAATGCATAACTCACAGTTTCATCATATCGTCCTGAAGTTTTAACCTTCCACATGGTTCTGCCTTTGACGATACTATTCTGACGTGAAACTGAAACTGGTGACTGAACATCTGTAATAAGCTGACTCCAGCACTGATGTACTCTCAGATCCCAACCTGAACTTCACCTGAGAACCTGACTTCTTCCGAGTCTTCTCAACTTTTCTTTTAGAAGGTGAATTCACAAACTTTGTAGCCTTATTACCTAACACGTTGACTGTAGAATCCGCGATCTTCGCGTGCATCACATATAATGAGGAACATTTATCTCCTCTCGCCACAATCAATGAACCTCTAGTAAGCTTCCATTTTCCATTACGAAAGGTGTCGCCAAACCCTTCATTGTCGAGCTTGCCAGTTGAGACCAAATTCTTGCGGATGTCGGGGATGTGCTTCACACTTTTTAAAACTAAGGTGTTGTCAATGTTGGTCTCCAAACGCACATCTCCCATACCAATAGCTTCTGCAACGCCACCATTTCTCATCCTCACACTTCCAAAGTCACCCGAAGTGTATAACGTAAAGAAATCTCTCCGCGAAATGACATGTATTGAAGCGCCACTATCAATTACCCAACTCGTATCTTGGTGAGCGAAATTTACAATATCCTCGTCGTACACACTAAAGAATTCCTCGGTGACTATGGCTACCTCCTTGCCTGTGTCATTACTGTTCTTCTTCGGTGCTCTACAGTCCTTCTTCATGTGACCCTGTTTGTCACAATTCCAGCACTCAAATGTTCGTCGGGAGTTGAACTGACCCCTCTCATTCTTAGACTTGGATCTGTCCTTACTCCGGTTGAAGTTTCTGTCATTATTTCTTCCTCTGTTTTCCACATTCAGGGCTGAAACTTTCGATGTTTCACCAGAATCGATCTTACGAATCTCCTCGGCAAGAACACGATCCCTTACATCGGTGAATACCAGTTTAGCACTTCCAACTGAGTTACTAACTGCTGCCCTCATAGGCTCCCAGCTATTCGGTAGAGACGCCAACAAAATTAGGGCACCAACCTCATCCCCAATATCAATATCCACAGATAACAATTGATTCACAATAGTATTGAATTCATTTAGATGTGCTACGATAGAAGTACCATCAATCATCTTCAGATTAAAAAGCTTTTTCATAAGAAATATCTTATTATTTGCAGAAGGTTTCTCGTACATATCAGACAGAGCCTTCATCAGACTTGCGGTAGTCTTCTCCTTCGCAACGTTGTGAGCAATGCTTTTGGCTAGTGTCAATCGGATAACTCCCAAAACCTATATGTCAAGGAGATTTCATTCACCGTTTTCCATCTTCTCTAGTTTCGCACTCAAGGGATAATGAAGTTTTTTCCCGTACAAGTAATCCTCAATTTGTATTCTCCAGAACGCAAAATCTGTCCCATCAAATTTTTCAATATCGTGTCCTGTGCTATCGTAGCCTGACATTGTTATCACAAATCAATGCCCCAAAAATATATATTTCCAGATCAATTATTCAACCACAATAATCAATCTCCACAATATCGATAAATCAAAACAGATAATTTTTGATCAATTAGTTAGCCCAAATTAATTCCACAAATTTAGAACTAATGTCCCCCCAAAAACTATCACAAAAATTTGTTGTTGGTCGAAGACCAAAATTCCTTGGGAGACGACACCAATCGACGGTGCACGCAGTAGCGACGGATTTCTTCTTCGGCGTTGGCACCTCTTCTTGGTGGCGGACGAACCGGTGGTTAGGGATTCGATTCCTCTCGTCGGACGGCGGCTGGACGATGCGGCTTCTCTGTTCGGCGATGGTCGGCGAACGGTGGACGGTCAACGCTTCGCTTAGGCTGCTTCGCGGCGATCTATTTTGTTTTCCCTTCTCTGCTTCAAGCAGTTTGCTCTTCTTCATGGTCGAAGAAGACAATCCAGAAAAGCAATTTGCTTTTCTTGTATTTTTTTTTTCCAATTTCCTCAAACAATTTCTTTTTCTCTATAAAATTACAATTTCTATTTCCAAAATTGCAATCTCCAAATTGTTCGGTACCTTGACCCTAATTTTCGAAAACCTTCAATTTGAAGCTCTGATACCAGTTGTTAGGATTAGTGATGTGGCGATCCCCTAAGCCTTCAAATCATTATTAAAAGATTTTATGAATTATTTTATGCATTATTTTATTTTATTTTATTTTCCTAAATTAGTTGACTATTTTATTTAAGGTTGTATTCCGAATTTTCAATTATTCAATTATTATTCAAGATTCAGAAAATTAGGGTTTATCTTGGTTCCTCTTGCGAGAGGGTTTTTCGTTCGTTCCCGCATCCCGCTGCGTCAGGTGGTATCAGAGATGTTTTCAGTTCAGTCTGCGATGGCCAGTTCAGGAAGCAATCACGTCCCGAACGTCATTCAGGAAGTAGGAGTCTTGCGAGCCGGATTAGAGGCTCAAGAGGCGGCATTCAAAAACTTGGAAGAAAACGTTGATCAACGATTCCGGCGTATCGAGCAGCGCCTTGAAGACTTGATTGGTCGTTTTGACACCCTAGGATTTGATGCCAACAGAAACAGAGATGGTGAGTGGGTTCGTCTGAGAGATGAGACTGCTCAAGGCGAACGCTATGAACTACCTGTTCCTGCGAATAATCTAAGACGACCTATACTCAATTATGAGGTTGATTCAGACGAAGAAGAAAAAGAGTTGGAGACATTGGAAAATTGCGACGATCGCAACGGCGGCGGCGGATACGGCGGCGATCATGGCAGATTTGGCGGTGGTCGTGGCAGATTCGGTGGCGGTCATGGTAGATTTAATAATTATGATTATCATGCTGTCGAAAACGAGTTTAAACTGAAGGTGGACATCCCTAGCTTCAACGGAAATTTAAAAATTGAAGATTTCATCGATTGGGTTGCCGAGGTTGATCGATTCTTCGAATACATGGAGATTCCGGCAGAAAAAAGGGTGAAATTAGTGGCGTGCCGATTGAAAGGCAGAGCTTCTGCATGGTGGGAGAGATTACAAAATAGGCGCTATCGAGAAGGCAAACAACCTGTTAGAACTTGGGCTCGGATGAAACAGTTACTACGGGCGGATTTCTTGCCCCCTGATTATGAGCAGATCCTCTTCCAACAGTATCAGCGTTGTCATCAAGGTCAGAAAACTGTTTATGATTATACAGTTGAATTCATGAGATTGGCAGAAAGGAATGACCTGCGAGAAAGCGAAGGGCAACAAGTGGCTCGGTATTTGGATGGGCTGAAGCCCTATATTCGAGATAAAATTGGGGTTCACGTTTTACGAAATCTGAATGAAGCGAAGAACATGGCGATAAAGGCTGAACTGATGATCCAAGAGAAACAGAGCAACAATAATAGGTTTGACTCGAGCAGGCGTACTTACGGGAATGAAGGGTTTCAGAAAAATAATACGGAGAAAGAAAAATCAGTTTCTAACATTCCAGCTCGCTCAGAACAGAGAGAAGATAAATCGGTTGGGAAGCGAGTGGTAACCGAAAATAAAGAAGCGCCAAAATCAATCAACCCCTATGCGAGGCCTATTCCTGGAAAGTGTTTCCGATGCAATCAGCCGGGTCATCGATCGAACGAATGTCCAAATCGGAGAGCAGTAAACATCATTGATAGGGATGAACATGAGCAAGAAATTTGTTGTGAACCCGATGGTGACGAGGATGCATTTGAAGAGGAGGACGAAGAGAGGGAAGATGAAGCGTTTGTGATTCGAAAATTAATGCTTACTCCTAAACATGAAGATTGCTCCCAGAGGCATCAATTGTTTCGTACCAGGTGCACTATCAACGGTCGACTCTTTGATTTGATCATCGACAGTGGTAGTTACGAAAATATTATTGGCAAAGAGGCTGTACAGATGTTACAATTACCGGTAGAGAAGCATCCTACCCCATACTCGATTGGATGGATCAAGGCAGCCGAGAAGATTCAAGTAAAAGAACGTTGCAAGGTACCATTTTCGATTGGTAAATATACGGATGAGGTATACTGTGATATTGTGGATATGGATGCATGTCACCTTCTGTTTGGTAGACCGTGGCAATTTGACGTAGACGCTCAACATGCCGGCAAAGAAAACGTCTATAAATTGGAAAAGGATAGAATGAAGTTCACGTTGCTCCCTCTAAAGGCAAAGCATCGTCCTAAAACTTCTAAAGTAGAGGGATGATCTTTCCTTATTATTACCCAGACGGATCATGAAATGGAGGAAGCAATTAAAGAATCTCGGGAAGCTTATGCGCTAGTTATGCGGCAAATTCTAGTAGTTGGTGAAAAAGAGCAGTCGTCGATCGAGCTACCCCGAGACGTCAGCTTGTTACTAGACGAGTTTGTTGACATCATTCCCGAGGAGCTGCCGAGTGGTTTACCACCCATGAGAGACATTCAGCACCACATCGACTTGATTCCGGGGGCTAGTTTACCGAATTTACCTCACTACCGGATGAGTCCTAAGGAGAGTGAAATTCTCCAACAAAAGGTGCAAGAGCTTCTAGAGAAAGGACATATCAGAGAGAGTATGAGTCCGTGCGCTGTTCCTGCCTTGCTTACTCCAAAGAAAGACGCGTTAACTCCCAATCCAAAATGATGCGTTGGAACGCAAAAACTGGCATGTGGTGAAACAGGTCTTACTCTACTCTGCCATTATTTAGTCCATCATCATTTTTGGCCTTCTACATTTCCGCATAGCTACTCTTAATCAATTTACGCCCACTATGATCCTAAATCACAGTCTCCTTTGAATGTTGTTCAACAAAATTACGATTACTCTTCCCTTCGTGTTTCAGTGTCTATGTTTTTCGTCTTCGCACGTTTAATAAACACAAACTCCACCCAGTCCCTTCATGCATGTTCTTAGGCCATAGACAAAATCACAAAGGATACTTAGCTCGATCCTACGACACAAATCTACATTTTCGTCACGGCACTTTGCGTTGAGTCTTCAATTTCCGTTTTCCTCTCTTTCACAACCTGCTTCTCAACTAACTCCTTAACACTTAACATCTCATGCCTAACCTC
>CM039503.1:55539948-55721791 GCA_022432975.1 Begonia masoniana
CCTCCCCTGTTCGCTCTCCGTCCACGAAGAACTGAATGGCGTCCGAACGCGTTCAGTTATTTTTTAACTTAAAAAATTAATAATACTATAATATAATAATATCCTACTCTTAATTTCCGATTAAACTTAATAACGATATAGGAGTAAAGAATCCCAATACTATGCATTGATGGTTGGTTCATATAACCAGTTTTTAAAATGTTAAAAGTTTGGTTTTAGTTTTGATACATCATGTATGTACTAGAACCCAATTCGTCCCGAGAATATCTATAGTGGATTCCTACAATGACACGTTACGCCCTGACAATCCCAATTACTAGAATTACAGTGGCTGAATTCAAGTTTGTTTATATATACACTAATCGTACCTCCTCAGGCAAGTCACAGAATAAAAGTTGGTTTTGTTATTTGCAATTTTGCTGGGAGAAGAACTGAATAAGGGCAATAGGCGCAGGTTCTTGCATATAATGCACTTCTAAAACCCAACAGGGGGGTCAATCTCGCTCATAATTTACTTTTTGTATGTAAAAATTGGCCATGATAGGAAAAAGAAAACTCTAATTAAGAGTACTAATTCTTCATTTTTGGATTATCCCATAAATGTCTCTTCTGCCATATATTCTCGTATATGATTGTGAAACCTTCCAATGTACAACCTTCCAAATCAGCTCTTCTTCATGGCTACATAAACACCCCTCACATGGTTTAGACATCATACGCAAGACCAACGTAAGGGATTAGATTTGCAGGTGTGAAAGATTTGAAGATGACGGCTATGGTGAAAATCGCTATCCTCCTACTTTTCGTGTTCACAGCCACAGCCCTTGAAAATTCCCATGAAATAGCCTCCAATCATGAACTTCACCCGTTCTCTTCACCAGCACCGTCTCCATCAGCGGATGCTGATGAGCACAACAAAAGCACAATAATTTGTGCCCTCGGATGTGTAGTTAAGTGCCAAGACAAGAAATCTTGGCGAAAAGTGTTTTGCATTGGCCTCTGTCTCGCGCAATGCTCTATCGGCCCTTCTGACTCTCTTTCTGAAATTGCTTGTGTTGTTGACTGTGCTCAATCATCTACAAACAATCTTCATTTTGGTACGTACATTTATATGTATTATTTTTCTTGTCTTTTATATATACATATCATATATATTCAAGTGTAACATCTTGTTTTTTGGATTTTGATATTTTTTTGAAAATACAGACGCAAACATGATGGATGATCGTATCAGTGCCTGCACCCAGCAATGCAAGAAAAATTGAACTTTGATGCATGAATGATAACAGTCATTTGAAGAACCTTTAGCTTCAGATTTATCATGAATTTGGTCACATTATGTGATCAATAATCTCTTATTTTATGTAGTTTTCCTAAACTACTTTGTACACATCTGTTTCAGCTTTATTGAATAAAATGTACTTTTTATTTCACTAATCCTTCATTTTTTATCACCCCTCGGTCGAAAATTTGAACTTTAAAAAAATCTGTACTTTAATTAAGAAGAATAATTCTAGTTTAATTTGAACTTTAAAAAAATCTGTACTTTAATTAAGAAGAATAATTCTAGTTTTCTTTATTCGTAAAAAATTAAATGTACCAAATGCAATACTTTAAATAATTAGAATTATATTTAAAGTTGCGCCAATTGCCTTGTTCAGTTCTTCTCCCTCCCAAATAGCAAATAATAAAAGAACATCAGCATGATCTGGAATTTAGGAGTAGTTTAGAAAAACAAAATTTAACTCAGTGACTTTAATTCTATGTATTAAAGTTTATTTGGGTCACCATGATCAAATACGACTTCTCATCCCTTAAATCTGTAGATAAACATGGAGCAAAACTTAGATCATTAAAAAAAAAAAAAAAAAAACCTCTCATTTTTGTCTTCCGAATGCTGGTCGAATCAATCCTTACCAGTTTTGTTCCAACTAGTATAATTGGGAGACGGGACATAATGCCTCAACTTCATAAATGTACTACAAATAAAACTAAGTTGAAATTTGAATCCATAATGCTCGAATGGATTTTTGAATCCATAATGTTAGAATTTGGTGTGACCCGGTGTGACCCGAATTCTAGTTGGGCCGGGTCGGGCCCGTATATCAATATTAGGGTTTTACGTTTTCTCAATATATATTGATACTTGAGTCGTAAAACTCATTGTACCGAATTTGATATTAGTGATTCTCTCATCTGTCCGTGGTTTTTTCTCTTTCTAAGGTTTCTACGTAAAATTCGGTGTCTATTATTTTCTCGTTTTTCTTTTTTCGATTTTTTTATCGTTCGTTACAGTTGGATTAGTGCGTCTAATCCTAACACATAATGCTTGAATCCATAAGATAAAACTAAGGTGAAAGAGCTCCTAGAGAAAGGGCATATCAGAGAGAGCATGAGCCTATGCGTTGTTCTCGCCTTGCTGACTCCGAAGAAAGACAGAAGCTGGAGAATGTGTAGACAGCCGAGCGATCAATAAGATTACAATCAGATACAAATTTCCAATCCCTCAAATGGAAGATATGTTAAACCGATTAAGTAGAGCTCATATATTCAACAAAATTGATCTGAGGAGTGGATATTACCAGATTAGAATTCAACCCGACGACTAGTGAAAAACAGCCTTCAAAACGAGAGAAGGGCTGTATGAATGGCCGTTCATGCCATTCGAATTGTCAAACACACTCAGTACATTCATGCGTATAATGAATCAGGTACTCAAGCCTCTTATTGGAAGATCTGTTGTTATCTATTTTAATGATATTCTAATCTATAGTAAGACTGAGGAGGAGCATCTGACACATTGGCGAGAAGTTTTAAGCATCCTGCAGGCCAACAAACTATTTATTAATATGAAGAAGTGCAATTTTATCGTTCAAAAATTATTATTTCTTGGATGAATTATTGGTACAGATGGCATTCAAGTTGACGAGGAAAAGATTAGAGCCATTAGAGAGTGGCCTACACCAAAATCAGTAACTGAATTGAGAAGTTTCCTCGTGTTGGCCAGTTTTTATCGTTGGTTTATTAAGCATTTCAACTCCATTGCAGCGCTTCTTATGGAGTGACTAAAGAAAGGCAAATTTCAATGGGCAGATGAAGCCGAAGTGAGTTTTGCATTGTTAAAGCAGAACCTTTTGTACAGCCACGGTATTAGCTGTTCCTAATTTTGATAAATTGTTTGAAGTTGATGGTGATGTCAGTGGTGTAGGTATTGGAGCTGTTTTATTCCAAGAAAAATGACTGATTGCATTCTTGAGCGAAAAATTGTGTCAGGCTAGATGCACGTGGATCACATACGATAAAGAGTTTTATGTAGTTGTACGCGCCTTGCAAACATGGGAACATTATCTGGTCGGAAAGGAGTTCGTTTTATTTTCTGATTGTGACGCTCTTTAACACTTAAACAATCAGACCCGCATAAGCAAAGATATGCATGCCAGGTGGGTTCAGTTTTTACAGAAGTTTCCGTTCAAGCTAAGACATAAGGCGGGCGTTCAAAATAAAGTGGCTGACGCGTTGAGCAGAACAGTAACACTAATGATGACGTTGGCCAATGAAATCGTGGGGTTTGAGTGTTTGAAAGACATATTGATAAGTGTGTATTTTACATACTTATTTATACTCTTTAATACTTGAAATGAATAGTTTTTCTCAAGTGATCGGAAGAATTTAACCAAAAGTGTGTAAGTTTGCAGTAAATTATAAAAAGAATAGGAATTGAAGACAAAGAAGAAGAAATCACAAGTGGCGATCGACATACACAATCATTCGGAAAACAATCGGCACAAACGAAGAGAAAATCACCAGCAGCGATCGATCTCTAATGCAAGACAGAGATCGATCGCCGCATACATACGGAGAGCATAACACCAAAACAAGCAGCGATCGAATTCTAAGCTGTCCAGAAAACGATCGCTGGCCAGTAAATTGCAATCCAACGACTTAATTGTAAGCAGCGCTCGATCTCCATCTAATACAGAGACCGATCGCCGCTACATTTACATGCAGAAACAAATAGAAGAGAAACACACATGAAAGAGGAGCGATTCTTGCGAGTTCTCTGGCGGCGATCTACAGAGCTCTGGTTCAGCGACTTGGAGAGCAGCGACTGAAAAAGCGAGAGGAGCTCAGCGATTTGCAGAGCAGAACCAGAGAACAGAACAGCGCTCAGATTCTGGATTCGGCCCCGAGAGCTTCGGATTCTGAGCAACAAAGAAAGGCAAACAGCGAAGCTTGGGCGATTCAGGCGAGATCTATTCGGAGATCTTGGGGGCGACTTGGTGATTTCTCCACAGAGGAATCGGCGTTCGAGTTCGGCGACCTTGAGAGCACGAAAAAGAGAGAAATATGCAGAGGGAAGGCTGGCGACTTTGAGAAAAGCGAGTCGGCGATTCTGGCGTGCAGCAGTGAGGTAGACAAACCACAGAGAAGCAATCTTGAAATATTTACATAGCCAATTTACAAAAAAAATGGGAAGTGGCTACTTCAAAGACACTCATTCCAGCAAAGAAAAGAAGCAGCGATCGATCTCTATGAAATTCCAGAGGTCGATCGCCACATATTTGAAGATCGCTACACAAGACTTGCAAGCAAAGAGATGTCGCGATCGATTTCTAGATCCTGGCAGAGATCGATCGCTGATCAATTTACAAAGATGGAAAGAGACGTGTTTTAATCCGAGCCGTTCACCTCAAGACAAATTTAATCTCAACCGTTGATCAGCTTAAAGAAAATTATAAAACCTAAACCAGACCTAAGAGATGGGAGAGCTCGGGCGGTATCTTGGAGTCTGATTAGGAAGCCGCGACTGAGAGCATCACAGAGGCGATTTTCGTCAGCGATCAGGGTATTTTCAATTTTATTTTCTTTTTATTTCTATTATTTCATTATGCAATTTAGTATTATAATTATTTATCTTTATTTTAGTATGAACTAACTTTCTGTTCTAGGGATATGACGTAACTGAAACTCGATTGTTTAATGTTTCTAATTTAGTTTCTATTTTCCTTTTTCCGATATCGTGTTGAGTATTCTTGTCTATTCTTCATGCTTAATTTTGCCTGATCACCAAAGTTAAGATTTTTAGGGTTGTTTCAAAAGACGGAAGTTGCGAAATAACTGGGCACTGATGAGTTTACCATGAACTGATTCTAGACTAGGGATAGCTAGGACTTTTATGCAGTTTTATGATTTTCTGCACTTAATGTATTCAACTGATTTGAGTTTGAGACCGGGAGGTGATAACCTGTTAGTTGGATAATATTATTATAGCTCGGGAGAGAATAATAATTAAAATAGAAAAATTGCTGTCAACACGTAGGATTAGGAAATATTAACTAAATTAGGGATATTAAATAGGAAAGTGGATGTGAAATCAGAATCCCTAGATTCTTTCTTAATATTTACCAAATCTTTAATTATTTTCCTGCCATTTATTTTAGTTTCCTAATTAGTTTACTTCAATTACTTTAGTTATTTAATTGTTTAATTTAAAATCAAATAAAAATCAAATCTTTTTAATAAATATTAAAGTGTTTTAGTCCAATAAATTTAAAATTAACTTAATTTAATATTTTAGTAAAACTATTCCTCGTGGGTTCGACTCTTACTTATAAACTATATTACTTGTGCGACACGTGCACTTGCGTATCACGATTTTTCGCAACAAGTTTTTGGCGCCGTTGCCGGGGAGTTATTTTTCTTAATATTTCATTAAGTTATTTTTGTTTTAATTTGGATTGTTTAATTAATTCGTTGTATTTGCTCTTGCAGTTGCATGCGCAAATTTGGTACTGTCGACCTATTACCTATCGACCCTGAAATTGAACGAACCTGCCGAAGAAATCGTAGGGAAACAAGGCAGACAACGATGGCGGATGGGCAAAACGCAGATGTACGACAGATGATCGAAGTGGCCGAAGTCAGGAGACGAACATTGCTCGATTATGTCATGCCATCTATGGACGGGGTTCAATCAGCAATTCGAAAACCTGCGATCACATGCAACAATTTTGAAATAAAGCCGGGAACCATACATATGATTCAGCAGTATCAATTCTGTGGTCTGCCTAACGAGGATCCAAAAGATCATATTGCAAGCTTCGTTGAGGTCTGTGACACGTTTAAATATCATAATGTTTCTGATGATGCTGTTAGACTTAGGTTGTTCCCCTTTACACTAAGAGATCGCGCTAAGAACTGGTTAAATTCCTTACCCCCGGATTCAATTACAACGTGGAATGAATTAGTTCAAAGATTCCTATCTAAATTCTTTCCCTTTGAAAAAATGGCAAAACTCCGCAACGAAATTAATAACTTTAATCAATTCGATGGCGAGACGGTCTATGAAGCATGGGGCCGATTCAAGGAACTTTTACGAAAATGCCCCCAACATGGTCTACCACAATGGATGCAAATACAGACATTTTTCATCGGCCTGTCAGTTGCTACACGGACTCTTGTTAACTCAGCAGCTGGTGGATCACTACTACAGAAGACAGAAGTGGAGGCATTCAACCTGTTAGAGGAGTTATCACTCAATAATGATCAGTGCCCGGTTGAACGTCAGATTTTGAGGAAGCAGTCAAATACCCCAGAAATGGAAGCGATAAAAGCATTAACTACACAAATGGCATCCCTCACTAAACACATCCTAGGTAATCAAGTTTCAGTTAATGCAATTCATTCCCCGATCGAACAATGTCATTGGTGCCAAGGACCACATGCTAGTGAAAACTGTCAGCAAGGGAACCAAATGGGTAATAGTTCTTCTGAACATGCCCAATATGTGGGAAATTACAATAGACCGACGCTCCAGAATTCCGGTAATTACTATAATAGGGGGAACAACAATCATCCGAACTTCTCGTGGAAGAACCCGAACAACGCTATCCAGATGCCACAAGTTAATCAACCGCGACCTCCGTTTCCTGAAAGAAAATCTAACCTGGAGGATTTAATTGCCAAGATGGGTGAGCACACAAATAATTTTATGGCTGAAACAAGAACCACCTTACAAAACCAGTCGGCCCAAATTCGAAGCTTAGAAACTCAAATAGGCCAGATTGCAGCTGCACTAATTGAACGCCCACAAGGTACATTGCCCAGTTCCACTGAAATCAACCCCAGAGACCAATGCAATGCCATCACACTTAGGAGTGGACAAGTTATTGAAAATTGCGCCAAAGAAAATAAGAAAGTGGTCGCACATGACGGAATGCATTCGTCATCATCCGAGTCCACATCAAAGGATCAAGAGCTACAGGAAGCCCCACCAATCCCAAAGGAAATCGTTCCAAAAATTCCTTTCCCACAACGCCTGAAAAATACAAAATTGGATAGGCAATTCGACAAATTCTTGAACGTTTTCAAACAATTACACATCAACATCCCGTTTGCCGAGGCACTGGAACAAATGCCAACCTATGCAAAATTTTTAAAAGAGATTTTATCACATAAAAGAAAAATAGAGGATTGTGGTACAATCACACTGTCTGAAGAATGCAGTGCAATAATTCAACGAAAACTCCCACTAAAATTGAAGGATCCAGGTAGTTTTACGGTTCCATGTGAGATTGGGAACTGCATTTTTGAGCGTGCTTTATGCGATCTGGGAGCAAGCATCAATTTAATGCCATTATCTATTTTTCAAAAGCTGGAGCTAGGTGAAGCAAAACCAACACGAGTGATTTTACAAATGGCTGATAGATCAATAAAGCACCCGAGAGGAATCATAGAAGACGTGCTTGTTAAGGTCGATAAGTTCATATTTCCAGCAGATTTTGTAGTCCTAGATATGGTTGAAGACCGAGATATCCCGATAATCTTAGGACGACCATTTTTAGCAACTGGGGGAGCGTTGATTGACGTGCAAAGGGGTGAATTGAAATTGCGTGTACAAAATGAGGAGGTCACATTTAATGTGTTCCGCTCGATGAAGTATCCACAGGCTAGTGATGACGTGTTTCGGATAGACACAATGGACTCCACATTAGCGGTTATGCCATTTCAGTTAAGTGACTTACTTGAAACAAGTGAATTCAATCAAGATATTCCCCTGGACGAAAACGTGGGAGCTACAAGCTATGCATTATTGATGAACGCTTTTGAACCCGAAAAGAAGAAGTATTTTGAAAGTTTGGGAGAGCCACCTATTAGGGTCCCCCCATCCATTGAAAGTCCACCAACTCTAGAACTAAAACCTCTACCGTCTCACTTACGTTATGCCTATATAGGAGAAAACGAGACGCTTCCAGTTATTATCTCAGCGGACTTATCTCCGATCGAAGAAGAAAAGCTATTACGAGTACTTCGAAAATATAAAGTCGCTATTGGATGGACTCTATCGGATATTAGAGGCATTAGCTCCTCATTCTGTGTACATCGGATCTTAATGGAAGACGATCATCGCCCATCAGTTGAACACCAAAGGCGTCTGAATCCAGCAATGAAAGAGGTTGTGCGCAAAGAGATTTTGAAATGGTTGGATGCGGGCGTTATTTACCCGATTTCAGATAGCCCGTGGGTGAGCCCGGTGCAATGTGTGCCGAAGAAAAGTGGATTGACAGTAATCAAGAATGACAATAATGAGCTCATCCCATCTCGCACAGTCACCGGCTGGCGGATATGCATGGATTATCGAAAGTTAAATAAGGCCACACGTAAAGATCACTTCCCGTTGCCATTTATTGATCAGATGCTAGATAGACTTTCTGGTCATGATTACTACTGCTTTCTAGATGGATACTCGGGATACAATCAGATTGTTATAGCACCGGAAGATCAAGAAAAGACTACCTTCACATGCCCGTATGGTACATTTGCTTTTCGACGGATGCCATTCGGATTATGCAACGCACCTGCGACATTTCAGCGCTGCATGATGGCAATTTTTTCTGACATGGTAGAACGATACATTGAGGTGTTTATGGATGACTTCTCAGTTTTTGGAGCATCATTTGACATCTGTTTGGAAAATTTGTCTAAAGTGATGGCTCGATGTGTGGAGACCAACCTAGTACTTAATTGGGAGAAATGTCATTTTATGGTTAAAGAGGGAATCGTTTTAGGCCACCGGATTTCATCACAAGGCATTGAGGTGGACCGAGCTAAGATAGTGGCGATTGAGAAATTACCACCACCCATATCAGTTAAGGGAGTGCGTAGTTTTCTTGGACACGCTGGTTTTTACCGGCGCTTCATCAAGGACTTCTCCAAGATTACTAAACCCTTGTGCAGTCTACTAGAAAAAGACGTGTCATTCAAGTTTACAGCAGAATGTTTTGAAGCATTTAATATTCTTAAAGAAAAACTTGTGACAGCTCCGATTATCACTGCACCCGATTGGGACTTGCCATTTGAAATTATGACGGATGCGAGTGATTTCGCTGTTGGAGCAGTTTTGGGCCAAAGGAGAGATAAAAGTTTCCGAACAATTTACTACGCTAGTCGGACCCTTAATGATGCTCAATTAAATTATGCTACCACAGAGAAAGAGTTATTGGCCGTCGTCTTCGCCTTTGATAAGTTCAGACCATACGTGATTGGAAATAAAGTCATAGTATTCACCGACCACTCAGCAATCAAATATCTCATGGAGAAAAAGGACGCTAAACCTCGGTTAATTAGGTGGGTGCTACTATTACAAGAATTTGACCTGGAAATTAGAGATAAAAAGGGAACCGAAAATCTAGTAGCTGACCACCTCTCTCGTTTAGAAACTCGAGAGCATGTGACCGATCAAAACCATCAAATAAATGAAGATTTCCCGGACGAGACTCTCCTCGCTGTGTCGCAGCTACCATGGTACGCAGATTACGTGAATTACCTGGTTGGTCAAACTATACCACCCGACTTGAAATCTCATCAACGAAAGAAATTCTTCTCCGACATTCGACGCTACTACTGGGAAGAACCTATCCTGTATAAGCATTGTTCTGATCAAATGATACGGCGTTGTATACCAGAAGATGAGATGGAATCAGTCTTGAGGTACTGCCACACTCTGGAATGTGGCGGGCACTTTGGAGGCGTTCGGACTGCAGCAAAAGTATTACAGTGCGGTTTTTATTGGCCATCATTATTTAGAGATGCTCACACATTCGTGCAGGCTTGCGATAGATGCCAACGCACGGGGAATATTTCTCGACGCAATGAAATGCCCTTGACGAACATACTGGAAGTAGAACTTTTTGACGTATGGGGAATTGATTTTATGGGTCCTTTTCCCGCATCTTTCAATAACAAATATATTCTGTTAGCCGTTGACTACGTATCCAAGTGGGTGGAGGCTATTGCGACACCAACCAATGACGGAAAAGTGGTGCTAAACTTTTTACGTAAAAATATTTTTGCTCGTTTTGGCACTCCTAGAGCCATTATCAGTGATGAGGGTACACACTTCTGCAATAAACAATTTACAGCCTTATTATTGAAATACGGAGTAAAGCATCGGAAGACCCTTGGCTATCACCCTCAGTCTAATGGGCAAGCTGAAGTTTCAAATAGAGAGATCAAACAAATTCTGGAAAAGACAGTCAGCTCGTCACGCAAAGATTGGTCACGAAAATTGGATGACGCTTTATGGGCTTATCGGACAGCATTTAAAACTCCAATAGGAATGAGCCCATATCGATTAGTTTTTGGGAAAGCATGTCACCTCCCAGTTGAGTTGGAACATCGGGCATTATGGGCTATCAAGAATTTAAATATGGAATTGCAAGCAGCTGGAAAAGCTAGACTCCTACAGATTAATGAGCTTGATGAATTAAGACGCGAAGCCTACGAAAATGCTCGGATATACAAGGAGAAAACTAAAGTGTGGCATGACAAACATATTTTGAAGAAGGACTTAGTCCCGGGGCAGCAAGTTCTATTATTTAATTCACGATTGAAGCTTTTTCCGGGAAAATTAAAGTCAAGATGGTCGGGACCATTTACGGTTAGTCAAGTATTTTCGCACGGAGCCGTTGAGCTACGCCGAGTAGACAACGGCACATTTAAGGTTAATGGGCAAAGAGTAAAACCGTACTTTGGTGGAGTGATCGAGAGTGATGTTCAAGTCACTCATTTGGAGCCCGATACGTAAAGACCATCAAGCGTCAAGCCGTTGACGTTAACTAAGGCACTTTCCGGGAAATGTCCCGTCTATTTCATTGTTTTAATTGTCATTAGTAGGTTAGTTATTTAGCTTTAAGTTTAAATTAGGATTGTCTTCTTGACAATTACGTAATTTACTTACAAAAAAAAAATAAATAAATAAATAAATAAAAAAATAAAAAAAAAATAAAAAAAAAAAAAAAAAAATAATAATAATAAAAATTTCCTGATAGATTGCTCTTTCGACCGAAGCGCCACCACACTGCTGCCGGGCCCCACATGAGGTACACTATCCCCTCTCCTATTGTTCGTGTATGATTATTTACATTGAGGACAATGTCTATATTAAGTTTGGGGGGGTTTTAATTTGGACAATGCTTAATATTTTGAAATTCTATGGTATGATTATTTATTTCATTTGTTTAAAGTGTCAATGATTGCACCTTTGATTGATGCATGTTTCAACTTCTGAATAAATTCTGAGATACTATGATTTGTGATAGTAGCATTGATTGGAACTTAGGAAGTTAGACTTGTTGTGTGGAAATGTTCATTCTTATTTAAGTTTAGCTGATTATGATATAAATTGTGTCTTGAGATCGAGAGCCTAAACACAGTAAGGGAGTGCTTGAGTGTAAACACTGAAAGGGAGTGAGCTCCATTTATATTTAGTGAGTGATTAGTGAGTATCAAATTGTTCTTGGTTTTGCCCTGCATTCATGAATACAAATTGTGATTTTTGCAGACATAAGAGAATGACTTAGGCCATGTTTGAATCGTTTGAGCCTTTATTGACATACCTCATTTGTGTCATTTAAATGGCACCCTTAGTCTCCTATTTGAACCTTCATTTACCACTATTTTGTCAACCCTAACTTAGCCTACCCTGAAATTATTTTGACTATCCTATTTATTGAGCACAGGGTTGTTGGTACATATTATGGGAAGAGTTGGAGAAAGTAGTGGTGAGAATCAGAACTAATTCTTTTGTCAATTGTCTAAGTTGTAGTATTTTGAGATTTTATTGTTCAAAAAAAAAAAAAAAAAAACAAAAACAAAAACAAAAAAAAAAAAAAAAAAAAAAAAAAAAAGAGAAAAATTCAAAGTTAGTAGAAAATTGAATTGTTCACTAGTAGAACAATTTTTTATGTGCTATTTAATTTGTTGTTCTCATCATTATTTGTATTTTATGTTTGTTAGTAAAGACATTGACAAAGGAGTTAGTTTTGAAAAATAGAGAGTGAGACAAGTTTGGGGGGGATTATTGAGTTAACTGATTAGAAAAGAGTTCAAGTGAGTGTAAGGAGTGAGGGTGGCATAAGGATGGATTGTGCTCTAGAGTTTCGCTTGAATCCAAAAATTTCCTACCTTATAAACCCGGCCTTACATTACAAGCTTAATTAAAGACCTATCGACTTTTATTCTGTTTATTCATATTTGTTATTAGTGAATAATGGGCAAGACTGATGAACAATAAGAGTGGATGGAGTGACCCTGAGAGATATTTTTGATTTCCCTTCTCATAAGACACAATTATAGATTTATCAGTTAAACGAGAATGAGTTTGAACATGTACACACACAAGTATTTCTGATTAAATTTCTCTCAATGCGATATCATGAATTGTATTATTGAAAGTGTTTATTTAGATAGTTTATTTGCATGCAAATATCAAGCTGAGACAAAATACTATAAACTATAACTTAAATAATTTTACCATAGAAATTTGAAATATTTTGTTTACTTTAATTTTTCTTGAATAAACTTTTGTTTGATTTCCTATGCTTATTTGTGTTCGCTTGAGGACAAGCTTTCATTCAAGTTTGGGGGTGTGATAAGTGTGTATTTTACATACTTATTTATACTCTTTAATATTTGAAATGAATAGTTTTTCTCAAGTGATCGGAAGAATTTAACCAAAAGTGTGTAAGTTTGCAGTAAATTATAAAAAGAATAGGAATTGAAGACAAAGAAGAAGAAATCACAAGTGGCGATCGACATACACAATCATTCGGAAAACAATTGGCACAAACGAAGAGAAAATCACCAGCAGCGATCGATCTCTAATGCAAGACAGAGATCGATCGCCGCATACATACGGAGAGCATAACACCAAAACAAGCAGCGATCGAATTCTAAGCTGTCCAGAAAACGATCGCTGGCCAGTAAATTGCAATCCAACGACTTAATTGTAAGCAGCGCTCGATCTCCATCTAATACAGAGACCGATCGCCGCTACATTTACATGCAGAAACAAATAGAAGAGAAACACACATGAAAGAGGAGCGATTCTTGCGAGTTCTCTGGCGGCGATCTACAGAGCTCTGGTTCAGCGACTTGGAGAGCAGCGACTGAAAAAGCGAGAGGAGCTCAGCGATTTGCAGAGCAGAACCAGAGAACAGAACAGCGCTCAGATTCTGGATTCGGCCCCGAGAGCTTCGGATTCTGAGCAACAAAGAAAGGCAAACAGCGAAGCTTGGGCGATTCAGGCGAGATCTATTCGGAGATCTTGGGGGCGACTTGGTGATTTCTCCACAGAGGAATCGGCAGTTCGAGTTCGGCGACCTTGAGAGCACGAAAAAGAGAGAAATATGCAGAGGGAAGGCTGGCGACTTTGAGAAAAGCGAGTCGGCGATTCTGGCGTGCAGCAGTGAGGTAGACAAACCACAGAGAAGCAATCTTGAAATATTTACATAGCCAATTTACAAAAAAAATGGGAAGTGGCTACTTCACAGACACTCATTCCAGCAAAGAAAAGAAGCAGCGATCGATCTCTATGAAATTCCAGAGGTCGATCGCCACATATTTGAAGATCGCTACACAAGACTTGCAAGCAAAGAGATGCCGCGATCGATTTCTAGATCCTGGCAGAGATCGATCGCTGATCAATTTACAAAGATGGAAAGAGACGTGTTTTAATCCGAGCCGTTCACCTCAAGACAAATTTAATCTCAACCGTTGATCAGCTTAAAGAAAATTATAAAACCTAAACCAGACCTAAGAGATGGGAGAGCTCGGGCGGTATCTTGGAGTCTGATTAGGAAGCCGCGACTGAGAGCATCACAGAGGCGATTTTCGTCAGCGATCAGGATATTTTCAATTTTATTTTCTTTTTATTTCTATTATTTCATTATGCAATTTAGTATTATAATTATTTATCTTTATTTTAGTATGAACTAACTTTCTGTTCTAGGGATATGACGTAACTGAAACTCGATTGTTTAATGTTTCTAATTTAGTTTCTATTTTCCTTTTTCCGATATCGTGTTGAGTATTCTTGTCTATTCTTCATGCTTAATTTTGCCTGATCACCAAAGTTAAGATTTTTAGGGTTGTTTCAAAAGACGGAAGTTGCGAAATAACTGGGCACTGATGAGTTTACCATGAACTGATTCTAGACTAGGGATAGCTAGGACTTTTATGCAGTTTTATGATTTTCTGCACTTAATGTATTCAACTGATTTGAGTTTGAGACCGGGAGGTGATAACCTGTTAGTTGGATAATATTATTATAGCTCGGGAGAGAATAATAATTAAAATAGAAAAATTGCTGTCAACACGTAGGATTAGGAAATATTAACTAAATTAGGGATATTAAATAGGAAAGTGGATGTGAAATCAGAATCCCTAGATTCTTTCTTAATATTTACCAAATCTTTAATTATTTTCCTGCCATTTATTTTAGTTTCCTAATTAGTTTACTTCAATTACTTTAGTTATTTAATTGTTTAATTTAAAATCAAATAAAAATCAAATCTTTTTAATAAATATTAAAGTGTTTTAGTCCAATAAATTTAAAATTAACTTAATTTAATATTTTAGTAAAACTATTCCTCGTGGGTTCGACTCTTACTTATAAACTATATTACTTGTGCGACACGTGCACTTGCGTATCACGATTTTTCGCAACACATATATCAAACAAATCCAGAATTTATGGAGATATGAGACAGGTGCAGCAGTGGACAACCCTGTGAGGATTATCACATATATGAAGGTTTTCTGATGAAAGGCAACTAGCTATGTCTTCCACAATCATCTTTACGAGAGAAAGTCATTCGAGATTTGCATGAAGGGGGTCTAGTAGGGCACTTGGGCAGAGACAAAACTCTGACCGTGGTTAGCGGGTGGTTCTATTGGCCACACCTACGCCGAGACGTGAGTAGGGTGGTGCAGAAGTGTTACGTCTGTCAAACAGCGAAGGGCGGTCACAAAATACGGGACCCCTATATGCCACTACCCATGCCGAACAATATTTGGGAGGATCTCTCTATGAACTTCGTTCTCGGATTACTTAGAACACAACGGGGAGTTGACTCTATCTTTGTGGTGGTTGATAGATTTTCTAAAATGTCTCACTTTATTCCTTGCAGGAAAGTCGTCGATACACAGAACGTAGCTCGATTATTCTTCAAAAAAGTGGTACATTTACATGGGGTGCCAAAATCTATTACGTCTGATCAAGATAGCAAGCTCCTCAGCCATTTCTGGAGGACACTATGGAAGATGTTTGACTCTTCCCTTAACTACAGTATTACTACTCGCCCTCAAACAGATGGTCAGACGGAAGTTACAAATAGAACGCTGAGAAATTTACTGAGGAGCATATGAATAGACAAGTCAAAGCAATGAGACATAGCTCTTCCTCAAGCAGAGTTTGTGTACAACAGCGCCGTTCACAGGACAACAGGAAAGTCTCCCTTTTCTATCGTCTTTACGAAACTGCCCCAGCCAGCATGCTCTCGATTTGATTAAACTCCCCAAGACTCCGGATTCTAGTATCAATGTTCTAGCAAAGCAAATGGTTGAACAGTGGCAAAATGTTGCATCGGAGGTCAAACAGAAAATTAAGGAGTCCAATGCAAAATATAAGGCAGCTACAAATAAGTTTTGATGTCAGAAAATATATGTCGTGGGAGATCAAGTGATGGTGTTTCTTCACAAAGAACGATTCCCAATCGACAAATACAGTAAGTTACAACCCAAAAGGTACGGCCCCATATCGGATAGAGAAGAAAATCAACAATAATGCTTACATCATTGGGCTGCCAAATAGTAACGGCATATCGAAGACATTTAATGTGGCAGACATCTTTGCATTCTTTCCCGACGACGAATCAGCATATCCGGAAACTTGAGGTCGAGTTTTTCTATGGTGGGAGAGAATGATGGAGAGTAGTGACAAAGCCAAAAATCTTACGTTTTGGCCCTCAAACTGACAGCCCAAGATTTTATCTAATATTTACTGCTTTATTTAATTTTATTAGAATTTCTTTAATCGTCGGTATTTATTTTGGATGTAACTAGAAATTAGAGATCTTTTGTATCATTGAAATTTTGTTTGAAAAACTAGGATTTTCGGTTTCTCTTTGGAGAGTGTTCCTCATTCTTTCTGCATCCCGCTGCATCAGGAAATGGCGCCCACTGTGGGGCGTAGTGACAAGGCCCAAAATCTTACGTTTCAACCCTCAAACTAACATCCTAAGATTTTATCTAATATTTACTAGAATGATGGGGAGTAGTGAGAAGGCCCAAAATACTCCGTTTCGGCCCTCAAACTGGCAGCCAAAGATTTTATCTAATATTTACTGCTTTATTTAATTTTATTAGAATTTCTTTAATCGTGGATGTAACTAGAAATTAGGGATTTTTTTCATCATTGAAATTTCGTTTGGAAAATTAGGATTTTCGGTTTCTCTTTGGTGAGTGTTTTCTCTTTGGAAAGTGTTTCTCGTTCTTTCCGCATCCCGATACATCATTTCTCCATGAAGAATTATCTTCTACAAATGGCTCGAGTTAGCAGAAAAACCCTGTGAAACATAAAGTGCAATTTCGGCATGGATATATTGCTCACTAATCTAATCTGTTATCTGCGTTGCAGCTGGAATTCTCTTGGAGAACATTCTCTACCTTGGAGGACCAAATATTGCTTCAGAGATTTACAACAAGGAATATGCTCATGCTCGAATATGTGGAGCTGAAAAGAGGAGAAAATCTCTGGCTAAGATTTTGAGGCAACCTCACTTCATCGTTTGAGACAATGGCGATCTTGTTACTCATGAAGTGATGGGTGGATTGAAGAATGTTTATGCTATTGGAGCAGGTGACATTCAGCATTATAACTTGCAAGCCTTCTCTTTTATATATATATATATATTTAAACATGCATGTTCAAGAACTATTTCTATTAGAAATTTACAAAATGTGTTTTCTTATATATATATATATATATATTTAAACATGCATGTTCAAGAACTATTTCTATTAGAAATTTACAAAATGTGTTTTCTTCTTATTTTTGACTCTCTCCCTGCACTGCTTACTTCTCAATATTATTGTCTTTCCTTTTTGGGTAAATTGTGAAAGATATTTGACTCCCAATGGAAAATAAAATTAAGTTATGACTGATCTGCAGGAATGATAGCAGCTTTGACAAAAGAGAGTGTCACCAGCAAATCGGTAGACTTTGCACATTGTGTTAGAATTTGGTGTGACCCAAATTCTAGTTGGGCCGGGTCGGGCCCGTATATCAATATTAGGGTTTTAGGTTTTCTCTATATATTGATGCTTGAGTCGCAAAACTCATTGTACCGAATTGATATTAGTGATTCTCTCCTCTGCCCGTGGTTTTTTCCCTTTCTAGGGTTTCCACGTAAATTCGGTGTCCATTATTTTCTCGTATTTTCTTTTTCGGTATTTTCTGGATCGTTCGATACAGGTGGATTAGGGCGTCTAATCCTAACAACTAGTATCAGAGCTTCGAGGTTGAAGTAGTTTTTCGAAAATCCGAATTTGATTCTTCGAAGGGTATCAAACGATTTCAGGTTTGCAATATCGAACTATTATTGGGTTTGCAATTTTGTTCGGTGGAATTTTGCAAAGGGAAAAAGAATTTGTTGAAGGAAATAAAAAAAAAAAGAAAAAAGAAAGCAAATTGCTTTCTGGTTTGTTCTTCGAAGACAGCGAAGAACAGCGAAGAAGTTCGGCGACTCTGCGACCAGCCGACCACCGACGCCGCCCGCCGCCCGCCGCCGATCAGAAAGCAGAGAGACAGAGGAGTAGGGCGCGCCGTCCGCCGTCGCGGCGTTTTCGCAGAACGCTCCGCCGCGAAGAATAGCTCGCCGCCGTCGCCGAGAGGACTGTGAAGAGAGGAGTCGACGCCGGTTTGTCTGGTCGTTCTTCTCTGTTCACAGAAGCCGTTGTCTGTCGCCGACAAAGAGAAGCACGACGCCCGTCCACTGTTCGACAGAGAGAAGAAGAATTTTCTCTGGTTTGTGTTTGCTTGGTCTGCGTGAAGAAGAAAAGAAGCAGTTTTCTGCTTTGTGGCGCTGTGTGAAGAAGAAGAATATTGTGGTTCTTCAACATAGAAGAAGAATATTGTGGCCAAAAGCGTTGTGTTTCTTCAACAGAGAAGAAAAGATTTTGGTTTGAATTTGCCTTGGGCCGCTTGAAGGAAAATACAAAGAAAGGTTACAGGTGTGTTTTTTCTTTGTTTTAGCATTGCAGAATATCTATTCTTGGTGAATAGTGAAGAAATTCAAAGGGAAGAATTTCTGGTTGATTGAGAAGAGCTTTCTGGAAGGATTGATTATTGAGTTTAATAATTAATCGGAAATATCTGGTTTTGGGCGAGTTTGATTGGTTCAGAATATTCTGCAGGATTTATTCTGATTTCAAAAGGGAGCAATTTTTGGGAAAATATTTGGGCAAGGTTATTGGTTCAGATATTTGCGGGCTCAGAAAATTTAGTTGGCAGATTATTGATATTGTGGAGATTGATTATTGGGGTTGAATAATTGATCTGAAAATATCAGTTTTTGAGCATTGATGGCAGGTGAGGATAGCACAGGACCTAGTATTGAAAAATTCGATGGGACAGATTTTGCATTCTGGAAAATGCAAATCGAAGATTACTTGTACGGGAAAGATCTTAATCTTCCTTTGAGTGCGAAGCCAGAGAAGATGGAAGACGGTGAATGGAATCTCCTTGATAGACAGGTTTTGGGAGTCGTCCGATTGACGCTAGCCAAAAGCGTTGCTCACAACGTGGCGAAGGAGAAGACCACCGCGAGTTTGATGAAAACTCTGTCTGATATGTACGAGAAACCGTCTGCGAATAATAAGGTATTTCTTATGAAGAAGCTTTTTAATCTGAAGATGATTGATGGTGCTTCTGTCGCAGCGCATCTGAATGAGTTCAATACGATTGTTAATCAATTGTTATCTGTGGATATTGATTTTGAAGATGAGGTTCGTGCCCTAATTTTGTTGGCGTCTCTACCAAATAGTTGGGAACCTATGAGAGCAGCAGTTAGTAACTCAGTTGGAAGTGCTAAACTGGTATTTACTGATGTGAGGGATCGTATTCTTGCCGAGGAGGTTCGTAAGATTGATTCTGGTGTAACATCGATAGGTTCAGCTCTGAATGTTGAAAATAAGGGCAGAAATCAAAGAAAAGGTCCGGGCAACAGAAATCGAAATCAGAGGAAGTCCGGAAAACACGCCAACTTTGAGTGTTATCATTGTGGTAAGAAAGGACACATAAAGAGATTTTGTCACAAGTTTCTTCGGGAGAATCTGATTGCCAAAGGAAAGGAAAAGATGTTCGAAGAGGGTGACATAGATGAGGAGGCAGACACAGCCACCGAGGAGTCCTTCAGTGTGTACAACGAGGATGTTGTAAATTCTGATTGCCAAGATACGAGTTGGGTGATCGATAGTGGCGCTTCAGTACATGCCACTTCGCGGAGAGATTTCTTTACATCCTACACTTCGGGTGACTTTGGAAGTGTGAGGATGGGAAATGATGGCGTTGCAAAAGCCATTGGTATGGGAGATGTGTGTTTGGAGACCAACATCGGCAGCACCTTGGTTTTGAGAGGTGTGAAGCACATCCCTGACATCCGCAAGAATTTGGTCTCGACTAGAAAGCTCAACGATGAAGGTTTTGGCAACACCTTTCGTGATGGAAAATGGAAGCTTACCAGAGGTTCATTGATTGTGGCGAGAGGAGAAAAATACTCCTCATTATATGTGATGCATGCGAAGATCGCGGGTTCTACAATCAATGTGATGGGTAATAAGGCTGCAAAGTTTGTGAATTCACCTTCTAAGAGAAAAGTTGAGAAGACTCGGAAGAAGTCAGGTTCTCGGGTGAAGTTCAGGTTGGGATCTGAGGGTACATCAGAGCCGGTGAGTCAGCCTATTACAGATGTTCAGGCATCAGGTTCAGTTTCACGTCAGAATGGTATCGTCAAAGGCAGAACAATGCGGAAGGTTAAAACTTCGGGACGATATGATGAAACTGTGAGTTGTGTATTGAATGTGTTCGAGGGTAACGATTCCTGTGTGGAGTCTTCGACATGTTCAGATAGAGTTCGTTGCAGCAACTCTGATAGTTCAGTGATACCATGGAGGAGGAGATGCGATTTCTTCTCAGGTAAATCTCTCAAGTTTAAGCGGGGCTTAAACTTGATCGGTATCGGATGCTGAGTTGGCCCATCTGGGGCCTTTGTGGTAGAGGAGCTTTTTTTTAATGGTGTTTTGCAGATTTGTTTCCTTGCACCAGAATTTCGTTGAATGTGGAGATTGTCAGAGTTCAGTGTTCTGGATTCGGTTTTGTTGGGCCGAGTACCCCGTTGGATCTCTCTTGTGGAATTCGTGTCAAGGTGGAGTTTGTTAGAATTTGGTGTGACCCGAATTCTAGTTGGGCCGGGTCGGGCCCGTATATCAATATTAGGGTTTTAGGTTTTCTCTATATATTGATGCTTGAGTCGCAAAACTCATTGTACCGAATTGATATTAGTGATTCTCTCCTCTGCCCGTGGTTTTTTCCCTTTCTAGGGTTTCCACGTAAATTCGGTGTCCATTATTTTCTCGTATTTTCTTTTTCGGTATTTTCTGGATCGTTCGATACAGGTGGATTAGGGCGTCTAATCCTAACACATTGCACATCTGAGATGATATTTATCACTCATCTGCTGGCGGAATAACCAGAAAAATTGGCTGGGCCTTTGCTGACCGACACTTACGTAACCTTGTTAAAAGGTCGCAATGCTTGGTACGGCCAAAAATTAGCCAGTGGGGAATTGAGCCTTGCGATGGGCGATAACATTCAAGGCAAGGGTACAATTCAGGTATGACCTTTCTAGATTAGAACTCTCTGTTTTTTAGATTAAGATTTTGGTTTGAGGCTAATCTAGTCATTTATTTTTTCACGTTTAATGTGATTATTATGAGTTGTAAATATTGTATGATTGGGTCGACTGAGCATAAAAAAGTTGTTTTTACTTGGAAGCAGTAAATGTCATGCGATGTTGAAATGAAAGAAAGAGCAACTGTTGTAATTAACAGGGGGTTTCAGCAGTGAAAGCATTTTATGAGCTTCTGAGTGAGTCCAGCTTGAGTTTATTGCATCCTGAAGAAAAGAAGAACGTTGCTCCTGTTGAGCTTTGCCCAATTTTGAAGATGTTGTATAGAAAGAATACTCATAAAAAGGTATTATTTTATTTAAAAAAAAAAAAAAAAACAGAATAATTGTTATGATTGAGCGCAGCAGCCAGCTAACATTGTGTATTATCGTGCATGTGTAGAGAATGTTGGGTGGGGTGGAATTCTTGAAGCGTTGAGGGATGAGACATTGAACGATCCTCGCGAAAGAATAGAAATAGCACATACTCATGCAATGTACAGGCCGTCACTTCTTGGGCAACATCCGTGATTTACAGCAGACGTGTGCTTTGTTGTACGTTGGATTGTTTTGCAGCCGAGGTGAACCAAGCTCTCAAGGGAATTGAAGTGGACGTGAAACCAAAAGCTGGACCCCACGAGCATGTCATTGTTTTTCTTTCTTTCTGTGCTCTTGTTGTATTCACAGAATTTCGAGGCGACGATAATTACATTCCTTACTCCTTCAGTTTCATGCGTGCATGTTTGAGCAGTGGCAAGACACAGTTTCAGTTTGTGCATGAGCCCTCCATAATATTCGCCATCTAATCCTATGAACTAGATCTTCATTTTTGTAATAAGTCGTATAAATTATCTTATATATGTCCTCTTCTTCCATATATTATCCCATGGTATGACTATGAATTCTTCTCATACAAATCCTTACCTAAAATAAGTAAAAGCACCCAAATTAGCTCTTCTTCCTCGTACAGTTTAGTGATTGTACACCACACATAAAGATTAGATTTGCAGGAGAAGAGAGCTTATGGGGGCTAGAACTTGATCAATCAACTCTTTCTTATCACGTTGACTCTTTCTTTATGAAATTGTACAAATTTCAGTCGTCAAATACTTGGTCTCTTCAATTTTAATTTAATCATAAAGACTCTCCCAACTTTGGAGAGCAACACGGCTTATAATTTTAGTTGACTAAGTCTCTAATTTAAATATTAATGAAATTTTGTGACATAGTAGAGTATGCAAGACTAGAGGTAACAACTTCATTAATACTTAGCAATGAATTTGTTCATGGGCTTGTTATTTTGTGCACGTCAATTTGTTGTCTTTATTTAATCTATTTAAATATAATTCTAAAGATTAAAAGTATTTCGTTTGCAAATTTAATCTCTTGGACTTTATGTGGATAAATAAAATAACCATTGATTTATTAATCAAAGTTTAATGAGTAATTTATAAATAATTAAATTATTAAACCGTCATAATATTAATTAAATATATAATAAGAATTTTTTTTTACGAAGTTTGGAGATTAGAAACTTTAAAGTTCAAATTTTCAGAGTCCAGTGGAATTCATGATAAATCTGAAGCTAAAGGTTCTTCAAATGAATGTTATTATTCATGCATCAAAGTTCAATCTTTCTTGCATTGCTGGGTGCAGGCACTAATACGATCATCCATCTTGTTTGCATCTGCATTTTCAAAAAAATATAAAAACCCAAAAAACAAGATGTTATACTTGAATATACATGACATGTATATATAAAAGACAAGAAAAATAATACATATAAATGTGCGTACCAAAATGAAGATTGTTTGTAGAAGATTGAACACAGTCAACGACACAAGCAATTTCAGAAAGAGAGTCAGAAGGGCCGATAGAGCATTGCACGAGACAGAGGCCAATGCAAAACACTTTTCGCCAAGATTTCTTGTCTTGGCACCTAACTACACATCCGAGGGCACACATTATTGTGGTTTTGTTGTGCTCATCAGCATCCGCTGATGGAGACGGTGCTGGTGAAGAGAACGGGTGAAGTTCATGATTGGAGGCTATTTCATGGGAATTTTCAAGGGCTGTGGCCGTGAACACGAAAAGCAGGAGGATAGCGATTTTCACCATAGCCGTCATCTTCAAATCTTTCACACCTGCAAACCTAATCCCTTACGTTGGTCTTGCGTATGATGTCTAAACTATGTGAGGGGTGTTTATGTAGCCATGAAGAAGAGCTGATTTGGAAGGTTGTACATTGGAAGGTTTCACAATCATACTATACGAGAATATATGGCAGAAGAGGCATTTATGGGATAATCCAAAAAAGAAGAATTAGTACTCTTAATTAGAGTTTTCTTTTTTCTATCATGGCCAATTTTTACATACAAAAAGTAAATTATGAACGAGATTGACCCACCTGCTGGGTTTTGGAAGTGCATTATATGCATGAACCTGTGCCTATTGCCTTATTCAGTTCTTCTCCCAGCCAAATTGCAAATAACAAAACCAACTTTTATTCAGTGACTTGCATGAGGAGGTACGATTAGTGTATATAAACAAACTTGAATTCAGCCACTGTAATTCTAGTATAATTGGGATTGTTGGAGGTAATGCCTCATCGCAAGAATCCACTACAAATACTCTCAGGACGAATCGGATTCTAGTTGAAGATTTGACACTAGCGATGTTATGCAACTACAAATCTTGTAGTGGGTGGCGATCCACTACAAATGAGACGTATCATATAATTGAAGATTTGGAGTTGCATAGCATGGTAACTTCATTGACAAGCAAAGATCTTGATATTGATTTGAATTAAATGCGTTGCAAACATGGAAATTCATTTAACACTCTATATTCAAGTTCAGAAGTAGTGAAACTTTGCGGTCACGGAAAATTCAAACTTGAAATCGTTTAGAGGGTTCGGATTTGAACAGTCAATTTTACCTTTTAATGACACAGTCTGCATGCAATGCATGAAAGTAAAACACAATCCTCAAAACAAGTTAATTATGGGCGTCTTTTTGAATAAAAAAAATAGCATCTATTTGAAGCAAAGAAAAGCTACAAAGTTGTGTTATTTATGACAAATGAAATGACCAATTTGCAGCTCAAATGGCGAAGACGAGGAGTCAAGATCATAAAAATTGCACTACTAAAACTTGAAAATGGCAATGCAAATAATATCAAGGCCTAAAGCTTGAGAGACAGATCAAGGCCCGTCGAATCAACGTGTTGCTCACTCCCTTCACCCTCTCCTCCTTTGCGAATCAAACTATGGGTATATGTCCTCGACCCATTCACTCCCATTCCTATCAAGTAATCCTGCACTGATCTTTCGCTTCTCTGATCATATCTCCACGAGTTGGCCGGATGGTATTTATCCTCCCCGCCATCATAACTTCCTCTCGCCTTCGCCTGCTTCGCCACCCACCCCCCACCCTGTCCATACTGGTGCCCGGAGGACCCCGTCCATATGTAGGGTGCTGCCTTCTGAATCATGGACTCTATTCCAACTCCCGACGACGATCGGTTGCTGTATGAAGCATAGAGGGGGTGCGGAAAAAAGGGTGAATAGGGGGGATAAGGATAGTGTTGGGGTCCCACGTCGATCCCTTGCCGTCGTTTCGCCAGCGCTCGCTCTTGTTTATGCGCGTTTTGGTGGCCGCCTAATGCTTGTGACGTCGAGAATTCTCTGCGACAAAAACTGCAGAAAAAAACCTTGCTTTCCGATTTCTTCTCCGTGGATTCCTCGTCGGACACCTCTGGTTTTTTTGCGGGGTTGATGAATAGATTAAGTTCCATCGTGGGGCCACCGCAGCCGAGGTCGAGCAAGAGAGGAGAGGTGGATTGATCGGTTGAGCGATCACCGTCTTCCAGAAAAGGATGGTTCAAGTTGGCGTGATTATCTTCTTCTTGAGAGGAGGAGGCGGCTAAGACGCTGGAGGCCTGAGAATGACATGGTTTTGCAGCGGGATTCTCCATACTCGTGATCCTGAAGAGGCTTATTAAGGTTTAGAGTCGAGAGAGATTGAGAAGTGGTGTTGTGTCTTTTTATGGAGGGTTCATCCAACCCATAAATGGAAAAAAAGAAATCTTGATTTGGCAATTATTACAATCCGCCATATTAGCCCAGGATTGGAAGGTTTAAGTAAAGATTTTGTGTTAAAAAGTAGGTTAAATTTCAAAATAAACTCAGAACTATGGGTTTTGTTTGAAAATATCCTTAAAAGAATCAGAGGAAGCAAGGAGAGTGGACGATTTAACAAGACAGAAAAGGAAAGCAGCAACCGTCAGATTCAGTAAGATGAGAGAGAGAGAGGGCCCTGACGCCCTGTTTGGTTTTTTACTTTTTTCTGCTTCTCCATATTCTCTCTTCAATAAATTATCAAAAACAGTCAACTACAAGTTCACAAAGACTCAAAATTTAAACATGGATTTATACAACACAAAATTGGATTCCAGAGTAGTAATAATAGAAAAGCCCACAGGATTAGGATGATCTTCACCACCTGCCCACTTCTTTGTGGATTTTTGAACTGTGAGACGACCTCCCACCCTTGTCTTTGTTTGAGTTTCTTGAGGGAACAGCCTTTCTCCGTCCCTGCGCTGCCGCCACTGCACGTCTTCTTTGCTTATATAGCCGTCTACTAAGTTCTGCATCATTCTCATTCTCTTCCTCCTGTATCCATAAATACGAACCCTTCTCAGAAATATCTAACAAAACAATGTAGTCTACACGGGAAGCTGGGAAAAAAACCTCAATCAACAAAAACCCATGCACAAAATGGCCTTTCCTCTCCTCTTTCGCTTGATTCTTACACTGGGCATATTGGAAAAAGGTATCTGCATTTTGACATCTTCTCTCTCTCTCTTTCTATGACATAAGATCTATGTAGTTATTTCTCACAAGCTAATTATTAATATTGCCGCTTCTGTGGCTCCGAGTACAACTTCGTCATTCTGTCCCCACTCTAGGTCATTGCTATCACAGTTATGAGTTTTTTCCTGCAAGGTACAAAATAATTTGAACCAAATTAAATAAATAAACACAACTTCCTAGACCATCTCTACATCGCAAGACATTACAGGAGGAAAAGCAATCATAATACTCTAAGTGCATGCTCAGTTGGCATTGCACATATCTTGTCTTATTTATATTTTTGATCAACTACTTCCTACATCAAATTTTTAGTTAAACAATGTCGAACATAACATACTTTCTCTACTAAATGCATCAACTCGAGACCCTTGATATCGGTCAACTCAGAGTCGGGTTCAGGTTCAGCTTCTTCTGCTTCTTCAACATTAGAATCTGAATCACAGTCAACTTCCACTTCCAAAACTGCATCTGCGTATGTTTAAATCAAGAAGTTAAAACAATTTAAAAAGTAACAAGTGAATCCTACAGTACATGCATTACTAAATAAGAATCCTACATAATGATTTACACACTTGTATCATGCAAATAGAAATCACAATAACCAACAACTTAAATAGCATGTTGTGCACTGGTAATGGCACCATCAAATACGCCTTAGAGAATTATATACCAACTATCAACAGGGCAGGTTAGTAGTACAATTAGAAGAAATGTACACTTAATTTTTTTCGTGCATTGCTGAAAAGACTACCAAGCAATTTCCTTGAATTTCTAATGAACTGAAACTGACAAAAAATATCTTCCCTTTGAAATGAAGATCCAAGAAATTTCAGGGTTTCCTATAGATGACAAGAAAAAAAATTGACAGGCCCTAGAATGATGAAGGTGATTTTGTGAGGAGTCTCATAAACTCAGGGACTTAGACCATTTCACTTTGCAATATTTGGTTTTTTACTTTTTTCTGCTTCTCCATATTCTCTCTTCAATAAATTATCAAAAACAGTCAACTACAAGTTCACAAAGACTCAAAATTTAACATGGATTTATACAACACAAAATTGGATTCCAGAGTAGTAATAATAGAAAACGCCCACAGGATTAGGATGATCTTCACCACCTGCCCACTTCTTTGTGGATTTTTTGAACTGTGAGACGACCTCCCACCCTGTCTTTGTTTGAGTTTCTTGAGGGAACAGCCTTTCTCCGTCCCTGCGCTGCCGCCACTGCACGTCTTCTTTGCTTATATAGCCGTCTACTAAGTTCTGCATCATTCTCATTCTCTTCCTCCTGTATCCATAAATACGAACCATTCTCAGAAATATCTAACAAAACAATGTAGTCTACACGGGAAGCTGGGGAAAAAAAAAACCTCAATCAACAAAAACCCATGCACAAAATGGCCTTTCCTCTCCTCTTTCGCTTGATTCTTACACTGGGCATATTGGAAAAAGGTATCTGCATTTTGACATCTTCTCTCTCTCTCTTTCTATGACATAAGATCTATGTAGTTATTTCTCACAAGCTAATTATTAATATTGCCGCTTCTGTGGCTCCGAGTACAACTTCGTCATTCTGTCCCCACTCTAGGTCATTGCTATCACAGTTATGAGTTTTTTCCTGCAAGGTACAAATAATTTGAACCAAATTAAATAAATAAACACAACTTCCTAGACCATCTCTACATCGCAAGACATTACAGGAGGAAAGCAATCATAATACTCTAAGTGCATGCTCAGTTGGCATTGCACATATCTTGTCTTATTTATATTTTTGATCAACTACTTCCTACATCAAATTTTTAGTTAAACAATGTCGAACATAACATACTTTCTCTACTAAATGCATCAACTCGAGACCCTTGATATCGGTCAACTCAGAGTCGGGTTCAGGTTCAGCTTCTTCTGCTTCTTCAACATTAGAATCTGAATCACAGTCAACTTCCACTTCCAAAACTGCATCTGCGTATGTTTAAATCAAGAAGTTAAAACAATTTAAAAAGTAACAAGTGAATCCTACAGTACATGCATTACTAAATAAGAATCCTACATAATGATTTACACACTTGTATCATGCAAATAGAAATCACAATAACCAACAACTTAAATAGCATGTTGTGCACTGGTAATGGCACCATCAAATACGCCTTAGAGAATTATATACCAACTATCAACAGGGCAGGTTAGTAGTACAATTAGAAGAAATGTACACTTAATTTTTTTTCGTGCATTGCTGAAAAGACTAACCAAGCAATTTCCTTGAATTTCTAATGAACTGAAACTGACAAAAAATATCTTCCCTTTGAAATGAAGATCCAAGAAATTTCAGGGTTTCCTATAGATGACAAGAAAAAAAATTGACAGGCCCTAGAATGATGAAGGTGATTTTGTGAGGAGTCTCATAAACTCAGGGACTTTAGACCATTTTCACTTTGATTTGGCAAGTACGAACTTGGTTTTGGGATTCTGTCTTTGAAGTAGTTCCTTTTTTTTTCTTTTTTAGCATGCTCTGTACCTTGCACACTTAATCTTCAATATACATATAAGTACCGAGAAATAGTAAAACAGTTCTCAAAATAACTCTCTTAAATTTAGATAGAGCAAGGAGCACATTTATAAAGTTACAGTACGCATCCGATTCCCTGAGTATTTCAATTAAAATTTTACCTACATTTTCCATGTCCATCTGATCCTTCCCTGTAAATCCACTAGCAGCAAGCTCCTTGTCAAGAAATCCAGCATCTTTGGATATCAAAGAAAAGCATGGCCTTCCACTTTCTTCATCCTTAACCTCATCACCATCACTGTCATCGACTACTTGTTGGAAAGACAAGTTGAACCTAAATTGTATTTATCCATCCCAAGACTCTAGGTACAAACCATGGATTACCCCAAAATGGTAAAACATGTAAAAAACTAAATTGTTGAAAAAAAAAAAACATAATTAAAGTCACTCAATGAAATACATTAAATACATCCAGGATAGTTTCCCTTCTGCAGAGAAATCAGATGAAAAATTATACTACAAAAAACAGGTCCTAGCCGCTGAAACTCTTACATCTTAAATAGAAATACCACATACAAAGATATCTTAAATACTAATTTTAAAGGAGTATAGATGACAGGGAACCATCGTTAAATGATTAAGGTCCTGAACATAGAATGGGACATATGTGCACACAGGAGCGTGCATACACAGACATATGTTCTTGCAGATACGTTGTACAATGTCCCATAAATCTTTAGACATAAAAATTGCATGAGTAATTAGTGTTCAAAGAGTTCATAATCAGCTTGACAAAACCTCAGGATAGCAGCAGTAACACAAACCTCTTGCTGAAAAACTTGAAGATGCAGTCAACATCACGGTCAAAGTACCTGAGATTGACCAAAAAAATCAAACATTAGTATTTTTATTATTATACCACATTTATATTCAATCATATCAACCTTCTTATCATCGCCAATCTACAAAGATCAAAATCAATATGTAGCCACGTTTAGGCAAGGAATTTAATAAAAAATAGAGAAGTTAAAAACCAATGAAAAAAAGCAAATAAGTTACATGGCCAAGCTAAGAGTAACTTTGGTGGTGAAGAAAAATTTGAAGCTAACGAAAAATAGTTGAAAAATATGGAGATAACTCTTCGAAAACATACCATAATGTTGAATTCATTAAAGTCACAGTGAATAAGACCATGTTCTGCTAGTGGAATAACAAAACCATTAATTATTTCAAAAACTACTTCTGGATTTTGACACTGCTTCACCTGTATCTTGTTTTGGATTAAAATGACAGGGAGCAGAACTAATTAGATGAATTGATTTTTATTCTATTTCTAAAAATTTTGTAGTGTGACTAAGGAAAAAAATGACAAAAATATCCCATTAAATAGGATATAATAATAAAATTGCCTTACATTCATCAGTTGTCAACGTCAACAAAAAAATAAAATACTCACAATGGGTAACCTTCATTCCTTCAATAAGGGACATAACCACGCAATGCCTATTACAGTCCACAGCATTTGGAATAGGAAAACCATGCTCTTCCAAAGCCTTCACAAAGTAACAGAACCAAGTCATCATAGCAAAAATATGGCTACCTCTACGTATAAAATTACAATCATCCCCGAGCAAGATGCAAGCAAAGAAAAACCTTCATGAATGCAAATTCTTTGAGTGCAGGTGCAGCAAGCCGAGACAAGTAAAGCCAATTGTAACTGCTCCGGTGCCTTAAGTAATCACGCTTTGATTTGACAGCCCTAAAAGAAACTCTGCCAAGTCGGTGTAATTTCATTGTCAGCACTGTACCATCTTCAATAGCTACTTCAAAAATATCTAGAACCAACACCCCAAAATCAACCAGAAAGAAAATGAATTGTTAAAAAATAAAATTGAGACTCAAGTTTAAGCAAACCAACATGTTTATTTGCAAAGCATAAAATATCAAGCAAGTTTAATCATACCATATTCTTTTCCAACTCCAATTTGGCGACCAACTGCCTCAAACACTCCGCGATTAACCAATGTCTTTATAGCAAGAAAATCATAACCAAGATAAGTCGAAATCCATCATCTACGTGCACAGGAGAAAAGTTAGATGTATTGTGATATAACATTCATGGTCAAAGACAATATATGTTGAACACTACTCACATTTGGAAGAGTCGTGGTGCAATAGCTTATGTTTCAGTAAATTCTTCAGGACCATGTAAGTGCCGCCATGCCTAGTCATAACATTGCATAGTTTAGAATTGAAAAAGAAAATGTCAGTTCGACTAAAACACTAAGTTATCATAAGAAAAAGACATTTCTTGAAAAACAAGAGCTTGATCATATTTGAGAGAAGCAATGCGGTCAACATGCTCTCGGTATCGTTCAAGGAGAGTGCCAGGGCTTTGCGTTTGAGGTAAACATTCATCTGAAAACAAGAACTTCGTTATTACAGTGTCTACAATCAATGAAAATACTAGGCAATATGCATCTTTCAAACTGAAGAGTGAGAACAATTAGGTCATTGCACTTTTACTTTTTTAGACAAAGGAAAAACAACAGAAAAATTTCTGAGAAAAAACTAACCAGCCAATTCTTGTGTGATTTTTGCTTGATCCTCCTTGTGCGGCCGCTCCTACGAATTTTGGAAGAACGGTGTCGACCTCCTCCTTCAAAAAGAGTAAGAGATCTTCCTCCTTGATATATCTAACCATCCCTAGAAACGAAGAAGACGATCAGAAAAATCGTTAAAGGGTCATAAATAGCCGAAATAATGCAGCAAAGTTAGGAAAGTCTCACTTGCTACATTTCTGAAAATCTGATAGGCAGCAGTCTTTGCTTCCCATTCATTGTTGATCCCCTTATCCTTCGTGTCTCCTTCCTCGTCGACATCCACCTCGAGAGTGTTAGAAATGGTGGGCAATCCTGAGCTTCCTATAACTCAGTCCTTTCATCGTCCAGGCCGAGACTTTCCCTTGCTTCAAGTTTTTGAGCTTTTCTACATCATTAATTTCCTCTGTTTTTTCCCTTACTTTATCATTTTACTTCTTCAAATAGCGGAAGCTCAAGGTTGCAATGTTAGTCCTCCCTAACTTCTCGGCGTTTTCCATCAATGGAGGACCCAAAAGAGCTTTGAACATGTACTGATTAATTATGAATTCCTCTGTCCGATCAAAGAATCTAGTGCATTGATAAGAATAAGACATTAACTTCACAGATACCGTTTTCAAAAGCCAGATCACTGCTCCGACGAGAGTAGAGGCGAGAACCCTCATAAAGTAGCACAGAATCTCATTAGTTTTCTCTGACCTGTCATGTCTCTTGATGAAAAAAAGACCCCGTGCCAGAAAAACCAGACCTATACAGATGAAAACGATTACAATCTTTCTCATTTCGAACACATAGAATAGGACTTTTTGTTGGAGCGGAAAGTTCCTCTCCAGTAAGAAAACCAAACAGTTGATGAACCTTTGAAAAATCAATCCGCCAAAGAAAATCACCATGACCAAAACACACCATTTGCATAATTCCAATCCCCACATATATTTGCTTTCCAGTCTTTCTAGTGTTAAAACAGCGATGAGAAGCCCGATTATACCGACGGATAGAATCCACTCAATCACGACTCTTATCTTCTTACTTGACATTTGCTTCACTTTAAGATCTGTTGTTTTGCACACCTCTTCGCCTTCTTCGTCCTCGTCTGGCGTTATAATCACTCGTATTCTTGCTATGACGGGCACCGACTTCAGAATTGGAGTAGGGGCACCGTCCTTTGAGACGAGGGAAGCAGCTTTAGGTGTACTCAGTTGAGGTAAACACCGGCAATTCTGAAGTCACGTGGGGTTTACCTCAACTGAGTACACCTAAAGCTGCTTCCCTCGCCTTAAAAGACGCCCCTACTCCAATTCTAAAGTCGGTGCCCATCACAGCAAGAACACCGGTGATTATAACACCAGACGAGGACAAAGAAGACGAAGAGGTGTATAAAACGACAGATCTTAAAGTGAAGCAAATGTCAAGTAAGAAGATAATAGTCGTAATTGAGTGGATTCTATCTGTCGACATAATCGGGCTTCTCATCGCTGTCTTAACACTAGAAAGACTGGAAAGCGAATATATGTGGGGATTGGAATTATGTAAAAGGTGCGTTTTGGTCATGGTGATTTTCTGTGGCGGATTGATTTCTCAATGGTTCATCAACTGTCTGGTTTTCTTGCTGGAGAAGAACTTTCCGCTCCAGCAAAAAGTCCTATTCTATGTGTTCGAAATGAGAAGGATTGTAATCGTTTTCATCTGGATAGGTCTGGTTTTTCTGGCATGGGGTCTTTTTTTCATCAAGAGACATGACAGGTCACAGAAAACTAATGAGATTCTGTGCTACTTTATGAGGGTTCTCGCCTCTACTCTCGTCGGAGCAGTGATCTGGCTTTTGAAAACGGTATCTGTGAAGTTAATGTCTTTTTCTTATCAATGCACTAGATTCTCCGATCGGATACAGGAATCCATAATTAATCAGTACATGCTCAGAGCTCTTTTGGGTCTTCCATTGATGGAAAATACCGAGAAGTTAGGGAGGACTAACACTGCAACCTTGAGCTTCCGTTATTTGAAGAAGTAGAATGATAAAGTAAGGGAAGAAACAGAGGAAGTTAATGATGTAGAAAAGCTCAAAAACTTGAAGCAAGGGAAAGTCTTGGCCAAGACGATGAAAGGGCAGATTAATGTTATAGGAAGCTCAGGATTGTCCACCATTTCTAACACTCTCGAGGCAGATGTCAACGAGGAAGGAGACACGAAAGATAAGGGGATCAACAATAAATAGGAAGCAAAGGCTGCTGCCTATCAGATTTTCAGAAATGTAGAGGCTTATTCGGTGAGAGACTCATTTTGGAAATTTTTGACCGAGGGTTGGCGACGGAAGGCATCGGAATGGTACACTGGAGACCAGAATCTGGTAGAGAGGAACCCGATGTTCTTTTCGATTCTTCCATCTGCAAAATAACCTATGTTTTTCCTTCCATGAGAATTCTTAGTGACACAACGAGAAACGTGATTTATAAAAAGGAGACCTTCTATGAGAAGGTCCTTGCTCACCTTACTCATTAAGAGGAAGGTGAGGCATCACCTTCACCTTCCTCATTGAAAAAAAAAATTATTGACAAAACAAATTTTCAGTCTAATCTATCATTGTCATTTTCTGCATAAATTCCAATTGTTGCTGTCTTAACTAGTTCTTCTGGGTATTTCACTGATTCAACTGGTTTAAAGTCTACCATCTGAAGAAACTCTTTATTGATAAAATCGAGAAGGAAAAGGATTATTAGCAAACAAATCATAAAGTCAAAAGAATTTCATCTCGTTTTGAAGCTTCAAGAAAATGATGTGCAGAACATGACCTGTAAATTTGCAAGAATTTCACTCTAAAGTTTTTCAACGATGATTCGATTTTTTCCTATGAAGTATAATCTAATGGATCAAGAAATGAAACAAATTATATCAATTAAACAGGACAGATACGAAATCAAACACAGCAAAGCACCGAAAATCTAATCTTTTGCATTTGTATCTCTCAACTGCATTAGGAGTGTTTATATAATCATTCAGAGTAAGACAGCCTAATTTGGGTATAGTTACATTTTTTTGGTAAGAGTTGAATATGGAAAGACCCACTTGCTGGCATTTGGGACTGCATTCTATAGATGAACATGCGACAATAGCCTTGTTCAGCTCTTCTCTCTCCCAAATAGCAAATAATAGAAGAAAATATTATCCGGCATTTAAGAGTGGCATTTAAGAGTAACTTAGGGAAACAAAATTTAAATAAGAGACTTTTTAATTGTCACATGATGCGGGCTAAAAAAAAACGTCGGGTTGAACGAACCAACTTTCAAAGAGGACTTGACTATTCAGCTTAAGGTGGTCCACAGTATGCAACAGAAGAGTTAAACCAATTCAAAATCATAGCTCAAACGAAATGAATCAAGATTAAATAAAAACAACAATACCCAATATGATTATACAGACCAAAAAAGAAATATGATACTCTTTGGTGACGACTAAACTAAGTGATGAGACCTAAAACTATACAAAATGCATGAGAAAAAAAATTAAATTAATAAACAAATGAAGAAATATGCAAGCATGAATTTTCATTCACGAAAACTTTTTTAACCATTTAAAAGAAACTTCACGAGCCGTGGGGCAAGTTTTGAAAATCATTGCTACATGCTCAAGCATAGCTATAATAAAATAATATCATCCATGTTTTCTATAGAAAATAGTATTAATGAAAATAAGGTCATTCACGACCTTTTGAATATAAAATGTCCGCATCGCACAAGGGAAAGAACAATGACTATCCGTTAATTCCCGAAATCGTGGACCAGACCGTGAACTGCAGATCTTGAGACGTATTTAATTTTTTCTTCCGTTGATATTTACATTTAAAATAATATATTAGATGAATAAATAAGTAAATAAAGAGAAAAAAAAATTGAAATTTTTTTTTATCTACAACAACTACTACTACTAGTTCATTATTTCAAATGTTCTAAATCCACTTAAAAATACATTTCTTCACAATTTTTTCCTGTTTGCTGCTCGGTTTGTTCGATTTTCTTTAGTCTTTGGGCAAAGCGGAGAACGATTTTTAAGATGATTAAAAGAACGATTTTTTTTTAAGATGATCGACACAACACCAAAGCCATTCACGTCAGATTTTACTTACAAATGACAAGTTTTTCATTAAACATTTCACAGACACAAAATTTTTTTTATATATAAATCAATGATGCGTCAAGGTTTGATATTTAGAAATTGAAATTAAAGTGTAAACATAATAATACACGTAAAATTACCTGTGTTAACATATTCTGGAGCAACATAACCATATGTCCCTCAAACCCTTGTCGTCACGTGAGATTGACTATCCGAAGAACTAAGCTTGGCTAAGCCATTAAAATCCTGCACGAAAACCAAACTTAAACACGAATTGAGAAAAGAAACCCCGAAATTAGCGAACTAGAGATCATATGACAAAACTCTACCCCGTCGAGAAGTATATTGGAGGCCTTGAAATCTCTATAAATTACATGCGCCTCGGAAGTGTGCAAGAAAACCAAACCTCAAGCCGCTCTAATTGCAATCTTAAGTCGTATATCCCATGACAATGGCTGAACGACCGAACCCCCTACACGAACACACAAAATCTATCATCTCGAGGTCGACCAAAATGCATCACAAACACAAAAATGATGGCTTCGAATACCGCTTTGGCACTCCTTCCAATCATGTAAAGCATGAGCGAAACCTGAGACGAAAGAAAGAGAAGTATCTCGGTGGTCAAGAAACCCATAACAAGTAACCACACGACGATCCTCACGATAACTATGAGCCCAGAAAGAAGCCTATTCAACTCCTCTATCGCTGTCTTGGTATCGTTCAATGAGAGTGCCAGAGCTCTGCGTTCGAGGTAAACATTCACCTGAAAACAAGAACTTCGTTATTACAGTGTCTACAATCAATGAAAACACTATGCAATATGCATCTTTTAAACTGAAGAGTGAGAACAATTAGGTCATTGCACTATTACTTTTTTAGACAAAGGAAAAACAACAGAAAAATTCTGAGAAAAAACTAACCAGCCAATTCTTGAGCGATTTTCGCTTGATCCTCCTTGTGTCGGCTGCTCCTTCGAATTGTGGAAGAACGGTATCAACCTCCTTCTTCAAAAAGCGTAAGAGATCTTCCTCCTCGATATATCTAACCATCACCAGAAACGAAGAAGGCGATCAGAAAATCATTAAAGAGTCATAAATAGCCGAAATAATGCAGCAAAATTAGAAAAGTCTCACTTGCTACCAAGCTTTGTACATTTCTGAAAATCTGATAGGCAGCCGCCTGTGCTTCCCATTCATTGCTGATCCCCTTATCTTTCGTTTCTCCTTCCTCGAGAGTGTTAGAAATGGTGGTTGAGCCTCCACTAACATTAATCGGCACTTTCATCAGCAACGTGCTCTAGTTAAACTGTTGGAAGTTGTCTCGACATGTCTCTAAGACAGTGACCTCACCAACTCTCATCAATACTCAACAACCTTTATGGTGCAACTCGGATCCAACAAAAAATGCCTCTCTCCAACTTTCCAATTCAACGCCCTCTCCAACACCTAATGACAACCATCAATTAATATCCAACATCGGTCCAAAACAACCATCACCCTCATTATTTCTCCAATAACCTAATTATTCGTTCCAACCACCTCATTTCAAACTCCCTATTTCCAACACTACTGTGCCGCACCACCAGTTTGAAATGAATGCATCAGTTTGAAATGGAATTGCGTCTTTTCATCGCTCGTCCTGGGGAGGAGTAGGATTTAGGAAGGAGAGAGTTGAAATGTCTATCGTTCTTCTTGAGTCACCCATCGCTCTCAACGTCTCTGGCGCCTGGTTTTGACGGGGCAAGGTAATAATGCTCTTTCCTTTCCCCATTTCATACATTCCAAAAAGTGATCATTTTCATTAAGAGGAAGGTGAGGCGTCACTTTCACCTTCCTCATTGAAAAAAAAAAAACTTGTTGACAAATTTTCGGTCTGTAATATCTTCCATGTTTTCTATTGAAAATAGTATTAATGAAAATAAGGTCATTCACGGACCTTTGGATATAAAATGCTCGCAACGCACAAGGAAAAAAATAATGACTCCGTAAACTAGTTAACATGTATCGAAGCATGATAAAAAAACACTTAGGTTAGGCTTAAGGATTCAAACTCAAAGGCACGACAGCAAGGGTTTTCTCAATACCACGTCATGCATACAAACAAACCACATTCAAACAACATAAGGTGTGTATCCAACAAATAACACAAAATACAGGCTCCGAATAGCCAAGGTCTGTGTGCAAAAAAAAATGTTTAAGACTAGCGTATATTACCAAATTTTTAATTTATATATTAACAAAGTTTAACACGTGCAATGTAGTGTACTTGTAAAATATTATAGAATAACAAGTAATTTAAGTGTTAAGCAATCATAATATAAATTCAATATAGAAAAAATAAAATTGGAGTTGGGATATTAAAACTTTTAATGTTGAATTCTCAAAAAAAAAAAATAATTGATTCGTGGATCAAACAAATATGTAGAGCATAACTCAGTAAATTGATATAAGATATAAATTCTATTAATTATTTATCATAACAAACTACATCATACTTCTAAATCTAAGACTATCCCAAATAACTATTAGTACTAATATTAGTGCAGCAAAGTTCAATCTCTCTTGCATTGCTGATAGAAGGACCTGACATGATCATCCATTCTGTTTGCATTAGTCGTTAAACAAAAAAAAAAAAAAAGTGTCATATTTCAATATTGAAAGATCAAGGTTAGTGACCCGCTGTTAAAAAGTGTTGTGACACTTTGTATGACGCCGGTTATAAATACTATATAGGACAATATTAAAATGCGGAAATAAAGAACACCAGAGGTTGGTAACGCAGTTCGGCAATCAGCCTACATCTGCGGGGCCACGCCCAGATATGAAAACATTTCACGAGTTCAAACAAGGTTACAAAACACTCGGACTAAAACAAAATAAGACTCCCTCTTATCTTTGATGCCGCCTCCGTCAACCTCTACTAGTGAAACTGTTTTGCGAGCTCCCCTCGACTTAAATGTGACAAGCTCCCCTTGCCAACGATAAGAATAACAATCACAAGAATAAATTCCAATGACACTGTCTTTGACGCTTGACAATGTCTTCGGATATGATCACCCAGAACAGGCTTCAACAAATCAGTCTTTGATAAGACTGAATCAATTAAACATAAACACTTCACAGAAACATGGGTGAAGAATAAAGACGCCAGGATGAATAGAGAAATTCCACAAAAACAAGTAATAGCGTCGGCGCCTTCAACATAAAAAGAAAAGTCTTTTATATCAAACCCAAGGTGCAGATTTGTTTCTATCACGAATATCTTTTCGAAACAGTCTATACATTCGAAAGATCCTTTCCCACGAAGTCAGCCTAAGGATCCGAAACTCTGCCTAACAAACTTGTCGCAGAGACACTTTTAATGACACTTTAAGATAGGATCCCAAATAATCAGGAATATGAACCAAGTTTGTTACGATTCCTTTTTCAGCAAATCTTATTTGAATTTACGAAATATTCTGTCAATTATCATCTCCAAAATATAAGGATAAATTGATATATATTCCAAAGGAATGTAATTACCAAAAAATATAATTTCCATAACATACCAAAATCAATACGTTGCCAAAAACAGGATGCCAACTCACAATAGCATTAACAATCTCTCCCTTTGGCATTTTTGGCAAAACATAACTCCCCCTGAAGGAGAGAACTCGAGACTCCCCCTGAATGAGAAGTTCTTGAACCAGACAAATCACTATAATGTCAATTCAAATAATAGATCCAAAATAGGAGATATCCATAGCAGCATAACAGTAGTCAATCTCCAAAATCACAAATTACTCCCCCTTTTTGCCAGAAAAAGACAATAGGGAATAAATTCAGTCAAATAGAGTAGAACGCCAGAAAAATAGATCGATGTATAAGAGCCATTAATACAAAATACTGTAATAAGTCTCAAAAACAGTCATCTAACCGGACGGCTCAACAGAAGCTGGTTGGTCAGTAGTGACATTAGGTGAAACATTGTGTGAGGATGTGGAGCCTGAAGGCGATTTTGCCGATGCATGTCCTGGATCTGGAGGAATGGAAGAGGTTTTCACAGTTGAATGTTGAAGAAGTTCATCAAGCAGATCTGACAGAACTTTCTTTCGAGTGTCGAGGGCCTGCAATTCATCTTTAACAATCTTAATAGTACGTGAAATAAGGCTGTTCTCAACAACATTACCAGAATCTGCTACATTGTGGATATCATCGACATGGTCTCCTGAACGAAGTTTATGGCTAATTCTGATTTCATCACGATCCATAGTAAGACTATCGGAATCAGTCAAAGAGATCTGTTGAGAACATAGTATACCAAAAATTAGGCAGGGAAATGGTAGAGCAGACCTGCAGTGCTTCCCGTTGATGTGCTTCACAATTTGGTCAAAGAAGAACTGACCAATGTCAAACGGGATGCCAGTGCCAATTTGAAATAGTAAGCGAGCCATTTTTTTGTTGACTCCAGTAGCATGAGAGGATGGGAGCCAATTTCGGATGGCAATTTTGTGGAGAATTGCAAATTTTGCAGTAAGCTGGGAAGCAGGAAAATCTTTAGCCCGTGGCCAAATTGTTCTGACATTTCTAGTAACACTAGATATTATCTCATCATAGTCTGGAGAAAAAGCTTCAGAATCAGTCCAAAAGCTTCCAATATATGTATTGATTGAGGATGGACTGAATTCGAATAATGATCCTCTTAAAAATACATGACCATAATCAGAGTGTTCTCGGTCATTGATGGATGGAGTTAGGTTGCAGTAGAATTCATGAATCAATTGAGCAGAGAAGGGTTTTAGTCCTTTGAAAGTTCTCCCGAGACCTTGACTAATAAGAAGATTGACAAGATCTCTGCACTCCTTAAAATCCACATTGTGTATATTTCTCTCACTCCAGAGAGTTTTCTTAGAAACAATGCTCCACAGACTAGCATTAAAGGGTGTTCTAAATATATCAGTTTGTTCAGGAGATACAGTGGACTTACTGGATTTTTTGCGTGACACTTTTCGTGACCCCGCTTTGGATCTGGAGCTGGTAGCCGTGGTCATTGGGGATTTGCCTTTTGATTTCCTTTTATTTTTAGGACTTGGCTTAGGAGTAGTCTTTCTTGTAGGAATAGTCTTTCTTGTAGGAGTATTCATTAGTCTCACAGATTTTCGTGGAGAAGAAACAGCACTTCTAACAGGGGTTTTTCTCTGAGGGGACCCTTTCTTCTTAGAGCCATTCAGACTGTTGTCTTCAGCAGAAGATAAGGAGTGGATTTCGACTTCACTGTTCCACTCATCATCGGAAGATGCTTGATCAATCAGAGAGTGAGAGGCTTTCCTTTTAGAGGGTAAAACCATCTTAGAGTGAACCCTTGGAGGTCCAAAAGAGACTTTCAGATGAGAAAGAGGATCACGACGATTACTGCACTCTTCGTCGGAGGGTTTGTACTGTCTGATCGGAATTGCATCAATAACATTCAGAGCTGAGGGAATAGAATACTGACCAGTTTTGTGAGACGATTTGTGAGAAAGATTCTCACTATCAGAGGAATCATCACTGTAGCCCACTAGATTTTCCATCGATGATCGGAATTAGATCCTTGAGAAGAACAGAGAGTACGACGGCGACAAAGAGAGAGTGAGCACTATTTTGAAAAACGGAAGCAGTGAGATGGTAAAAATAAGGGTTTTCACCGATTTGGGAAAATATCACAAGAAACTCTCTTCAAAAACAATGCTGTTGCAATTTGGGAAATAAACCCAAATATATATCCAGAATAAAATGTCAACAGATTTTCATCAGAATCCCATAAATATTTTTTATCTCCATATTTTCTGAACTCCCGCAAAGATCTTCATAAATATTATGGAAATAAACCATAAGTCCTTTCACAAAATAAGCTCAGTTTGTCACATATGTCATGCAGAATGTTGAAGACCAATAGCTCAGAAATAGCAAAGAATTCGCCATGTATAAGTAACATATTTTTTTTATATATTTTTTTTTTTAAATGCAAAAAAATAAAAATAAAACTCACAAGTACTTTCTTCAGATAATGCAAAGGCCCAGAGCTGACCTTAGTTCTTCAAATCTCAAGCTATCTAATGCTTTTGTGAAAATATCTGCTGTTTGCTTTTCTGTTGTCATATGTTCCAAGATAATAGTTTTGTCTTCAACTAGTGATCGAATGAAGTGATGTCTGATGTCGATATGTTTTGTACGAGAATGCTGTACTGGGTTCTTCGAAATATTGATCGCACTCATATTATCACAATAAAGTGTCATGACATTTTGTGTGACACCATAATCATTCAGCATTTGTTTCATCCAGAGAAGCTGGGTACAACTACTACCAGCGGCAATGTATTCTGCCTCAGCTGTTGAAAGAGATATTGAATTTTGTTTCTTGCTAAACCATGATACTAAATTATTTCCCAAGTAAAAACATCCACCTGATGTACTTTTTCTGTCATCAGCACTTCCAGCCCAATCAGCATCACAATATCCTACAAGGTTTGCGTTAGTGTCAAAAGAGTACCAGATCCCATAATTGGTTGTTCCGCAGATATATTTTAGAATACGTTTCACTGACGCTAGGTGTGACGCTTTAGGATTAGCTTGATATCGAGCACATAGACCAACACTGTAGCAGATATCAGGTCTGCTAGCTGTAAGATATAGGAGACTGCCAATCATGCTTCTGTATAGACGGCTGTCAACAGGAATTCCTTTATCATCTTTAGATAGTTTTTCATTTGTTCCAATCGGAGTTCTTCTTGGACGAACTTTTTCTAACTGAAATTTCTTCAACAGATTCTTGGCATATTTGCTTTGAGTAATAAAGATGCCTTCTTGTGTTTGTTGAATCTGGAGTCCAAGGAAGTAGTTGAGATTGCCTACCATGCTCATTTCGAATTCTCCCTTCATTTGATCAATAAATTCGTCTACCATTTTCTGTGACACTGAGCCAAAGACGATGTCGTCTACATAAATTTGAGCAATTAAGATCTGACCTTTATGGTGGCGAATAAACAGGGTTTTGTCTACTCCCCCTCGCTCATATCCCTTGGATAATAAATACACAGTAAGGCGTTCATACCATGCTCGTGGAGCTTGTTTAAGTCCATACAACGCTTTCTTCAACTTGTACACATGATCCGGATGATGAGGGTCTTCAAAACCCTTAGGTTGAGCAACATACACTTCCTCATTGAGAAGACCATTGAGGAACGCACTTTTAACATCCATTTGGTAAAGTTTGAAATGCATAACACATGCAATGGCTAATAAAAGGCGAATGGATTCAAGTCGAGCAACCGGAGCGAACGTCTCGTCAAAATCAACTCCTTCAATTTGTAAGTAACCTTGAGCGACCAGCCGAGCTTTGTTGCGAATAATGTTTCCATGCTCATCACTTTTGTTCTTGTAGATCCATTTTGTGCCAATAACATTTGTATCGGGAGGGCAAGTAACTAAGTCCCATACCTGATTTCTAGTGAATTGCTCTAGTTCTTCTTGCATAGCATTAATCCAATGTTCATCGAGAAGAGCTTCTGTGACATTTTTGGGCTCAAATGTTGAAGTGTAGCATGCCATTTGAATCATATCCCGATAATTTACTCTAGGCTTGTCTCGAGTTTGAATACCATCATCAAGTTCACCAATAACATCATCTGCAGAATGATTCTTTTGAACACGTGTAGATGGCTGTCTAGTAGCAGGAATAACAGCTTCATGCATGTTGATTGATGCAAGAGGATCAGTGACATTTTCTATGACATTTTCTGGAACAGTTTCGGAGACAGTATCTGAAGCATTAGAGAGGTCTTCAGTAGAGTTCTGTGAGGAATCGTTTATAGAAATATCAACTGAATTTAGAGAATCATCAACCCGAACATTCACAGATTCAATAACTTTCTGAGTCCGCTTGTTGTAGACACGATAGGCACGACTATTTGTAGCGTATCCCAGAAATATACCTTCATCACTCTTGGGATCCATCTTTCCTCTATGCTCCCTGTCATTAAGAACAAAACAGGTGCTTCCAAAAGGATGAAAATAACACAGATTTGGAGATTTACCTTTCCATAATTCATAAGGAGTCTTTGTCGTTCCTCTACGTAGATAAACCCAGTTGATAGTGTAACAAGCTGTGTTCATAGCTTCAGCCCAAAATCTCTGAGGAATATTTTTTTCGTGTAACATTACGCGTGACATTTCTGCGATAGTTCGATTTTTTCGCTCAACGACTCCATTCTGCTGAGGAGTTTTTGGTGCAGAAAATTCATGAGAAATTCCAAGCTGATTGCAGAAATTTTCAAAGATAGAGTTCTCAAATTCCCTGCCATGGTCGCTTCGAATTCGAATAATCTTGACAATGATGCAATCTTTCTCTCGCTGAAGCCGAAAACATAAGGCTTTGAAAGCACTAAAAGTGTCAGATTTTTCTCTAAGGAATTCTACCCAAGTGTATCGAGAAAAATCATCAACGACTACATATGCATATCGTTTTCCTCCGAAGCTTTCAACTGCCATAGGACCCATTAAATCCATATGTAATAATTCAAGAACACGTTTAGTTGCTGATGACTGAGACATTTGGTGTGACACTTTAGTTTGCTTCCCTATCTGACATGGACCACAAACTCTGTCTTCATCAATATTTATCATGGGTACTCCTCGTACTGCTCCTTTTGATATAAGTTGTTTTAGTATCCTGAGATTAACATGACCCAGTTTGCGATGCCATAGTATAGTATCTTCAATGCTTGATCGAGCACATGTAGTTGATGATGAGATAAGATAGCAGTTGTCAGCAGACCTTATTCCTTCGATGATGCATGTATTTGTATGATCCGAGACAACACATTTGTTGCGAGTGAAATGTACCTTCAGATCTTGATCACACAGCTGACTTATGCTGATCAGATTTGATTTCAAACCTTTTACGAGAAGAACATTTTCCAGAGAAGGCAGTCCTGGAACGTCTAGTGTTCCCTTTCCAATGACATTTTCTGTGACGCCGTTTCCAAAAGTTACTTTTCCCAAACATCCTAAAGTAATATTCTTTAAAAATCGTTCTTCACCTGTCATATGTCGAGAACATCCGCTGTCAAAGTACCAAGCTTCAACAGAAACTGCCTTTAGAGAAGTATGAGTAACATTACATTTTAAAAAAGATTTCTTTATCCATTTCTGTTTAGGAGATTTGTATGAGGAGATATATCCAGCAGCACCCTTTCTCAAATCATTAAGATAAATAAAGCACCTAGGGCGAATATGTCCTTGACGAAAACAATAATGACAGATTGGAATAAATTTGTTACCTTTAACTTTAGAAATATGAAGATTGGACTTCATCTGATAACTGTCTTTATAGTTTGATTTCTGTTCAGTGTTGTTGATGGATATTGCAACTTTCTTCCCTTTATTTTCAGCATCGATATTTTGCACTTTTGGAGACATTGAGCATTCTCCTTTGTAACCAATCCCAGAGATATCATCACATGATCTTCTGGACAATAGAATATCATCAAGTATAGAGGAACCTGAGTTTAGCATTCTGACTTGCTTCTTCATGTGATTTAGTTCATTTGTCAACTGCTCTTTCTCATTCTGGCTGAATTTTTGTTTTGCTTCCAAGTCAATAACACAATCTTGAAGACTTCCATTTTCATTTTTCAGATTTCCAATCTGTCTTCGAAGATGTTGATTTATTTCGACCAATTCTGTCCATTTTTCATGAAGCTTCTTGAATTCATCAATAAGATCTTCTTTTGTATCATCATCACTGTTTTCAGAAATATTGTCAGAGACATTTTGAGTGACATTATCAGAACTTGATGTTTGAGCTTTAGCAACGAGAGCCATATTCTGGTTTGAGATTTCATCTTCTTTATCTGAATCACTTTCACTCCAGGTTGTGTTGAGAGAGGTCTTTTTCTTCTTCAAAGTATTTGCACATTCAGCCTGAATATGACCATAACCATCACATTCTCTACATTTAATTCCCCTGTTATTCCATACCTTTTCTGAAGGTTGATTTTCGTCTTTAGGCTTCTTATAACTTGTAGAGTCATTCTTGGGGTTAGTGACATTCTGTCTGACACCACGATTATTTCTACCGAATTTCTTCAACACTCTACTGAAATTTCTTGATATCAATGCTATAGATTCTCCCAGATCATCTTCATTACATTCTTCAGAGTTCTGTGTGTCAACTTTTAAAGCCAACCCTTTCCCCTTCTTAGTTTCCATATTTTCCTCGAGATTTATCTCAAATGTTCTAAGAGAACCCATCAGCTCATCTAATTTCATTTTGGTGATATCTTTTGCTTCTTCAATTGCAGTAACTTTGTAAGCAAAACGTTGGGGAAGAGATCTTAGAGTTTTTCTCACGAGTTTCTCTTCAGAAATAGTCTCACCAAGGGCAAAAGCTTCATTAGCAATGTCACAGAGTCTTTCATTAAATTCAGCAATGTTTTCAGCATCATGCATCTTCAAGTTTTCAAATTTTGTTGTTAAAAACTGCATTTTTGATAGCTTAACTGCCGAAGTACCTTCATAAGTTGTCAGAAGAATATCCCAAGCCTTTTTAGCAGACTCACATGTAGATATAAGTTTGAATTGAGTTGGATCAACACCATTAAAATAGCATTTAGGGCCTTTGAGTTACTGTTTGCTAGAGCATCTTCAGTGACGGACCAGCTTTCTTCAGGTTTGACAGATGTAACTCCTGCTGCGCTTGTAATCGTTGGTGGATCCCAACCAGTTAAAATAGATTTCCAGGCTTTTTCATCAAGAGCTTTAATAAAAGCTTTCATTCGAGCTTTCCAGTAAGCATAATTGTTTCCATTTAGCAAAGGTGGACGCATTGTTGAACCTCCTTCTCTCATAGAGTCCATCGTATCAAAACCAAGATCAAGTCCTACGGATCTCGCCTAAGAAACAGAGACGATCCTCTCTGATACCAATTGAAAGATTAAGGTTAGTGACCCGCTGTTAAAAAGTGTTGTGACACTTTGTATGACGCCGGTTATAAATACTATATAAGACAATATTAAAATGCGGAAATAAAGAACACCAGAGGTTGGTAACGCAGTTCGGCAATCAGCCTACATCTGCGGGGCCACGCCCAGATATGAAAACATTTCACGAGTTCAAACAAGGTTACAAAACACTCGGACTAAAACAAAATAAGACTCCCTCTTATCTTTGATGCCGCCTCCGTCAACCTCTACTAGTGAAACTGTTTTGCGAGCTCCCCTCGACTTAAATGTGACAAGCTCCCCTTGCCAACGATAAGAATAACAATCACAAGAATAAATTCCAATGACACTGTCTTTGACGCTTGACAATGTCTTCGGATATGATCACCCAGAACAGGCTTCAACAAATCAGTCTTTGATAAGACTGAATCAATTAAACATAAACACTTCACAGAAACATGGGTGAAGAATAAAGACGCCAGGATGAATAGAGAAATTCCACAAAAACAAGTAATAGCGTTGGCGCCTTCAACATAAAAAGAAAAGTCTTTTATATCAAACCCAAGGTGCAGATTTGTTTCTATCACGAATATCTTTTCGAAACAGTCTATACATTCGAAAGATCCTTTCCCACGAAGTCAGCCTAAGGATCCGAAACTCTGCCTAACAAACTTGTCGCAGAGACACTTTTAATGACACTTTAAGATAGGATCCCAAATAATCAGGAATATGAACCAAGTTTGTTACGATTCCTTTTTCAGCAAATCTTATTTGAATTTACGAAATATTCTGTCAATTATCATCTCCAAAATATAAGGATAAATTGATATATATTCCAAAGGAATATAATTACCAAAAAATATAATTTCCATAACATACCAAAATCAATACGTTGCCAAAAACAGGATGCCAACTCACAATAGCATTAACAAATATATTTAGCATATATATATTATAAAGATCTAAAAACATGTATAAATATATGAAAATATATATATACCATAACGAAAACAGTTGGTGGAAGATTGATCGCAATCGAGAGTGCAATTAATATAATGAATAGAGTCGAAGGGATAATATCGCATTTGAAGGGACAAATGGCCATGCAATCTTTAAGAGAAAATTGAACTTCTTTCTCGTGCACGTAATAGTACACTCCATGGCGGAGAGCTTTTTGGCACCCGGCGAAGGAACATCGGGAGGGGGAAAAACAGGCGTTGGTCGGGTTTATTGTTCTAAATATTTTAAGATTAATCTTTGTACTTCAATTTTCTCTAATCAAAGAGAAATTGTTTTAAGTTAAAGTGATTTTTTTTTTTTTTTTGTAAAAAAAAAAGATTTTTCATTATCCTCTCTTGTATCTCCCTTCTTCAAATATACTTCAATTATTATAAAAATAAATAACATAAAAATGTTGGGGTGACGATGGATAAGTGTTGATTATGCAAGCCTCGGTTCAGAAATGGATAAAATAAACTAAGGGAGAGGAAAGAGATGCAGATAATGAGAAGAACATGTGTTTATGAAAGTATTTCATATTTAATAAGATCTGACAAATTTGCATAGAAATCGGTGATAATAGGAAAAAAATCCCAATTGGAGGAGTAGATCTTCACTTTTACAATCTCTGTATAAGTTATTTCATAAATGTCTACAGCCCTTCAAATATGTAACTGCACCCAAAATTAGCTCGTCTTCATGGCTATATAAACACTTCTTTCGCACAGTTCAAGGATCATACACAAGACAATTATAAAATATTAGATTTGCAAAAGTGAGAGCTTTGAAGATGTTGGCTATGGTGAAAGTCGTTTTCCTCCTGCTTGTCGTGTTCAAGGCCACAGCGCTTGAAAATTACCATGAAACAGACTCCAATCACGAACTATTCCCCTACTCTTCGCCTTCGCCGTCTCCTTTCTCATACCCACCGCAATCATCTACAGATGTTGGCGAGCAAAAGAAATCCACAGAAGGTTGTCTAGACGAATGCCTAAATTCGTGCACGAACAAGATCTCTGTTGTTCGAAGACAGATCTGCATCGCCAACTGTAACGCCAAATGCTCCGGTGCTTCTGACTCTTTTAATGACTCTTCGTAATGGTATGCACATTTATATATGTTTAATTATTTTTTTCATATCTTTATAATATATATGTTAAATATATTGAAATATAACATCTTTTTTTGTTTTTTTTTTAAAAAAATCCAGATGCAAACACGATGAATGATCGTATCCGCTCCTCCTGCCACCAACAATGCAAGAGAGATTGAACTTTGATGCATGAATAATTGTAGTCATTCGAATGAACTTTTGTTTTTGATTTATTATGCATTTTGTCACAGTAGGTGATTAATAATCTCTTATTTTATGTCATTTTCTTAAATTGTGTTTTACATGTATGTTGCTAATCTATTCTTTTCTATCACCATTCAGTCAAATTTGAACATAGCCAAAAAAAATTATGTATTTAATTAAGATTATTAAAAACAATAAATTTACATTTATAGGGAATCTAGGACAGATTTCAAAAACGAGATCTAGTCGTCTTGATTAGAGACTTTTTTATCCAATTATTGTCAATTTTCATAGACAGAAAGGAACTTCTGAATGAAATTGACCCACTTGCTGGCCTTTGGGACTGCAGTCTATGTATGAAGCTGCGCCAGTTGCTTTGTTCAGTTCTTCTCCCTCCCAAATAGCAAATAATAAAAGAACATCAGCATGATCTGGAATTTAGGAGTAGTTTAGAAGAACAAACTTTAACTCAGTGACTTTAATTCTGTGTATGAAAGTTTATTTGAGTCACCATGATCAAATACGACTTGTCATCCCTTAAATCTGCAGATAAAGATGGAGCAAAATGTTGGGGTTTCACAGAATCGAAAGAAATTTATTTGAGAGAAAAATCTAATTCAATTTCAAATGAACAAAAAAAACTCTCAAACAACTCACTTCTCTACTTGGAAGATGATAATCTAAACAATAAGCTGACACCTCTATTTATAGAGGTTCTTCAGCACACGGTTTTAGACAAACCAAATGGGAACATGAGAGGGCAGCCATTTGAGAAGTCTCCAATGGCTGCCACCAAACATTGAAAAAAAATGCCACCTAATGACTTCTAGATGGTGGCTGGAAAATTCAAATTAGAACTCTTCAATTCTCCCCCTCCAGCCATATCCAAAACAAGCATCCCAGCTATGTCTCTGCATAGTTCCAACTTCTCTCGGGTTACCACCTTCGTCAACATATCTGCTGGATTCTCCTTCGTATGAATCTTAACTAGTCTCAACAGTTGTCGATCCATAACTTCGCGTATCCAATGATATCGAATATCAATATGCTTTGTACGGGAATGGTACATGGAGTTCTTGCTTAAGTCGAGAGCACTTTGACTGTCACAATGTACCTTGTACTCTTTCTGCTTGATTCTAAGTTCTTGAAGATATCGCTTTAGCCACAACATTTCTTTCCCAGCTTCAGCGACAGCAATATACTCTGCTTCTGTTGTGGATAAAGCAACACACTTCTGCAGTCGTGACTGCCATGAGACAGCTCCCCCCGCGAAAGTGTAGATATATCCTGAAGTAGATTTGCTACTATCAATATCTCCGGCCATATCTGCATCCGTATAGCCCTCCAATATTGGATCAGCTCCCCCGTAACAAAGACATAATTTAGTAGTACCCTTTAGATACCTGAGAATCCACTTTACTGCCTCCCAATGCTGCTTCCCGGGGTTGGAGAGAAAACGACTCACCTTTCCCACTGCATGAGCAATATCTGGCCTTGTGCATACCATTGCATACATCAAACTTCCAACAGCTGAAGAATATGGTACTGATGACATTTCCCCGATCTCTTTCTTGGATAAAGGACATGCACTCTTGCTCATCTTGAAATGATTGGCAAGTGGAATGCTGACTGGTTTGGCGTTGTTCATGTTGAACCTCTCGAGCACACGTTCAATGTACTTCTCCTGAGATAACCATAACCGTTGGTTGTTTCTGTCTCGAACAATCTGCATTCCCAAAATCTGTTGAGCTGGTCCTAAGTCCTTCATTTCAAAAGACTTAGAGAGTTCATTCTTCAACTGACTAATCTTCGTTGCATCCTTTCCCACGATCATAATATCGTCTACATAAAGTAGAAGAGCAACGAAACTCCCGTCTGAAAATTTCTGAATGTAAACGCACTCATCTGCAGCAGTTTTCTTATAGCCTTGACTTGCCATGCATGAGTCAAACTTCTTGTACCACTGCCTTGGTGCCTGCTTTAGACCGTACAAGCTTTTCTTAAGCTTGCAAACGAGGTTATCACCTGAAACCTCAAAACCTTCTGGCTGCTCCATATAGATTTCTTCTTTTAAATCTCCGTGAAGAAAAGCTGTCTTCACGTCCATCTGTTCAAGCTCCAAGTTCATACTTGCTACCAAGCCAAGTATAACTCGGATTGACGTCATCTTGACTACTGGTGAAAAAATCTCATCAAAGTCAATTCCCTTCTTTTGTTGGAATCCTTTGACTACCAATCGTGCCTTGTATTTCACCACTTTTCCGCAGCCATCTTTCTTCAGCTTGAACACCCATTTGTTTCTAAGGGCCTTCTTCCCTTTTGGAAGTTCTACGATCTCATAAGTATGATTCTTTTGTAGAGATTCCATTTCATCCTTCATTGCTAACAACCATTTTTCTTTATTCTTATGAGATACTGCTTCTTGAAAACTCTCTGGTTCTCCATCTTCAGTAAGCAAAAGGTACTCAGATTCTGTATATCTTCTAGATGGAATCCGTCCTCGTTCAGACCTACGAACTTCTGGGATAGTCTGAGGAGATTCACCATCATCTGGGCCTTGTGATGGTTCTGGAACATCTAGCGGAGCGGGTTGTGGCTCCCCCTGCTCAACAACCCCTTCTTCCTCATCTTCTGCTTCTGGTATGGATTCTGTCACTATATCGAACGGGTTTAGTGCTGCATCTGAATTTAGAGCACCAACATTTGACTTCTGAGACATTGTAGGTTTTTCAATGTCTTCTATTGTCTGGCTTTCATGGAACACAATGTCTCTGCTTCTGATCACCTTTTTCTCCTTTGGATCCCATAGTCTGTATCCAAATTCTTCATCTCCATAGCCAATGAAAATGCATGGAGTGGTCCTTGCATCGAGCTTCTGTCTGAGCTCTTTGGATACATGTGCGTATGCTAAACATCCAAATACTCTTAAGTGAGAGTATGATGGATTCTTTCCCGACCATAGTTTCTCCGGAACTTCAAAATTCAATGGTACTGATGGTGATCTGTTGATTAGGTAACAGGCGGCTCTGACTGCTTCTCCCCAGAATGGCTTAGATAGCTTAGCCATACTGAGCATACTCCGAACACGTTCCATGATTGTCCGGTTCATTCTTTCAGCTACACCGTTGTGTTGAGGGGTGCGAGGGACGGTCTTCTCATGTCGAATGCCGTATGTTTTGCAATACGCATCGAACACCTTGGAAGTGTATTCGCCTCCATTATCTGACCGGAGACACTTCAACTTTTTCCCAGTTTCACGTTCTACCATGACATGAAACATTTTGAAGTATTCAAACACTTGGTCCTTCGTCTTCAGAAAATAAACCCATACCTTTCGAGAAGCATCATCAATGAATGTCAGAAAATATCTGTTTCCGCCTAGTGATTCAACCTCCAGGGGACCGCAAACGTCAGAGTGTACCAGATTGAGTAACTCTAATCTTCTTGTGGAAGAGGAATTAAATGAGACTCTGTGCTGCTTGCCAAGTAGGCAATGATTGCAAGGATCTAGCGCAGCATCTTTTTCAACAGTGATAAGCTCCTTCTTTATTAGGGTAGACAACCCTTTCTCACTCATGTGGCCGAGTCTCTGGTGCCACAAATTTTGAGAACCTTCCTTCTCTGCTACGTTGAGGCTGTCTGTACATATCTTCACATGAGTCTTGTACAGCGTGCCACAAATATGTCCTCGAGCAACGATCAAAGCACCCTTTGACATCTTCCATGTGCCATTGCTGAAATGATTATCATAGCCCTGTTTGTCAAGGGCTATTCCAGAAAGAAGATTGAGCCGAAGATCTGGCACATGTCGGACATCCTTCAAAGTGATTGTACTTCCAACACTTGTCTTTATTTGGATATCTCCAATTCCTACAATCCCAGAGGAACTGGAATTTCCCATCTTCACTGCTCCAAAGTCACCAGCTTTGTATGTAGTGAAGTATTCCTTGTGCGGAGTCACGTGGTAAGAAGCTGCAGTATCTACCACCCATTCTGTGTCTTCTTTTGAAACGTGAAGGCATGTCTCATTATGGGTCGAACAGAACGCTACATCTCCAGGAATGATGACTAGCGTTTCTCCACCCTTGTTCTTCGACTGGGAACTGCTCTGGCCTTGCTCCTCTAGCCATTTGTAGCAATTCTTCTTCATATGACCCTCTATTCCACAGTGATGACATTTGTACGAAGGTTTTCTGCCATCGGTGGATCTGCCTCTGCTCTTGCTTCTGCCTCTCCATTTGCCTTTACCCCTTTGTTGTTTCTCTTGTTGTCTTCCTCGGGGCTCTGTGACAAGGGCATGAGTTTGGTCTGTGCCCATATCCTTTCTCCTGGCCTCCTCGTTGAACAGGGCATCCTTAACCATGGACATGGTAAGTTTGCCATCTGGAGCCGAGTTGCTGAGAGAAACTACAAGGGTTTCCCAGCTATCAGGAAGTGAACTGAGAAGTAGGAGTGCCTGCATCTCATCTCCAAGCGGCATCTCTACAGACGATAATTGATTTACCAGACTCTGGTACTCACTGGTATGCTCGGCAACAGAAGTTCCACTTTTGAACTTCATATTGACTAACCGCCTCATCAACAGAGCTTTATTCCGAGCGGTCTTGGCCTGGTACATGTCCTCCAGCTTCTTCCAGAGAGCATATGCGTCTGTCTCCTGTGCAACATGGTGGAAGACACTATGATCAATCCATTGTCGGATTTGACCAATAGATTTCCGGTTTAATTTCCTCCACTCTGACGCTTTAGTTGGATCAGGATTTTCACCTTTCAATTCTACGGGATCGAACAAATCTTTACAGCTGAGGAGATCTTCCATCCGAGGTTTCCACAACGTGTAGTTGGTTGCCGTGAGCATAATCATAGCTCCAGAATATGATGTTGACTCTTCTGTGGTCATCTTCAATATTTATTTATTAAAATAGGAGCTGAATCTCGTAAAACGGAGCACACCGTTGTGTCCGGAACAGCCGAAAATGGTGGAATAGGCACTTCGGGGTCAGAAATTCTATTGCTGAAAATTTTGGGATCACTATATAACTTTCTGATAGTTCAGGGGTCTCTAAGTCATTACCAAAAGTTCAGGGGCCATTCTGTACTTTAGGAAAGATAAAGGACCATTTTGAAACAAGCAGAAAGTATAAGGACCAAAATGCAATTTTCAGAAAGTGAATAGTGCTGATGACGTGGCACTGACTGGACGATGACGTGGCGCTGATGTGGCTCTGACTAGGCGCTCTGACTAGGCGCTGACGTGGCTCTGACTAGGCGCTGACGTGGCGGGCACTATTCATCATCTTCTTCGTAAATAACTTTTGAAAAATCACAGAAAATTCGTTTGATGTCCGATTTTCGATCTGAAAATACCGGTAGACTCGTGGGAACGAGAGCTACGTCGAGGTATAATCAAAACAAGATTTCAGACACTTTCACGAAATCGAATTTTTCACAAAAGAGCTCTCCTTCGATGGCTAATACCTCTAACCAGGCTCTGATACCACTTGTTGGGGTTTCACAGAATCGAAAGAAATTTATTTGAGAGAAAAATCTAATTCAATTTCAAATGAACAAAAAAAACTCTCAAACAACTCACTTCTCTACTTGGAAGATGATAATCTAAACAATAAGCTGACACCTCTATTTATAGAGGTTCTTCAGCACACGGTTTTAGACAAACCAAATGGGAACATGAGAGGGCAGCCATTTGAGAAGTCTCCAATGGCTGCCACCAAACATTGAAAAAAAATGCCACCTAATGACTTCTAGATGGTGGCTGGAAAATTCAAATTAGAACTCTTCACAAAACTTAGATCATTAAAAAAATTCTCTCATTTCTGTCTGCCAAATGCTCGTCGAATCAATCCTCACCAAGTTTTGTTCCAACTATTATAATTGGGAGACGGGGCATTATGCCTCAACTTCTGAAATGTACTATAGATAAAACTAAGTTGAAATTTGAATCCATAATGCTCGAAGAAACAGGTAAACCATTGAAGAGAAAAGCAGCGAAGAGAAGAGGAGAAGGCGAAAAAAAAGGTTGCAGGCATGGCGGAAGTGGGATTTTATACAAGTCAAGCAATATAATGCTTAAACTGTTGTAATACTAATTAAATATAGAACAATTATTTTAATGAAATTTGGATATTAAAACTTCTAAAGCAGAAATTTTTAAGGTCTAGTAGTGATAAAAAAACAACTTATTTGTCGAATAAAAAAATAAACACAGAATGATAAAATGTATTTTATAAAGTTGCAACAGATGCGTACAACTCAACTTAAGGAAACTTGCATAAAATACGGATTATTTATCATTTATTATAGCAAAATATATGATAAATCCAAAGCTAAAGTTCCCTCAAAATGGTCAAAGGTCAATCTCTCTTGCATTGTTTGTAGCAGAAACTGACACGATCTTCCATCATGCTTGCATCTACATTTCCCAAAAAAAAATACACAAAAAAAAAAAGATGTTATATTTCAATATGTTTAGCATATATGTATTATAAAGATATGAAAAAATAGATATATAGTGTGTGTAATACCATAACGAAGACTGTTAGTTGAAGATTGAGCGCAATCAAGAGTACAACTAATATCATAAAGAGAGTGCGGAGGGCATGTGGTGGTACAAACGCCGACGCAAATTCTTCTGAGAAAAGGCGTCTTTTGCGTGGCCGCGCACGACATATTACAATTCTTTATACAGTCTAATCTGCCAGTTTGTTGAGCTGCATATGGTGAGAGAATAGGCAAAGATGAGGGAGATGATGGTGGTGGGTATGAAAGAGGAGACGGCGCGGGTGAAGAGTAGGGGTTTAGTTCGTGCACAGAGTATGTTTCATGGGAATTTTCAAAGGCTGTGGCTTTGAACACAACAAGCAGGAGGAGAACGACTTTCACCATAGCCATCATCTTCGAAGCTCTCACACCTGTTAATCTACTCTTTTGCATTTGTATCTCTAAACTGCATTAGGAGTGTTTATATAATCATTAAGAGTATGACATGCTAATTTGGATATAGTTACATTTTTTGGTAAGGGTTGAATATGGAAAGACCCACTTGCTGGCATTTGGGACTGCATTCTATATATGAACCTGCGCCACTAGCCTTATTCAGCTCTTCTCTATCCCAAATACAAAATAATTAAAGAAAATATTATCCGGCCTTTATGAAACTTAGGGAAACAAAATTTAAACAAGAGACTTTAACTGTCATAGGATGAGGGCTAAAACAAAAACGTCGGGTTAAACGAACCAACTTTCGTGCATGAACAAGAGCTTATTTGGAAAAGCGTGTGCATTGCCAACTGTTACACCGAATGCTTCAGTGGTTCTAACTCTTTTAATGAATTTGATTATATCGTCAATTGTGCTCAATCTTCTAAAACCACTCTTCGTAATGGTATGCACATTTACATATGTTTAATTACTTTTTCATATCTTTATAGTATAGATGTTAAATATATTGAAATATAACTTCTTTGAAAAAAAAAATGCAAATGCAGACATGATGAATGATCTTATGAGCTCCTCCTACCACCGACCATGCAAGAGAGATTGAACTTTGATGCATGAATAATTGTAGTCATTCAAAGGAACTCTATCTTCTGATTTATTATGCATTTTGTCATAGTAGGTGATCAATAATCTCTTATTTTATGTTATTTTCCTAAGTTGTGTTTTACACGTGTGTTCCAACTTTATTGAGTAAAATTTATCATTTTGTGTCTACCCTTTTATTCGACTAATCTATTTTTTTTTATCACCACTCAATCAAATTTGAACTTCCAAAAAATATTGTATTTAATTAAGATTATGACCATTTAATTACTTGGCTTATTTAAAAATGATTCCTCTAAAATTTGGATCAATAAATCAAAAAATAATGTTAAGTTTACACTTTATTTCTATTATTTAATTTCAAATATTGATGGTTGCAATTAATAATTTATTTATTAAATTAATTGTACTAATCATATTTGTACAAATAGAAACTAAATCATTATAATTATATTTAAAGATATTAAAAATAATAAATTTACATTTACAGGGAATTCCCAATAACAAGCTCGTGAACAAATTGAATTCATTAAATGTACCAATGAAGGTGTTACTTCTAACCTTGCTTGCACTCTTTTTGCAACCTTCTTTACGTTTTTCTATCCTCTCTTCCATGATTTTCTTGTTTCTTCGAGCATTACGGATTCAAATTTATCATTCATTTATTTGACACTTTAATTTTACACCATGATGTGGTGCTTACGAGTCATTTCTTTATGCAGTGCACGCAGAGTAATGAGCTTTTATTTTGAATTATTATACATATAAATTTATTGTTTTTAAGAATTAAAATAAATATTATTCCATAAAGTTGGAACAAATGTGTACAATACAACTTAAGAAAACAAGCGTAAAACAAGAGATTATTGATAATTTATTACATCAAAATACATGATAAATCTAAAGCCAAAGTTTCTTCAAATGACGACTATTACTAACGTAGCAAAGTTCAATCTCGCTTGCATTGTTGGTAGCAGGAATTGAAACGATCATCTGTCGTGTTTGTATCTGTGTTTTCAAAATATTTAGAAAAAATATATATTATATTATATTTCAATATACACATAAGGATATTAAAAAATACGTAAACGTATATAACTGTGTATACCATAAGGAAGACTGTCGGTAGAAGATTGAGTACAGTCGACTGTACATGTAATATCATAAAGAGAGTTAGTAGGGCTGACAGTGCATTTGGCGACGCATATGGCCAAGCAAACATCTTTGAGAAAAGACTTCTTTTTCAGGCACGAAATACCACACTGGGCGATACAGAGTGCTCTGGCGATCTCGTGACGATGATCCTCCGACGATGGAGGTACAGTGTCAAGCTTTTGAGTTGCATATGGCGCGAATGGAGGGGAAGGAAATGGCGGGTATGAGAGAGGGGAAGGCGGCGGCGAAGAGAGGAAGATTAGTTCGTGATTGGAGTCTGTTTCACGGGAATTTTCGAGGGCGGTGGCCTTGAACACGACAAGCAAGAGGAGAAAGACTTTCGCCATAGCCACCATCTTGGAAGCTCTAACACTCCTGCAAATCTATTCTTTTATGTTTGTTTTGTGTATGATCTCTGAATTGAGGAGTGTTAATATAGTCATGAAGGCCAGCTAATTTGGGTGTAGTTGCTTATTTTAGGTAAGGGTTGACATGTATAAGAATCTACGACAGATTTCAAAAACGAAGATCTAGTCCTCTTGATTATAAACGTTTTTATCAAATTATTGTCAATTTTCATAGACAGAAAGGAACTTCTGAATGAAATTGACCCACTTGCTGGCCTTTCGAACTGCAGTCTATGTACGAAGCTGCGTCAGTTCCCTTGTTAAGTTCTTCTCCCTCCAAAATGGCAAATAGCAAATAAAAAAGAAGATGAGCATGATCCAACATTTAAGAGTAGTTTAGAAAAACAAACTTTAATTCTATGTACGAAAGTTTATTTTGGTAGCCATGATCAAATACGTTTTGTCGTCTCTTAAATATGCAGATAAAGATGGAGCAAAACTTAGAACATTAATAAAAGAATAGTGTACTCTATTAAAAATTCGATATGTGTTATATAATTATTTGTGTAATTAATGTATTAAAAGAGTACAACTAGCATTACTCAATTGGGAGTCGGGGCATAATGGCTCAACTCGGGAATGTACTACAGATAAAACTAAGACACATCTGCTTCTGTTACTAAGAAATTGTATCAAACCTAAAACCAAACAAGTTTAGAGAAAATATGATCGATTAATTCACTATCAACTACAAAGATAGTGCCAATAAATGTAGTATCTTATATCCTTAAATCAACCTGAGCTAGTAACTAAAATGAACCAAAGTTTTTTTTTTTTTTTTTTTACATAATCAAAGTATATTGGAAGAATTATTTTCACCCAAAAAAAATAATCTTAAACAATTTCTAACAATTACAAACTAAAATGGTAGCGGTAGACCAAATTAAAAATCGAGAATTGGCTCTTTCTGGTCAACTATGATAGTATTATGATGTAGTCTACCGTCTAAAAAACAGTCAAAACGTCTAATCTCGACATTAGCTTATATGAAATTATGCTTTGACAGTCAAAACGTCTAATCTCGACATTAGCTTCTATGAAATTATGCTTTGTTCACATTCGTTCTTTCTTTATGAGTTTGGAGAAAGTCAATAGTTAAATCTTTAGAATCTTCAATCTTGGTCCAATCATAAAGACTTGCCTTCATTTTGGTCATTTTGATCTTTTAAATATAGTCATCACTACTCTTCATCGATCACATTTTGTTGATGGTAGCCTTCTCATGCCACATTTTTAAGAACTTGTAGACTACTCTTAGAACTTCGGAAAATAACACATACTAAATTTTAGTTTACCAAATTTTTTATTTGAAATTTTGACAAGTTAAAAAACACCCAAATTTTATAGTTAAAAAACAGTGGTAATACTAATTATATATAGAATAATTATTTTAATGAAATTTGGATATTAAAACCTATAAAGCTCCAATTTTCAGGGTCTAGTAGTGAAAAAGAATGAGAAGTGTTGATTATGCAAACCTCGGTTCAGAAATTGATAAAATAAACTAAGGGAGAGGAAAGAGATGGAGACAAAGAGAAGAACGTTTGTTTATGGGTGTCCTAAACGATGGATGACATTTGGAAAGTTTAAGGTGACCAGCGGCTGATATCCACCGTCTCAACCATGCAACCGATGAGGGAGGACGAGAAATAGACTGCCATTTTTCAAATAAAATTGAATGAGTATTTAAAAATAAAATTAAAACTATGAAGACCAAAAAAAATAAAACTGTAATAATAAAATTGAAGCGACCCTTAAATTACAAAAATTAAAAACATGCATTAGCCATTATTTATTTGCAAAATGACATATTTTACATGAAGTAGCTAGATTAAGATGAAATAGTGTGACACCCTTTATCAATTAAAACATATGATTGGTAAATTAAAACCAATGATTGGTAAGAAAATAATTAACTAAATGAAAGTATTTCATATTTAATAAGATCTGACAAATTTGCATAGAAATCGGTGATAATAGGAAAAAAATTCCAATTGGAGGACTAGATCTTTATTTTTACAATCCATGTATAAATTATTTCATAAATGTCTATCCTACCTAATATTCTCATGTCGTGTGATTGTAAAACCTTTCCATATACAGCCCTTGAAATATGTAACTGCACCCAAATTAGCTCGTCTTCATGGCTGTGGCGACCCAAACCCGCCGGGCCGCCACGGGACAGGACTTGACGTTGAGTTTGACTTACACATTTTAGACGTATTAATTTTTCGACTTTTTAAAACTTTAAATCGGATAAGAAGACATAAATGGACGACAACAGAAATGGAGACGACAGAAATGGACGACGACAAGAATGAACGACGACATGAATGGATGACAGAAATGGACGACAAGAGTGGAATACAAGAATGGACGATGACAGGAATAGATGACGACATGAATGTTTGAAAGACATAAACACCTCACAACATGATGTGCCCCATAGGCCCATTACACGGTCTCAAACCCAAGGTCATAATTTATCTAATTTATGCACTTACACTCTTGTCTCTTTTGCAGGTAATGGACTGTGTGGAGGCTTGGAGAACACCTTGGGAGACTTGAAGTGGGAATCCAAAGCTACGGATGTGGACCAACCAACACACTTAATCACTTGGAAATTCAAGCAAGGAGACCAATTTGCTCACATGGGAATTTGTCTTCCCGAGCCTTAATTGTAACCTTTTATTTCAAACTTATTTTGAGGCAAACATTGGCATTCTTGTTAAACTTTATTATAAGCATGCATATTAGGCATTTAGGGTTAGATGAATGATAAGTTAGATGATGGAATGGAAGTGGTTCAAAGCAAGTGCATGGAGTGCATGGAAGAGGAGAAATGGGCCTTAAGGAAAAGATATCCATTTTGGCCCAACCTTGAGTGGAGGGGACCACTACCCTTTATCCAAACCATGGGCTGCCACTTGAGGGATTCTTAGAGGTTCTCCAATCAACACAAGGGCAAGGATTGATGACATGGTTATCACACAACCATTGGATCAAGAAAACCAAACTCATCTCGGCCATCCAAGCTATCTTCATGATCCAACGGTTACACCATTTTGAAGACCACTTTTTGAATCACATCCAAGCCATCCATAGGTCTATAAAAGCATGGTAATTGGTGATTGTAAGTTTTTTGGACTGATTTTAAGGAGCATGCACGGATTTCCCTTCCATGGTTGAAGGAGTTTGAAGAAACCAACAAGGTTTGCTCGGTTTGCACAAAACCGAGGGGTTGCGCCCCCACCACTCCCTTCTTGCTTGGTAGCTTGCAAGGGTTATATAGCCATCTTCTTCTCCATCTCCTTGGGAGTGGAAAACAGCAAGAAGTGGCCCCAAACCGTGTTCAAGAGTCGAGTTGTCTTCCTTGGAAGCAACTATTGCCAAAGGCTTCAAAATATTACCTATTGGCCGATTTCTTGAAGTTTTGCATATCTTTTCCATCTCAATGAATCAGGACCACGCCTTCCACTATCACACACCTCACTCACTCCACTAACATCATATAAAGTTTCGTTTTCATCTAAGCACATTTGGTCATTCAAGTTCATCTTGCAATTTGTGTTCTTCTCGGCCATTTCTTGCCAATCCGAGGAGTTAACGATCCCCTCTAAGCTCTAAACGTTTTCTTGCAGGTTAGGGCTATATCACAACATAATTACTAAACTTCTTCCCACCCTCTTTAGTCACCAAATGATTCACAATACCAAAAACCCGATTCAAAACAAGAATTTAAACGTGTTAGAAAACATGACGGAAGTTCAAGAAATCTAACTGCATGGATAGCTCTCAAACTCGAAACAATCCATGCACAACCTAAAAGAAAATCTCATACAATTCCAGTATATTTCAAAAGACAACAACTAAAGCAGAGGGTTTAAAACATCGACAGGAAACCTATACATCACCTAGATCCCAATAACAGTACAACCATGACATACACTTCAAAACATCATCCCACAGGTCAAAAATGCGCCTGACTACCGCAACCAACCCTACGAGCTCGTCCCGCCAACCGCCAATCGCCAATCGCCACGTGCTTTAGGCGTTTGTTTTTATTTATTTTTGGCAATCTACTGTGTATTACTCACCCCCTGCAGAAAATGATCCTTCTTGATATTATATTTTTTATGGAGCAACACCGTGTGTAACATGCAAAATTCGGGTATTCTTATAAAAGTCGGATGTTTATTCTCGGTGAAGATTGGAGCAACATTACTCTATTGGGTTTATTTCCCATTTTACAGATATCAAAATTATTCTTCAAAGATTTATGAGAGATTGACTATGTGAATTATGGTAACTTTCGGATTTATTTTTTGAAATTTTACCAAAAATATGGGATGTTTCTTTATTCTGAGATTTGACAGCAATTTTTGGAAGCTGTGGGATATATTTCAAACTCAACGATTTTCAGCTCATTCTCTCTCTACTTCTTCTTCTATAATCAGCTGTTTAGGGTTTTCAACAATCTCTTTCCAGAATGGTGATAATCGAAGAAGTCTCCGACGAGCAGTGTTCTGGCAATGTTCCAGTGGTTGTTCCAGAAAAGATGCCGAGCTCTGAATCGGCTATTGTGATTTATTCACCGATTTCACCATCGATAAAACCCTCGGTTACTGAAAAGGTTACTTCAAAAATTACCACAGATGCAGTTCCTATTACTCAGGTTGATTCCTCTGGGATTAAACGGAAATTTCAAAAATCCAGCAGTGATAAGTTCAAAATAAGTTCAGTGCCTCGCAAGGCACCCAAAGATTCAAAAGTTACGTCGGCATTGAAAGGAAAAAGACCGAGAGTAGAGAAAGAGACTTCGTCAGACAATTCTTGGCTTCAAGAAGATGTCGTTGAAGTATATACTGATGATGAAGAAGAAAAAAGTGAAAAATCTCCAAATACTTCGACTCGGAAATCATCCAGAATTGCTGCTCCCAAGCGCACAAAGTCCACTACCCAGAAATCCAAACAATCCACTGCACCAAAAACACCCAAGTCCCCTGTTGCCAAGACTCGAAAGGTTGATATTACTGAGTTACCCAAGACTGTTCCATCTGAAGCTCCAAGATCCACAAGACAAAAAAACTAGTTTGAGCTTGTCTTCTAAAGACAATACTCGCTCCAAATCTACAAAAAAGGGTGAGTCTAGTACAAATCCAAGTAAGTCTTCTTTAAAAGTTTCGAGTGAAGATTTTAAGTCAAGACTGCATACTAGCCGATGGCTAAATTTTTCTCAAAGAAATATTTGGGCAGAAAGAAAAATACATGAAGGGGATTTCACTCAATATGAAGCTGTCGTTTATCATTTGCTGAGTCTAGGATTAGAGAAAACTTTCAGAGACATTAAACCTTTTGTCTGGAATGTTATTCTTGAATTTTATTGCAATTTGGATATTGATGTAAAAAATCCAGTGCATCATGATTTTGGCGGGGTATATGTTAGAGGCCACAACTTTAATTTTATCCCGATGATCATTAATGAATATTTGGGCTTGAAGTCAACTGATTTTGACAAGTTTGTTGCTGATTTCAACAAAATTATCTGTGATGTCATTGGGGGTGTCAGACGCATTTAGCCTCATGGCAAAGATTTTCTGGCTTCACAACTCTCGGTAAAGTATGGAATCCTTCATAAAATAGCTATGAGGAATTAGATGCCTACATCCCATGGTACAGGGGTGAACAAGGCAATGACGATTTTACTGTACAAAATTGGAAACTTTATAGCTTTTGATTTTGGGATGCTTTTATTTGAACAAATAATGAAGCATGAGGACGGGAAAAATTCAAGGTTAGCTCTTCTATTTCCCTCTCTCATATTTGGTATTTTATCCTCCCAACAGTCCATTATTAGAGAAAATGAAGTGTTGTTGGAAGAAAAATAGGAAATTCGAATTAGTTACAAACTTTGTATGGGAGAAAATATTAATGACCTTGAAGGCTTTGTAAAAGGAATGCCTATCTCTGAGACAAGAACCGACTCAGCTCTTCTTGCTAGATCGGTAAAATTTTTAGTGGATATGTCAAAGTCACTGAGCAGTCAGATTTCTTAGCTTGAAAAATAGAGGTATGTTATTTTTGAACTTCTAAATGATATTTATAAGAAAAACCCGCACATGGAAGCCTCGGGTTCACACTTCAAGACAGATGAAGGAGCTGGACCATCTAGTGTTCCATCGGATGTCATGGAAGGAGGTCCTGAAAAAGATACAGAGAACAGTGATAATCCAAATCTTACAGATCGACGTACTACTCCAGAATAACTTCTCTTACTAAGTATTACTGCATTGTTATTATATCTTGAACTAGTTGTCTGGCTCTGAATATTTTTCTTTTTCTGGATAATCTTTTTACTTTTTGGATATTATGGCACTCATATGACGACTCTGGTGCATATCTGAATGATATATTGTAACGACCCCTTATCCCAGCAAGATATTGTCCGTTCTAGGGATTGGGCCGATACCCAATATTCTCCCCTCACGACTTTGTTTGGCGAGAACTTCCCGGAAGGTCACCCAACCTGGAATTGCTCTCGCCGAAGCACTTTTAACTTCGGAGTTCTTATGGGATTCGTTGTCAATCGTGCTCTAAAACGCGTTTTGCTATGTTGGGAGGGTCTCTTTATATATGTTTCATTTCCACATACTTCCCCAAGCGATTTGGGATTGTGACGACCCCCTTTTTACGACCTGTCACCTTCCGGTTCGCCCGTGCGGATGTACTGCCATCCGGGTTCCGGTTCCGGTTTCGTGCAGCCATCGTACCATACTCATACATCCGGGTCATCACAATCACCCCCCTCAGGGGCCCAACGTCCTCGGTGGCCACATTTCCAGTTGAGTACAGGCTTTGATACCATTTGTAACGACCCCTATCCCAGCAAGATATTGTCTGCTCTAGGGATTGGGACGCAGCCCAATATCCTCCCCTCAACGGCTTGTTTGGCGAGAACTTCCCGGAAGGTCACCCAACCTGGAATTGCTCTCGCCGAAGCACTTTTAACTTCGGAGTTCTTATGGGATCCGTTGCCAATCGTGCTCCAAAACGCGTCTTGCTGTGTTGGGAGGGTCTCTTTACATATGTTTCATTTCCACATACTTCCCCAAGCGATTTGGGATTGTGACGACCCCCTTTTTACGACCCGTCACCTTCCAGTTCGCCCGCGCGGACGTACTGCCATCCGGGTTCCTGTTCGTGCAGCCATCGTACCATACTCATACATCCGGGTCATCACAATCACCCCCCCTCAGGGGCCCAACGTCCTCGTTGGCCACATTTCCAGTTGAGTACAGGCTTTGATACCATTTGTAACGACCCCTTATCCCAGCAAGATATTGTCTGCTCTAGGGATTGGGACGCAGCCCAATATCCTCCCCTCAACGGCTTTGTTTGGCGAGAACTTCCCGGAAAGTCACCCAACCTGGAATTGCTCTCGCCGAAGCACTTTTAATTTCGGAGTTCTTATGGGATTCGTTGTCAATCGTGCTCTAAAACGCGTTTTGCTATGTTGGGAGGGTCTCTTTATATATGTTTCATTTCCACATACTTCCCCAAATGATGTGGGATTGTGACGACCCCCTTTTTACGACCTGTCACCTTCCGGTTCGCCCGTGCGGATGTACTGCCATCCGGGTTCCGGTTCCGGTTCGTGCAGCCATCGTACCATACTTACACATCTGGGTCATCACATATATGTTGCTGATCTTGGTTATTTCCTTCTGGTAATGTTGATATTTATGGTGATTATTTGGTGATGATGCTGCTTTTATAGTAGTTGCTATTCTCTTATATATATTTTTGTCTTTTTATGGCAAAAATTAGGAGTATTTTGAGGATATGCTCTCTGTACCATATTTTGATATAATGATGATTGATGTATTGTTATGATGATTGAAGCCACTAATCAGGGGGAGTTAATCCAGGGAGAGTTATTGAAGTTATTGGGTTTATTGATTTTGCTAAAAAATACCAAAGGGGGAGATTGTAAATGCAAAGATATTACATATAAGTTAGCATTGATTTTTTGACAATATATTTTTATGGAGATAATATTTTATTCCATTATTTTCCAAATTGATAATTTATTTTTTGGTGATCAAGAAATATAATATTCAGATTATTGGATGGATACATATTGAAGATCATGAAGATTCTGTTGAAGAAAAAATAAGGAAACAAGAATATTAGGAAAGTTATTAAAAAATCTAAAGACACTTATTTTTTGAAAAACTTTGTTTTGGTAAGTCGATTTGATAGAAATTTGCTAAAATTTGTTAGGCTTCGAGATCACATGAATAATGAGATGTTTTCCTAAGTTTTTGGATCTTTATCCAAGTTGATGGAGGAACTTTCCTAAAGTGTCACGCGAGGTGTCATTCAACCACTTTTGAGATATTGTGTTTTCTTATTCCATGCGGCGTTATATCTAATTTGGTAACTGAACTGAATCGAAGATATGGATGCTATTAATGATATTTAAAGCTTTCATTTTTGTGAAAGCTTATGACGGATTTTTGGTTATTCATGAGAGAAGTTTTCTTCGTCTTTGCGAGCCGTCGTCTTTTCTTTCACTCTCTACGATTCTGCATATGAGTTTGTGATTGTTTTACCCACTCTTCTTATGTTGTGAATTTCATCGATTTATTGAGTGTGTTGAGTTATTGCGTCCGAAGGCAACGCACTGGTGTTCCAGACGGTGTCATAGCAGGCAATCTTCTGATTCTTCATTGAAGCTCAGTCTAGGGAAGACGCTGCATCCGAACTCTGGAGGAGTTCATTTTTTAGACAATGGGAGCTTGTCAATTTGATCGTGGGCGAGGGGATCTCGCCATAACACGGATTTCGGGAAGAATCATCTACCACAAGGGGATCTTGTTGGTTTCTAGATCTCGAGAGAGATCGATATAAAGTCGAGGGGAGCTCGCAAAAACAGTTTTCTTGGGAAAGTTAGCTAGAGGTGGTGACAAAGATAAGAGAGAGTCATTATTTGTATAAGTCCGATTGTCTTGTAACTTTGTGAACTTAAAAAAATATTTTTATATCTGGGCGTGGCCCCGCAGACGTAGACTGGTTGTCGAACTGCGTTACCAACCTCCTGTGTCATTTATTTTTGCATATTTATATTGTCTATCATTACATTAATTATCAGTGTTGTACAAAGTACTTTGTGTGACATCGCATAACTGATATCAATTTTTCAGATGAAATTGGATCTAAATGTTAATCTCGCCATAAACTTAAGAAAATTTTCGAAGAGCTCGGGATTAAATAACATCTGTTGCATCAAGAAGTTCATCTCGGCCTCGACTATGGGAATTCAGCTGTTCCACCTGCATGGAGATGAGCCTATGCCATTCCCAGCCTCATTTAATATAGGAGAGTGATGGTTGCAGAGAGTGGGTGTAAGTTCATTTAAAAAATAAAAAATATATTATTGATATGATTTCTATGAATTTTGACTTGAGAATCTCGCCCTAACCCTCCATTATTTAAATATTATGCATATAATAATCTCATACAGACTTAATTTTGGTGAATTATTCTATGAAAATGAAACATTGAAAGGGGATTAGAATGTTAGAAATTATCTCTTACCATTGACGTCTAAAAACAAACATGGTTGTTTTCTCTCATGAGTTTAGTCTCTTTAAAGCCTAATGATCACAATACAATTGTGTATTTTCTGAAAAAATCTTTGGATTAGGGGACCTCTCACTGAAAAAAAAATTTTGTAGAATTCGTCTCACATGAATTTTCTGACTGTCTTTGACCAGTTTCAATGACAAAAATTGTCAAAAACCAGACCCAAATTATATGAAAAAATCAGACCATGCAGCTAGGAAAAACTGCCAACACAGATCTAATACAAATGCATTCGTTAACCGAATAATATTACAAATATATAACTCAGATCATATGGTCTTACATTCTAAGTTCGTGATCATATTATGATATCTTTATTATTTATTACTCATAATAATAAATGCATTTTATTAGGCTATGATTGTAATTAGTTAGTCGATAATTATTACCATTAACAAGATTTTAGCGTCTCATTGTTTGATTACAAATATATATGTCAATTTAAGTACAACCAAGCTTATTTGTGGTAGCATTTACACAGTAACGATAATTAAATGTATAATAATATTATGTTTATCCTATATTATTACATTCTAATTGTTATCGTGACAGTCATTAATTGATACAATTAATTACTTATTTTAATTATTTATAATTTATCATATTAATTGTTTTAATTAATCATTGTCACGTTATATTTCAAAATTGCTATACGATTGGCCTGCGTTTTATGACATAGGAATAAATAACTGACTGGGAGGTTTGAATTTTTCACCACCTTTTTACGCTGGCGTAAAACCTCCAACTTTGACCTTACAATGGCGGGACCCACGCTATCTTCCAACTATTTGCTATCTTAAGGCAGCGTTTTGACCGTCGCATTGGATGCATTATTAGGTGGCAATAAAGTGGGACCCGCTCCTCGCTTTCTGGTCCTTTTTAAATTTAATAAATCATGATAATATTAACAATTAAAAAAAAAAAAGATGAAATATGCTTTTTTGGCAATACTCTCTCCAATAATTTTCATTTAATCTCTCCAAATTTTTAGTTTAAATTTCATTTCAAATAATTAATTAATTAATTTTTCGTTATTAAACTTAAAAAAATATCACGACTGTATTTTAGTCACGGTAAATAAATACTTAAATATTATTATGGCTTATATAAATAATTGACGTGAATGAAAATAATCATGTGACTTTTTTAGATTGTATTAGGAGAATTAAAAATGGAAGGATTATATTGAATCGAGTCATAGGTTACAAGCATTGAATATATCTTACCTTAATAATAATAATAATAATAATAATATTAAAATGGAAGAAAATAAGTAATAAGTGAGGGCATGAAAGAAGTAAATAAATAGCCTATGACATGCCCAGCCTCATTTAATAAAGAAGAGTGATGATTGCAGAGAGTTGGTGTAAGTTCATTTAAAAAATAAAAAATAAAAAATAAAAAATATTATTGATATGATTTCTATGAATTTTGACTTGAGAATCTCGCCCTAACCCTCCATTATTTAAATTTTATGCATATAATAATCTCATGCTGACTTAATTTTGGTGAATTATTCCATGAAAATAAAACGGTAAAAGGGGATCGGAGTGTTAGCGATCTAAACATATTTTAGCAACCAAATTTAAAGTACTTAAATTAATTGCGGAAAAACAAAATATCTCGGGATTGGAGTGTTAGCGATCTAAACATGTTTTAGCAACTAAATTTAAAGTACTTAAATTAATTGCGGAAAAACAAAATATCTCTTACAATTGACGTCTAATAACAAATATGGCTGTTTCTTCTCCAGAGTTTAGTCTCTTTAAGCCTTAATGATCACAATTCAATTGTGTATTTTCTGAAAAAAATCTTTGGATCAAGGACCTCTCACAGAAAAATTCTTACATAGAATTCGTCTCACAAGAATTTTCTTACTGTCTTTGACTAGTTTCAATGATAGAAACTGTCAAAAACCAAACTCAAATTACGTGAAAAAATCAGACCATGCAGCTAGGGGAAACTGCCAACACGGATCTAATACAATGTATTCGTTAACCGATAATATTACAAATATATAACTCAGATCATATGGTCTTACAACCTAAGTTCGTAATCATATTATGATATCTTTATTATTTATTACTCTTAATGCATTATATTTGGAACTGAAATTTTCTGCATTCTTCATAGTTGACAATGATGTATTAATATGATAACATATATATATATATATATATCTCATTCTTTCAATTTCTCTAGAGGATTTAGTAAATACCATATATTATTATACCAATAAGAGACATTTAATAATTATACTTTACGAACGTACTTATAATTATTTTTCACCTTATACAACTTTCAAATGAGACTCCTAAACAAATGGAACAAGATAAATATATGTTGGTATATTTTAGGTTTTTGAGTTTTTTTAATTTTAGCAATGTTCAATTACGTTACGAACTCCCTGATATTTATTTCTACTGCAAACCACATTTGCAATGATCGAATAATTTAAGAGTATTGCTAAGTGTACTCTCTTAAAAGATACGCTAGCTAAATCAATGTAATAAATTATAAAAAATAATTTATTACATTATCTGCATTTTAATTGCACCACTCATTGTTTGACAAGTCAGTAAGTTTTTTAAGAGAATAACTCTAACATTATTCCTAATTTAATAATTAGAGTTCACTTTATACTTAAAACCAGAAAATTGATAGGTCAAAAAAAGGGTCGGATTTTTACGAATGAAGAGTGAAGTTGAAAAAATAAAACAATTCATGATATCTTTCATTCAACATCGGTTCACATATACTAGTACAATCCACTTTGCATCATTAAAAACATAGCGATATTAGATTTATCGCATTCTTTATAATAAATTATCGGCCGCTTGAACATGAAGAATCATACGTAAAATAGTAAAAGTGGTCGAACATTTTCTACATACCATTTACGATGCCAAATTTATAGCTTGGTATTTGTCTTTCACAATCGAAGTTCAACAAAGCATTTCCAAAGAAAATACAATAAGTCCAATATAACGAATGGTTTTTTGTCGAATATCAAATTCAACTCACCTCGATCGGTTTGCGACTCAAATTCCATCTCTACAAGTGAATTTGGCAACACGAAAAGTTTCTGTTGTAATAAAAGCGAACAATAAAAATATAGAAAAAATAATCTTTATAGCTGTGGATTTAGGAATACAGGATGATAAAAATATAACATGCAAAAAATGAGGTAATAATAAAAAGATTAGAAGAATAAAAATGAAGTGAACAGTTTAGTAGCCGTCAGTCGTTGCACACCATACTCTCTCCTAAGGTAATGAAACACCAAGAAGAAGACTCTCTCTCTCTCTCTCTCTCTCTCTCTCTCTCTCTGAAAGCAATTACACCTCTCTCGCTCGCCATTAAATGCAATTGCAGCTTCTCCATCTGCAATTACTTCATAGCTGCTACATTTCTCCATCTGTTCACCCTTTCTCCTTCCCTGCTTCTCCTCCACTTTTGCCTTTCCTTCTGCTTCTCCATCTTCTTCTTCCTCATCTCCTCTCTTTTTCTTCCTCTAATAACCTAATGATCGCTCTCTCACAAACCCTTTTCCGTTTCTCTCGCCATAGCCAAACCCAATTTTGCCGCAGACGGATCTGAAACACATTCTCTTCCTTCGTTTGAACTCGAGAGCATTATCTGGTAATTTCCATATTCTCCTCCCAAAACCACCATTTATAGTATTTCTCAAAGCTTCGGACTTTACAAGCTTTTCTGATTTTTTTTTTTTGATACCCCGAGATCCTCGTGGGCGTTATGTATATTTCATCTGGTTTTGTCTGAATTTTTGCGCTGTCAAAAGCCGTAATATTATTGTCAACCCTTTTTCTACTATTTTATTAATTTTCTTTCACGTAAAAAAAGCAGCTTTAGCAGTTGTTTCAAAGTTGGGAAAACAAAAGTTAATTTGTTCTTTTTTGTTTTTATTTTTGTTTTTGTTTTGTTTTGAACCTCGATCCGAGAGAATCTAAAGCAGAAATCCCTACAAACTTTTTCGCAGTGATGATAAGTTAGGAGTAACTCATCTCAGTAGACATTATTTTTCTGGGTTGTCGAATGTGACCGAGGGAATGATGATTTTGGCCGGAATCTCGCCGTCGATGACCGGAAGAAACGGAAATGTTGGAGGGTTTGGATCAACGTCAGTACTTACTCTTAGTGAGGTTAGTGGTTTAAGTTCTCTACTGAGTATTCAAATCTGTACTCTTTCAAATTCTTTTGCTATCTAACATTTTCTGAATAGATCGAATTTTCTAACCATTTTTTACGCAGAAATGGATCCATTTTACTATTTTAGTAGTATTTGTGTTTTACCCTTTGTTTTTCTTCAATTTCTTGTTTCTATTATAATCATTCTCGATGTTCGAAAGAACGCGTCGAAACCTTTCCCTCTCCTCCGGCTCACACACAAAGACAGAGAGAAAATGAAAAAGCAAGAAAGAGGGAGAAATTTCTCGAAATACTAACTTTATCATAGGGTTATGAACAAGTTTCTTTTATGGGAACGAAATAGGGTTTCTTTTTCATCTCACAATATAGACACCCTTTCATGGATTGTTGAAAATGAATACTATCTTTTCATTCATAATGAGTGGAAATTTTTTGATTATGTTGTTAGATTTAAAACCCATTAGCCCTTGGGAATCTTGAGGATCTGAGATATGTTTCAGCCAAATATGATGGAAGCTCAGCTCCATCCATTAGACATGATGCAGAACACATCAGAAAGCGAGCTTGCGCGGCTTAGAGACGAAGACTTCGACAGCGCCACTAAATCCGGCAGTGAAAACCACGAGGCTATCTCCGGCGACGAACAATCTCCGGGCAAGAAAAGGAAGCGTTACCACCGCCATACCCAACATCAGATCCAAGAAATGGAAGCGTAAGCACCAATAAATCTGTCTACAGCTTGTGATAATAATTCATGACGTTTTCTTTTCTGTTTTTAATTTTCTTTTTGTGATAGTTTCTTCAAGGAATGTCCTCACCCAGATGACAAACAGAGAAAAGAACTGAGTAGAGAGTTAGGGTTAGAGCCGTTACAAATCAAATTTTGGTTCAACAAACGCACTTAAATGAAGGTAATATTCTGCAGTCTGCGTTTCTCCGAAATTTGCAACTTTTCAGTTTTGGATGCTGCCGTTACAAATGTTTTGCTGTCGTCTCTTATGGAAAGTGCGTTTTGTTTTTTCTCACGTCAGTTTCTTTCTTTATATGTTTCTCTCTCACAGAACCAGCATGAGCGCCATGCAAACTCGCAGCTTCGATCAAAAAACGAAAAGCTTGGAGCAGATAACATGAGGTACAGAGAGGTTCTTGGCAATGCCTCCTGTCCTAACTGTGGAGGCCCTACGGCTATTGGAGAGATGTCTTTTGACGAACACCATTTGAGACATGAAAATCCCCTGTCTCCGAGAAGAGGTGCGTTCAAGAAAAATAAGTTTCAACCAGTATTCTACGAGTCTGAATCTTATAGTATTTTTAGCATCAAATGAATGACAAGAAATATAAAGAGCAAAGAACAGATCTTATGTCTCTGTTTGATCAATTGTCTCTGTTTGGTATGTGACATCGCCTGAGACACCAGCTGTGACACCAGATAGAACACTAGTACCTTCATTGTTTGAAATCTGATTGACATCTTCTTTCAGATTATATGTTGTGTCTAGAGAGTCGTCTACTTGTACGTTTATAGATTCGATAACAGTTCAAGTTCTTTTGTTGTAAACTCGATAAGCACGGCTATTCGTAGCATAACCGAGAAAGACAGCATAATCACTCTTAGGATCAAGTTTCCCCCTGCGTTCCCAGTCATTCAACACAAAACATATGCTGCCAAACAGATGAATATAATTGAGATTACCTTTCCATATCTCATAGGGTGTCATAGAAGTTTTACCACGGAGATACACACGATTTATGGTATAACAAGCAGTGCTCATAGCTTCAGCCCAGAACTTTTGAGGAACATCCCTTTCATGTAGCATTACTTGAGTCATTTCAGTCAATGTACAGTTCTTCCTTTCAACGATTTCGTTTTGTTGAGGAGTCTTAGGTGCCGAGAATTCATAAGCAATCCCTAGGTGTTTACAGAAATCCGAGAATTCAAAATTTTCAAACTCTCTTCTATGGTCACTGTGAATTCAAATAATCTTCAAGATAACACAATCTTTTTCACGTTGGAGTCGAGTACACATTGATTTGAAGGCTATAAAAGTGTTGGACTTTTGACTAAGAAATTCCACCCATGTGTAGCATGAGAAATCATTCTTGTGAATTGTACATTCAATTCTAGATCACAAAGCTGGCTAATACTGATTAGATTAGATTTTAGACCATTTACCAATAAAACATTACTCAACTTTGGTAAACCAGGAACATTCAACGTTCCCCTTCCAATGACATCCGTTGAGACACAGTTGCCGAATGTTACTTTTCTCACGGATTCGAGTATAATATCCTTCAAATATCTCTCTTCACCTGTCATATGTCTAGAACATCAGCTATCAAAATACCATGCATTGGTTCTGATTGCCTTTAATGAAAGATGTTTAACATTACACTTCAAACTTGATTTCATCACCCATTTCTGATAAGGAAATTTGTAAGAAGAAGCATTTCTAACAGTACCTAGTCTTAGATCCAAGATAAGTGAAGCATTTAGGGCGAATATTGTTAGTGGTTTTACACACTTACACGCAAGTGCACATGTCGCTAACAAAGTAATAAGTAAATAAAGTATCAATCCCACGATGATATTTTTAATTGTATGTAAATTGCTATAAAAATCTTATAAAAATATTAGGATGATAAATGAAAATAAATAGAAATAAAATTAGAATGACGATTAAACAAAGTAAATCAGAGTAAACGAGGTAAAAACGATAAAAGAAGACCTTTGGCTAGGATCGATTTCTTCGTTACGATGATTTTACTACTTATGCGCTGGTAATGCTCTGCAGCATTGTCTATGAACAGCAAGAATAAAAATATTTCTAGGATTCTTTCGAATTGCCTAGGTAAATTCAAATTAGAATTTCTTTCTACCTTTAAAGAGTGTAACTAATATTGAATTTTCGAATTGCCCTATTCTTATCGCCAATCGAATTAATGTTAACTACTTTGTAACAATTTAATCCGATTAATTATTCGTGCTTCTAAAAATTTATATCTATCTGTCGATACAATATAAACATGAATCGTCAACCTACCTATCGATATGATCTGACTTAAGCAAGGAATATCACAAATAATTGTTCAATAAACAATTGCATAAACAAAACCGAGATCGTAGCAAAATACCGTAACGAATACTATCGTCCTAACCAAGTAATTGTTTAGCTACACTACGTCATAAAAAAAATAAAAACAATAACAAAAAAATAAGAGAAGAAGAAAAAGCAGAGGAATGTCGTCTTCCTCCTCTGTTGCTTGCCACAATTCTCTTCTGATTTAGCTCTCCAGAATGCTCCACCCTTTTCCAAATCTTTCCTTTTTGTTTTGCATGTTCTCTTCCTTAATTCCAGCAGCAAAATCCTCAATTTCTCTCTCCAACTTTTATTTGTTTCTATTGTTCCACGTGCTTCAATGAAAAACCAACTCTCTTTCTTTAATTTGACTTTTCCTTTCTTTTTGTCATTTTCTGCATGCCATGTGTTAGCCTTCTTCCGCTGCGTTTAAGTTTTATCTTTTAGTGTTGCCCAATTTTCTTCTTCCGCTGCCCCAATTTTCTTTATTTTATTTCCTTCTTTCAGCATCTTCCGATGGTTTTGTCATCTAGTGCTGCCCAGCTTTTTTTATTTTCTTCACATCATCCGCTGCCCAGAATACCTTATTCCGCTGCCCAGCTTTCCTTAACTGCATCTACCGATGCACAATGCCTTTTTTACATCCACCGATTGCTTTTGTCTTTTTCTGCTTCTTGCCTTTTTTACATCCACCGATTGCTTTTGTCTTTTTCTGCTTCTACCGATTGCCTTCGTTTACTGCTGCCCAATTTGTCACATCTTCCGCTATTAATTCCAAATCCATTTCTTCCATGATTCCAGCATTTTCTCTCTCCATAATCAGCAACGAATTTCCTCAATTTACGTGATTTGCTTCTTCTCCATAATCTTCAGCTTTTGAATTTGATTTTCCCTCCAATAAAATTACATTCAAATACGAAAATATGAAATTCAAATTAAAGAGAAAAATCTACTTTTAATGGAAAATCTACATAAATATATTAAATTGAATCAAAACACTAATGCTACAGCATTATATAGCAATTGCAGTAAATTCATACCAATTTATTATTGCAATCACTCAATTCATATAAATTTTCTTATGTAAAATTAGCATAAAATGACTCTAAAATAAGAGTCATCAAATATAACCACGGCATTGGCAATAATGACATACATAATATTTGTTACCTTTACTGCTTGAGGCATGATATAAGTTATAGGAATTTGATTTTCTGTTAGTTCTTGGCATTCTGTTTGCAACTTGCTTTCCTTTGTAATCAAATCCCTTGTCTGACACTGGCTGTGACGCCGAGCTTGCCCTTACGAATTTCATCACTGAGTGATTTGCCTTTACAGTTATCATCTGTGAAACTTTCACATTTGAACACCAATCCAGACCAATTTACACTTGATTTGCTTACGTTTAGAATATCATCCAGTTTAGACGAACCCGAATTCAGCATTTTGACATTCTTTTTCATGAGACTTATCTCATTGGTTAGATCATTAACTTCATCCTGACTCGTTTTCAGCTTGGTCTCCAAATCATCAATAGCATTTTGAAGATCATTCTTCTCATCTTTCAAATTTCTAATATGAATGTGTAGAAGATAATTTACTTTAACAAACACAGGTCATTTCTCATGCAGCAACTTGTATTCTCCAATAAGATCTTCTTTTGTAACTGGTTCTTCATCTTCACCACTACTATTGGAAAAACTGTCTGTGACACCGTGTATAACACCACCGTTTTCTTCATGTTCTGCCTTTCTAACAAGCGCCACATGGTTGCTCTGAAATTCGTCTTCCTTCTCTGACTCATCCTCACTCCAGGTTGCATTCAGAGAATTCTTCTTTTTCTTTAAGGTATTAGCATATTCTGCTAATAGTCTCATTTTCCTGCATCTTTAGATTCTCAAATCGAGTGGTTAACATTTGCATTTTAGAGAACTTTACCGTAGATGTTCCTTCATAGGTGGTTTGAAGAATTTCTCATGCCCTTTTTGCCGATTCGCATGTGGAGATGAGTCTGAACTAAATTGGATCCATGCCATTAAAGATAGCATTTAGAGCCTTGGAATTGCTGTGTGCCAAAGCATCTTCATTTACGGTCCAATTTTCTTCGAGTTTTAGAGATATAATACCTTCTGCATCGGTATCCATAGAGTGATTCCAACCTGTTAAAATAGATCTCCAAGCCTTCTCTTCAATAGCTTCAATGAATGCCCTCATTCTTGCTTTCCAATAAGTATAATTACTTCCATCCAACAATGGCAGACGCATTGTAGAACCTCCTTCTTTTATAGAGTCCATCGCCCACGAACTATAATCTTGTCCCACTGATCCCGCTAACAAAAGCAACCCACTCTGATACCAATTGAAAGATTAAGATCAATTATGCGATGTCACACAAGGTGCTTTGTTTGACACCGATAATTAATGCAATGATGGACAATATAAATATGCGGAATAAAATGACACAGGAGGTTGGTAACGCAGTTTGACAACCAGCCTACGTCTGCGGGGCCACGGCCAAATATAAAAACATTTCCTTGAGTTCACAAAGTTACAAGACAATCGGACTTATACAAATAAAGACTCTCTCTTATCTTTGTCGCCGCCTCTAGCTAACTTCCCCAAGGAAACTGTTTTTGCGAGCTCCCCTCAACATAAAATCGATCTCTCTCGAGATCTAGAAAGCAACAAGATCCCCTCGCCCACGATCAAATTGACAAGCTCCTCTTGTCTAAAAACAGAACTCCTCCTGAGTTCAGATGTAGCCTCCTCCCGATACTGAGCTTCAATGAAGAATTAGAAGATTGCCTCCTATGACACCGTCTGGAACACCAGTGCGTTGCCTTCGGACGCACTAACTCAACACACTCAATAAATCGATGAAATCCACAATATAAGAAGAGTGCGTAAAACAATCACAAACCCATACACAGAATCGTAGGGAGAGAAAAAAAAGACGACGGCTCTCAAAGACAAAGAAAACTTCTCTCGTGAATAACCAAAAATCCATCGTAAGCTTTCACAAAAACGAAAGTTTTAAATATTATTGGTAGCATCCATATCTTCGATTCAGTTTAGTTACCAAATTAGATATAACGCCGCATGGAATAAGGAAACACAATATCTCAAAAGCGGTTGAGTGACACCTCGCGTGACACTTTAGGAAAGTTCCTCCAACAATTTGGATAAAGATCTAAAAACTTAGGAAAGCATCTCATTATTCATGTGATCTCGAAGCCTGACAGATTTTAGCAAATCTCTATCAAATCAGCTTACCAAAACAAAGTTTTGCAAAAAACAAGTGCCTTTAGTTTTTTTAATAACTTTCCTAATATTCTTGTTTCATTAATTTTTCTTTCACAGAATCTTCATGATCTTCAATATGTATCCATCCAATAATCTGAATATTATATTTCTTGATCACCAAGAAATAAATTATCAATTTAGAAAATAATAAAATAAAATATTATCTCCATAAAAATATATTACCAAAAAATCAATACCAACTTATATGCAATATCTTTGCCTTTACATCATCTTGTTCATATCTTCAATCTCCTTCACAATCACACTATGATTAGTCCGCCAGTGTTGGGGCTTGCTCTCCAAGTACCTAATAATTATAAATGTTCATGATCAAGCCGAGCCAAGTGAGTAAAGTTCCTGTATAAGTTCCCAAATAAAGTAGATAACTTACGATTTGATTCTTTCTTTCAGAGCTCCGACAGTCTCGAGTGACGTAGAAAGATCGATGCCGAATTCAATGGAATCGTTCAAGGAGAATGCCAGAGCTCTGCGTTCGAGGTAAACATTCACCTGAAAACAAGAACTTCGTTACGTTATTACAGTGTGTACAATCAATGAAAACACTATGCAATATGCATCTTTTAAACTGAAAAGTGAGAACAATTAGGTCATTGCACTTTTACTTTTTTAGACAAAGGAAAAACAACAGAAAAATTCTCAGAAAAAACTAACTAGCCAATTCTTGAGCGATTTTCACTTGATCCTCCTTGTGTCGGCCGCTCCTTCAAATTGTGAAAGAACAATGTCGACCTCCTCCTCCTTCAAAAAGCGTAAGAGATCTTCCTCCTCGATATATCTAAACATCACCAGAAACGAAGAAGATGATCAGAAAAATCGTTAAAGGGTCATAAATAGTCGATATAATGTAGCAAAGTTAGGAAAGTCTCACTTGCTACCAGGCTTTTCTACGTTTCTGAAAATCTGATAGGCAGCAGCCTTTGCTTCCCATTCATTGTTGATACCCTTGTCTTTCATGTCTTCTTCCTCGTCGACATCCACCTCGAGAGTGTCAGAAATGGTGGACAATCCTGAGCTTCCTATAACATTAATCAGCCCTTTCATCGTCTAGGAGACTTTTCCTTGCATCAAATTTTTGAGTTTTTCTACATCAATAATATAACAACCAGCACTTTGGTTAGGTATTTTTCTCGCAATTAATTATGGTGTGATTTATGTAATAATGAGATTATAAATCAAAGTAGGTTTAGTGGCAGAATTGTAATTAAGTTAGTTTTTTTCTTTATAAGTAGAAATTGAAAAGTCTAAAACCTCATTTAAACCCTCATGTAGCCGACATTTCCCTCTGGCAATTTCCTCCTTCAGCAACCGATTTCTCCTCATCCTTCTTCGATGATTCAAAGCTCATGTAAGGTTTACGTGATTCACTCATTAAGCTTTCGATTAAGGATGATTACTAGTTGGTGTTTAAGGACTTAGAATCGAACAATGTTTGAATAATGACAGTATTTCTAGTCTTCTGTAATGGTATTGGTATAGAATCCTGGACGTTGTTGATGTTTTAGTTTATCTGGTAGTTCACGCAGAAATGCCATTAATGTTTTGAAAGTTAAGCTCTGTACACTAGGTGCTCAGCGAAATGTCTTAGAGGTTTAAGCTAGAATCTAGGATGATTTCTTTAGCTAAGATTTTACCATCTCTGAGTTTAGATTATTCAGGATATATTTAACATTGAAGCATGAAATGTCTTAGGTGGAGAAGGACTCAAGTGAAGGCACGGCATAGCTAAGGAGTCCAGGTAAGTGAGTGTGTTAAGATTTCTGGCCATTAGGGCTCTACATCACGAGAGTATTAGGAAATCTGTTTCGATATTGCTTGATGATTTATGGATGGCTGAATTATGTTATGTGATGTTATGTTAGAGTTTATGAAGTCATCTTTTCTGGTACGATTCTTTCCACTGTCTGATGATTTAAGTGCATTCATGTGCCTGCATCATGACTCGTTTTTCAAGAATATGAAAATGTCTTATATACATGCTTCCTTTTATGAATGAGATAAGAATATGAAAAGAACAAGAACAAGTAAATGATCATGTATATGTCACTGTCCAGAAATGGACAAAGAACTCTGTCCGAGAGGACCATGTACACACACATAAATGAATGATGAACAAGAGTATGATTCCCATGATATGACCAAGAACACGAATAAGAACATGACTTCCCTAACCTGAATAAAGAATGTGAACATGATTTCTACTTAGTATGCATTTACGTGCATTCATGTATATGTTGCACTCCTTACTAAGCATTAGGCTTATAGTTTAAACCTTATGATGTAGGTGACGAATTTGAAGGTGAGAACCTCAAACCAAATGAAGAGGTCTAAGTCGGGTTGCTAGAAGGTGCTCATGGCGGGATTTTGTGGCTAGGAAGCGATTTTGACCACAGAATGTTGCTCCTAGTATATTTTAGTAAGGTATATGATACTGAAGTATAAGTAAAAAAAGGTCTTCTTATGATGATGAATCCTGGGGTTGTCTGGTACAATGTTATGTTTTAAAGATTGCTTTTAAGATAAATGGTTTTCCGCTACGCATATTCTGGTCGAGTTTATGAATTTTGTTGCATGAGTTTATGGGAATGAAGTTTGAGGTTCGTAGAAGTTAAGAATTATTTGGATGTTTAAGTCATCCGGCTGACGTCACCGGTGGATGATGAGTGTTACTGTTCACTGGTGGATGTTGAGTGTTACTGTTGATCGGTGGATGTTGAGTGTTACTGTTCCTCGATGGATGTTGGATGTTTGAGTCATCCGGCTGACGTCACCGGTGGATGTTGAGTGTTACTGTTCACCAGTGGATGTTGAGCGTTACTGTTCACCGGTGGATGTTGAGCGTTACTGTTCACCGGTAGATGTTGAGTGTTACTATTGATCGGTGGATGTTGAGTGTTACTGTTGATCGGTGGATGTTGAATGTTTGAGTCATCTGGCTGACGTCATCGGTGGATGTTGAGTGTTACTGTTCACCGGTGGATGTTGAGTTTTACTGTTGATCGGTGGATGTTGAGTATTACTGTTGATCGGTGGATGTGTTCTGTGGATGTGAGCGGTAGAAGTGAGTGGTGGATGTCATCTGCCGAGTTAATGAAGTCACGTGGATAACACGTGGTCTGAGCGGTGGATGTATTCAGTGAATGTGAGCGGTGGATATGTTTTGTGAATGTGAGCGGTAGAAGTGCGCGGTAGATGTCGTCTGCCGAGTTAATGAAGTCACGTGGGTAACACGTGGTCTACGGATGATAAGCTTAAATAAGTCTATGGGTTGAGTTCAGTGGGTTTAAGATTTTAGTCGATGTTGTTTAAGTTATATGTCCGCGAGTTTTCGAAAATATATATAACCTTGAATGATTTATTATCCGAGTCTAGGATTTATGGTGTCAAGAAGAAAAATGAAAGTTTTATGTCATGGGATGAAACTAGAAGTAAATGTACGTAAAGGCAATACTCGTGGCGGCCCTGACTGGGTTGGGGTTGTTACAAATAACTTCCTCTGTTTCTTCCGTTATTTTATCCTTCTTCTTCTTCAAATGACAGAAGCTCAACGTTGCAGTGTTAGTCTTCCCTAACTTCTCGGCGTTTTCCATCAATGGAGGACCCGAAAGAGCTCTGAGTATGTACTGATTAATTATCGATTTCTGTATCCGATAGAAGAATCCAGTGCATGGATAAGAAGAAGACATTAACTTCACAGTTACCATTTTCAAAAGCAAGATCACTGCTTCGACGAGAGTAGAGGCGAGAACCCTCGTAAAGTAGCGCAGAATCTCGATAGTTTTCCCTAACATGTCATGTCTCTTGATGAAAAGAAGACCTCGTGCCAGGAGAACAAGAACTATCCAGATGAAAACGATTACACTCCTCATTTCAAACACATAAAACAGAACTTTTTGTTGGAGCGGAAAGTTTCTCTTCAGCAAGAAAACTAGACAGTTGATGAACCATTGAGAAATCAATCCGCCACAGAAAATCACCATGGCCAGAATGCACAGTTTAAATAATTCCAATCCCAACATATACTCGCTTTCCAGTCTTTCTAGTGTTAAGACAGCGACGAGAAGCTCAGATATGCCAACGGATATAATCCACTCAATCACGACCATTATTTTCTTTCTTGACATTTGCTTCACTTTAAGATCTGTCGTTTTCTACACCTCTTTGTCTTCTTTATCCTCGTCTGTCGTTATAATCACCGGCTTTTTTGCTGTGACGGGCACTGACTTCAAAATTGGAGTAGGGGCACTGTCCTTTGAGGTGAGGGAAGCAGCTTTAGGTGTACTCAGTTGAGGTGGCGGCTCGACTAACCTGGATTTCAACTTTGAAAACAAAGGATTAGAAAGCGATCGACGAGAGATGGAATGCGTTGGAATTTTTGGAGCTTTATTAGGTTAAGGACTCATTTCTGAAATTTCTGACTGAGGGCCGGCGACAAAAGGCATCTGAATGGTACACTCGAGACCAGAAGCCAGCAGAGAGAAACCATAAGTTCTTTTAGATTCTTCCATTTGCAAAATATCATCTCTTTATCTTTCTATGAGAATTCGGAGTGACAGCGAGCGTGATTTATAACAAAGAAACCTTCTACCTGCTCACCTTACTCCTATGAGAATTCTGAGTGACAGCGAGCGTAATTTATAACAAAGAAATCTTTTACCTGCTCACGTTACTCATTAAGCACCTTACTCATTAAGAGGAAGGTGAGGCATCACCTACACCTTCACCTTCACCTTCCTCATTGAAAGAAAAACAAATTGTTGACGAACAATTTGGAATAACGTCTACATCTGAGAATGCATGTTGAACCTGCAAATAAATCCTAATGAGAAATCATTCAGTGAACCGCATGGATCTTGAGAAAAATCTTGAAAAAAAATTGCAAGATTTCAATGAGTCTAGCCAAGATAAAATTGCATACCTTCTGAAGAAACTTGTTCAAAGCAACGAACTCTGAGAGAAATAAAATAAAATCATAATTTATCTGAGCGAGGCTACGAAGAACTAGTTTCATTATTGGAGAGCAAAAACAAAAAAAAGTTACCAAAATGGAAATATCCCCCACTAACCTTCCAAACTCATTGTCCCGTTCCTATCAAAATCATACATCCTGCAGGAAATTCACATGCATGAACCAATAATAATTCTACACATCACAGATATATAGAGCCACGGAAATCAACTGATACATTTCGAGGCAATTACGTAGTTGCTGAAAACGAGAATCGTAAGGGATTGTGAAAGCAAACCTGATCTTCTGCTGTACAACTGACAGAGGGAAATCGAGGTTTCCAACGGCTAGAGCTTTCTGCAGAAAATGGTGAAAATTTGTTTCGTCAACAATTTGTTTTTCTTTCAATGAGGAAGGTGAAAGTGAAGGTGTAGGTGATGCCTCACCTTCCTCTTAATGAGTAAGATGAGTAGGTAGAAGATTTCTTTGCTATAAATCACGCTCGCTGTCACTCAGAATTCTCATAGGAGTAAGGTGAGCAAGTAGAAGGTTTCTTTGTTATAAATCACGCTCGCTGTCACTCTGAATTCTCATAGAAAGATAAAGAGAGGATATTTTACAGATAGAAGAATCTATCAGAACATATGGTTCCTCTCTGCTGGCTTCTGGTCTCGAGTGTACCATTCAGATGCCCTCTGTTGCCGGTCCACAGTCAGAAATTTCAGAAATGAGTCCCTCACCTAATAAGCCTCCAAAAATTCCAACGCATTCCATCTCTCGTCGATCGCTTTCTAATCCTTTGTTTTCAAAGTTGAAATCCAGGTTAGTCGAGCCGCCACCTCAACTGAGTACACCTAAAGCTACTTCCCTCGCCTCAAAGGACAACACCCCTACTTCAATTTTGAAGTCGGTGCCCGTCACAGCAAGAACACCAGTGATTATAACGACAGACGAGGACGAAAAAGACAAAGAGGTGTACAAAACGGTAGATCTTAAAGTGAAGCAAATGTCAAGTAAGAAGATAATGGTCGTGATTGAGTGGATTCTATCCAGTCGGCACAACCGGGCTTCTCATCGCTGTCTTAACACTAGAAAGACTGGAAAGCGAATATATGTAGGGATTGACATTATGTAAATGGTGATTTTCGCTTGATCCTCCTTGTGTCGGCCGCTCTTTCGAATTGAGCATGTACTGATTATTTATGGATTCCTGTATCCGATCGGAAGAGAATTAGAGATGGTTCTAGCTCACCTTCTTGTCCCACCCAGATGAAGTTACTTCTTAAAACGTAGCCTCAACAGCAGGGGTTGAGGAAACAGCGGCGGTGCTGGTTGCCAGAGCTGCACCGACGTTTCATCGACACCTTCAATGTCCTGGAGGCTCACAAGGTAACAAATAATTCTTACAAAAAAATTAGACTTTTTTTATTCAAATTCTAGGGAAATCCTATGAACTCATCAATTTTTTTGCAGTTGCAACCCCAAAACAAATAAGAGATCTGATGAAGGTTGAGGTCCTTACCAACGATGAGGTGAAAAGCCATTTGCAGGTAAGGCTTACAAGATCCTGAAGTTTTTAACATTTCTGAATTATTTTACTTAATATTATTCTGTTAGCAGCAATACAGGCTTCATATTAGAAAACTTGAGCGCACTGACTCTCCATAAGCCCACTCTGCCATGGAAGGAGACTGTGTCCATGGTGAAGAAAAAGAAGAGACTATCAGATTCATCAGTACATTCTCAGAGCTCTTTCAGGTCCTCCATTGATGGAAAACGCCAAGAAGTTAGGGAGGACTAACACTGTAACCTTGAGCTTCCGTCATTTCAAGAAGCAGAAGGATAAAGTAAAGGAAGGAACAAAGGAAGTTATTGATGTAGAAAAGCTCACAAATTTGAAGCAAGGGAAAGTCTCGGCCTGGACGATGAAAGGGCTTATTAATGTTATAGGAAGCTCAAGATTGTCCACCATTTCTAACACTCTCGAGGCGGATGTCGACAAGGAAGGAGACATGAAAGATAAGGGGATCAACAATGAATGGGAAGCAAAGGTTGCTACCTATCAGATTTTCATAAATGTAGCAAAGCCTGGTAGCAAGTGAGACTTTCCTAACTTTGCTGCATTATTTCGGCTATTTATGACCCTTTAACGATTTTTCTGATCGTTTTCTTCGTTTCTGGTGATGGTTAGATATATCGAGGAGGAAGATCTCTTATGCTTTTTGAAGGAGGATGAGGTCGACACCGTTCTTCCATAATTCGAAGGAGCGGCCGACACAAGGAGGATCAAGTGAAAATCACCATTTACATATTTCCAATCCCCACATATATTCGCTTTCCAATCATTCTAGTGTTAAGACAGCGATGAGAAGCCCGGTTATGCCGACTAGATAGAATCCACTCAATCACGACCATTATCTTCTTACTTGACATTTGCTTCACTTTAAGATCTACCGTTTTGTACACCTCTTCGTCTTCTTTGTCCTCGTCTGTCATTATATTCACCAGTGTTCTTGCTGTGACGGGCACCGACTTGAGAATTGGAGTAGGGCCCCGTCCATTAAGGCGAGGGAAGCCATTGTGCCACAAGCGAGGCAGATGGCGTGGTGCAGGAGGGATTTTGGCATTAGCATCTATTTCCTCGAATCCCAATCCATTATTACAAGAATTTCCATGGGACCAAGTTGTGATTCTGGAAATATTGGTGGAACCATACACTAGTTGCTGGATCCATGGCTCGTCCATGGAGCTCATGGGGACGTTGGCTATAGAGTATAAATGTGCAATGAGGACTGGATGAATATGACTAGCAGTGATAGGGCCTTTGCAATAGGCAATAATATCTCTATGAATGATGCGGCCAACATTGATGGATCGGCCAGTTAATATGCAATACAGAAGTATTGCACGATCTTTGGTGAACTCTGATTTCTACGATGTCGGCATGATATTACCCCGGACGAAGCGACAACACGCTTGAGCATAGCAGTTCAGACAACTGATCAATAAATGGAGAGGTTAAGTCGGGTTTATCGTTGAATAAATCCAAGTAGAGCCGCAATGCCCCATCTCTCGTACGATAGACTCATAATCGGGCCCTTCAGTCATCATCATGTGGAATTCATCCGCTGGTAAATTGGGCAAACCGAACTTGGCATTAATCGCAGCAGCCGAAAAGTCGACGACCTTATTTCGCACTTTGACGGGTCCAACTCCTTGAGATGCTTTAATATTAGCATAAAATTCTCGGACGACACTCACATTAGCATCACCCCACAGAACAGCCAAGGGCTCCCAATTGCGCTGCTGAAGCATGCCTGAAATGTGTCCATCTAGCTGGCCGGGTTGAAATTGAATTTCACAATTCATCGCCTTATCCTTAGTCATGAAGTCCTTGAAATAATTCTCTGCTTCAGCATTGAGGAAGGAGTGGGGGATTGCACTAGAGGAGGTAGAGCTGGACAACGCTTGTTTACGTTTGGGAGGCATCTTGAAGTGCACACGTTCACCTAGGAATGAGTTGCTGCACACCAAATACTTAACAACGAACCAAGAATAAAAGTTCACAAGTTATTAGTCACGCAAGAGATATGCCAACGCATAAAATAGAAGACAAATTTTCTGCATTAAAACAATCAGCAACTCTCACAAGCAAATGATCAAACACTTGGTGTGCATTAGTGAACAAATCCCCTTTACAGCGAAGTTATACTCCAAAGAACCCACAAAAGGAAAATAGTGCAAAATAGCGAGGGAACAAGGAGGAGTAATTACGTAGAACAGCCGCAATTAACACATTTCAGATTCACCGAGTAAGTTCAATGACACAGCGAAAATGAGAACAACATTTGGCAGGGAAAGAGTGTCAAGTCGAGGGAGAGACATACCGGAGGTAGGTGAAGCTTCGGCAGTAGTGGGGTCGTCTGGACTGAGCGCCGACGAAGGAGAGGACGGAAAAGGCTGGAGTGTGAGGTGAAGGAAGGCAGCCGAACGATCGGAAGGGAGATCGCCGAGAGAGAGTGGGTTTGCGATGGTTTGCAGGATGAAAGCCGATTGATCAGCTTTCATTTTTTTTTTTTTTAAGTATACTAAATAAATAAATGAAAATAAAACAAATAAAATAAATAAATTCAAAAATATACTAAAACTTAAACCACAAATAATAATAATAATAATAATAATAATAAAAAGAAAATAAAATAACTAAAAAAAAATGGGTTACCTCTAACTAAGTGCTTGTTTAAATGTCATCAGCTTGACGTCGGGCGAACGTTATTCGTCGGGTGTGAGGTGAGTGACAGATAGATCACTCTCAATAATACCACCAAAATACGGCTTAACTCTTTGACCATTAACTTTGAATGTCCTTACGTCTGATCCACGTAACTCAACTGCACCGTGAGGAAATACTTGCACCACCGTAAACAGGACCGACCATCTCGATTTCAGCTTTCCCGGGAAAAGTTTTAGACGTGAATTAAATAACAACACCTGCTAGCCCACCAATAGTTCTTTCTTCATAATATGCTTGTCATGCCACACTTTTGTTTTCTCCTTGTAAATCTTGGAATTTTCATATGCATTGGTGCGTAATTCATCGAGTTCATTAATTTGGAGATAGCGTTTGTGACCAGTGGCTGTCAAGTCAAAATTTAATCTCTTCATAGCCCACCAAGCACGGTGCTCAAGTTCGACGGGTAAGTGACATGCTTTACCAAAGACCAACCGATATGGGGACATTCCCAATGGAGTTTTGAATGCGCTCCGGTAAGCCCACAGTGTATCATCCAACTTAGATGCCCAATCTTTACGTGAATGACTCACTATCTTTTCCAGAATAATCTTGACTTCTCGATTTGAGATTTCTGCTTGACCATTAGATTGTGGGTGATAACCCAATGCCTTTTGATGTTTGACGCCATATTTTAAAAGTAGTGATTCAAATGGTTTGTTACAGAAATGAGTACCTTCATCACTAATGATTGCGCATGGCGTGCCGAAAAGAGTGAATATGTTCTTATGCAAAAACCTCAATACTACTTTGCCATCATTAGTTGGCGTAGCTATTGCCTCGACCCATTTTGAAACGTAATCCATAGCGAGAAGTATGTATTTGTTGTTAAATGAGGGTGGAAACGGGCTCATAAAATCAATCCCCCATACGTCGAATAGTTCAACCTCAAGGATGTTTGTCAAAGGCATTTCATTCCGGCGAGATATATTACCCGTACGTTGACAACGATCACATGCTGTAACAAAAGAATGTGCATCTTTAAACAGGGATGGCCAATAAAAACCACACTGAAGTATTTTTGCTGCCGTTCGATTTCCTCCAAAATGACCACCACATTCAAGAGTGTGGCAATGTTTCAAGACTGATAACATCTCATCTTCAGGGATACAACGCCTTATTATTTGATCAGCGCAATGTCTATAAAGAATTGGTTCTTCCCAATAATATTGCTTCATGTCGGAGAGGAATTTCTTCTTTTGGTAATAAGATAGCTCAGGTGGCATGATCTGACAAACAAGATAATTTACATAATCCGCATACCACGGTAGTTCAAAAATTGCAAGAAGTTTTTCATCCAGAAAATCATCCTCTATTTGCTCCTCACTATCTTACACATGCGCCCGAGTTTCTAGCCGTGAGAGATGATCAACAACTAGATTTTCAGTCCCCTTTTTATCCTTAATCTCAATGTCAAATTCTTGTAGTAATAATACCCAACGAATAAAGCGTGGTTTGACATCTTTCTTCTGCATAAGATACTTTATTGCTGAATGATCAGTGAAGACAACGACCTTATTACCAATGACATACGGCCGGAACTTGTCAAATGCAAAAACGACGGCTAGCAATTCTTTTTCAGTAGTTGCATAATTGAGCTGAGCATCATTAAGAGTGCGACTCGCGTAGTAGATGGTCTGAAAATTTCCCCTACCGCAAAACCATTTGCGTCACTCATGATCTCGAAAGTTAATTCCCAGTCAGGTGCCACAATAACTGGTGTCGTTACAAGCTTGGCCTTTAAGACATTAAATGCTACTAAACACTCGGACGTGAAAATGAATGAGACACTTTTTTCAAGTAAATTACAAAGCGGCTTAGTGATCTTAGAGAAATCTTTTATAAAGCGGTGGTAAAAGCTCGCATGCCCAAGAAAACTTCGCACTCCTTTAACTTAGTAGAAGGTGGTAATTTTTCAATTGCAACTATTTTCGCACGGTCAATCTCGATGCCTTGAGCTCAAATCTGATGTCCTAACACGATGTCTTCTTTTACCATAAAGTGACATTTTTCCCAATTCAGTACCAAAGTCGTTTCCACACATCGAGCTAGCACTTTGGATAAATTTTCTAAACATGTATCGAATGATGACCCAAATACCTAAAAATCATCCATGAAGACTTCGATGTAGTGTTCAACCATATCTAAAAAATTGCCATCATACATCGTTGGAATGTTGCTGGAGCATTGTACAATCCAAAAGGCATTCGGCGAAATGCAAACGTGTCATATGGGCAAGTGAAAGTAGTCTTTTCTTGATCTTCTAGGGCAATGACGATTTGGTTATATCCTGAGTAACCATCGAGAAAACAATAATACGAATGTCTGGAGAGCCTATCAAGTATTTGGTCAATGAATGGCAAAGGAAAATGGTCCTTTCGTGTGGCTTTGTTCAATTTTTGGTAATCCATGCAAATTCGCCACCCTGTGACAGTTCTAGATGGTATGAGCTCATTCTTATCATTTTTTATCACTGTCATCCCACTCTTCTTTGGCACACACTATACTGGGACCACCCAAGAGATATCAGATATCGGATAAATAACACAGCGTCTAACCATTTCAGTATTTCTTTTCGCACTACTTCTTTCATTGTGGGATTTAAACGTCGTTGGTGTTCAACCGATGGTCGATGATCTTCCTCCATTAAAATGCGATGAACACAAAATGAAGAACTAATTCCTTTGATGTCTGATAGAGTCCATCCAATAGCAACCTTATAAGTCCGAAGTATGCGTAACAAATTTTCTTCTTCGATTGTGGATAAATCAGCCGAAATAATCACCGGAAGAGTAGAGTTATCACCAATGTAGGCATAACGCAGATGCGATGGTAAAGGCTTAAGCACAAGAGCCGGCGGACTTTCAATAGACGGTAGAACCCGTAGTGATGATTCCCCTAAACTTTCAAAGTACTTTCTTCGGTTAGGCTTGAAAGAATCCATCCACATAACATATTCTTGTACATCTGATGTATCATTAAGACAAAATTCATGATTAAATATGCATGCTTCCAGAGAGTCACGTAGTTGAAGTGAAGCTTCCATTATCACAGTGTTAAAATTGTCCACCCGAAATACATCATCACTAGCTTTCGGGTATTTCATTCAATTGAATACGTTGAATGTCACTTCTTCATCTTGCACCTGCAATTTTAGTTCTCTACGTTGTACATCAATCAAAGCACCGCCTGTTGCTAGAAATGGTCGACCCAAAATGATAGGGATATCTCGGTCTTCTTCCATATCCAGAACTACAAAATTAGTAGGAAAAATGAATTTATCGATTTTGACTAGGACATCCTCAATCACTCCGCGTGGATGTTTAATAGAACGATCCGCCATTTGTAAAATCACTCTCGTAGGTTTTGCATCACCAAGACCCAGTCTTTGAAAAATAGATAAAGACATTAAATTGATATTGGCCCCCAAATCACATAATGCGCACTCAAAAATGGAATCCCCAATTGCGCAAGAAACGGTAAAGCTTCCCGAATCTTTCAGTTTCTGTGAGAGTTTTGGTTGAATAATAGCGCTACACTCTTCGGTCAAAGCAATTGTGCCACATTCTTCAATCTTGCGTTTGTGAGACAAGATTTCTTTTAGAAATTTTGCATAAGTAGGCATTTGCTCTAGAGCCTCGGCAAATGGGATGTTGATATGCAGTTGCTTAAACATTTCCAAGAATCTCCCAAACTGCTTGTCAGTCTTAATTGTCTTTAAACGTTGCGGAAAGGGGACCCATGGTGTAATTACCTTTAGTTGTGGTGGTGGATCTTTCTGTAGCTGATTAGCTTCATTATCACATGGAGAAGACGTTGCGGACTCTTTACTTTCACTGTCAATTGTTCTTTGAGTTACTTGCCCAGAATTATTAAAGACCATCCTGCTTCTAAGAGTGATTGCGTTGCACTGATCTTTCGTATTTATTTCTGTAGAACTCGGTAGAGCACCTTGAGGTCGTCCAGTTAGAACGTTAGCGATTTGACCTACTTGTGTTTCCAAGCTTCAGATTTGAGCAGACTGATTTTGCAAAGTTGTCTGTGTCTTAGCTATAAACTTGTTAGTGTGCTCACCCATTTTGGCGATTATATCCTCAAGATTTTGCTTACTGTCTTGGTATGGTGGAGTTTGCTGAGAAGTTTGTGGCATCTGTACTGCATTATTTTGATTTTTCCATGAGAAATTTGGATGATTGTTGCGCGCCCCTGTATAGTAGTTATTGGAATTTTGAAAATTCGGTCTATTGTAATTCCTAACAAAGTGTGATTGATCTGTCGGAATATTTGTCATTTGATTCCCTTCTTGACATTCTTCACTCGCATGCAGGCCTTGACAACATTGGCAAACTCCAACTAGAGAATAAATCGAATTGACCTGAGCTTGGTTATTTTGTTTAGAGAAGCAATTTGAGCAGTCAAAGTCTTTACTGCGTCCATCTCAGGAGTACCTAGTTGCTTTTTCAGAATTTGTCGTTCGACAGGACATTGATCATTATTTAATGCTAACTCCAATAAAGTAAATGCTTCTAATTCTGTCTTTTGGAGAAGTGAACCACCGGAAGCTGCATTAACCAGAGTCTTTGTAGAAGGTGATAAACCAATAAAAAATGTCTGGATTTGCATCCAACGAGGCAAACCATGTTATGGGCATTTCCGTAATAATTCTTTGAAACGAGGCCACGATTCATATAGCGTCTCTCCGTCAAATTGGCTGAAATTAACGATCTCATTTCGATACTTCGCAGTCTTCTCAAAAGGGAAGAATTTAGCGAGAATCTGTTGACAGAACTCAGCCCATATGGTAATAGAATTAGCCGGCAATAAATTTAACCAACTTTTTGCTCGATCTCGTAAGGAGAATGGAAATAATTGTAGCTCAACAGCATCATCAGAGACATTATGCAATTTGAAGGTATCGCACACCTCTACGAAGTTGGCAATGTGATCATTCGAATCCTCGGATGGCAAACCTCTAAATTGTGACTGTTGAATCATATGAATGGCTCTTGGCTTGATTTCAAAATTGTGGCCCGTAATTACTGGTTTACGAATTGCAGATTGAACACCAACCACAGATGGCAGCACATAATCTAATAACGTCTGTGTCTTAACTTCTTCAATCTAGTCAAGATCCATAGTTGTTGTCCTCGTTTCCTTTCGATTTTTATGACAGGTCCGTTCAATTTCTGGATCGAGAAGAACTAGGTTGTCAGTACCGTGTTTTTTCATACACCTGAAAAGAAATAAAATAAAGTAAAATAAACTGAATTCAAATATAAAATAGAACTATTTAATCTAATAATAGCAAACAAATAGTCCCCGGCAACGGCGCCAAAAACTTGTTGTGAAAAATCCTATGCAAGTGAACGTGTCGCAAAAGTAATAAAGTGTATAAAAACCCACGATGACTAGTTTCACTAATTATCAAACAAAATTAATCCTAATTTATAATAAATATAGAACTTTGGTGATTTTGAATTTAATAAAAAAAAAACACAACAAAATAATTTAAGTAAATTTGCAGAAATTAAATGAGTTTGAGAATATAATGAGAAAGCTCTAGGGTTTTCGATTTTTCCTAAATTAATCCTATTTAGTATTCCTAATTCAAATCATTAATTTTTATTTCTATGTGTTGATGGCAATTTCACAAAATTATTTATCAATCTCTCTCGAGCAATTATAAACTTATTCAACTAACGAATTATTACCTCTCGGTCTCTAATTCTGAGAATTAATTAAATACATTAAGAACGAGAAATTAAAATATCACATAAACGCATTAGCTATCTCTAGCCTAACATCCTTTTCATGGTAAATTATTCAGTGCACGATTATTTTGCAATTCTCGTATCTTAAAATAATCCTATAAACATGCTTTTGGTGATCAGTCAATCGCAAGCATTAAGAACAGAATAAATTACTCAACACAATATCGAAACAGAAAATCAACAACTTGAATTAAAGGAAAAACTAAATATTCATAATTAGGCTATATCGTAGCCCTAGAAAAGAAAATTAGTTTATGCTAGAATAAAGAACAACAATAAAAATAATAATAAAAGTAAAGATGTTCATGATTAAAAACTAAAGAGAAGATAAAACACTGTGTTGTTGTGAAAATCTCTTTCTCCTCCGTTTTCTCTGCGAATCGCAGTTGTTTTCAGAATTTCTCTCTTCTTCTCTCTGCGTCCCCGCTGTCTGCTTAGGTCAACTTGTTAAATACATAATCTCTCAATCTGACGCGTTCATCAGCTTCAATCAACAGTTAAGATTAAAATATCTGCAGCAATTAAAATAGCCGATCGATCGGTTGTAGTGTGGCCGATCGATCGATTTTCACGAAAAATAATACTCCAGCCAATCGATCGGCTAGAGTTCTCCGATCGTTTCGTTGAGCCTCTGCTCGGTTTAGATAATTCATCGTAGCCGATCGATCGGGAAGAATTCTACGATCGATCGACAGAGCTTCTATTTTCTTCTTCAATTCTGCGTTTGATCGCCTACAATTCTGTGATCGATCGCAGACTTCTCTGTTTTCTTCTTCAATTCTGTGTTCGATCGCCTGCAATTCTACGATCGATCGCAGACTTCTCTGTTTTCTTCTTCAATTCTGCGTTCGATCGTCGGCAATCTTGCGATCGATCGTTGACTTCTCTTCTTCAGCTTATTTGTCTCATTTATTTCCTCCTTTCCGAACTTGTAATTTCTTAATTTCTCTACACACTTGCACCAAAATTATTAGTATCATTCATATGCTTGACTAAAGCATATCAAATCAAGTATAAAAAAGTACAATAAAGTGTGTAAAATACACACTTATCACTTCCGCTAAATTCACATCAACTGGACATGGCGACTAGACTAACCTAGATTTCGACTTTGAAAATGAATACTTAGAAAGCAATCGACTTTCGTTTGGGCTTTTTCCTCCGTTAAATTCACATCAACTGGACATGGCGGCTCGACTAACCTAGATTTTGACTTTGAAAACGAATACTTAGGAAGCGATCGTGGACGAGAGATGAAATTTTTGGAGGCTTATTAGGTGAGGGACTCATTTATGAAATTTCTGACTCAGGGCCGGCCACAGAGGGCATCTGAATGGTACACTGGAGACTAGAATCCGGCAGCGAGAAACCCGATGTTCTTTTTGATTCTTCCATACCTCTATTTATCCTTCTATGAGAATTCTGAGTAACATAGATGAAAAGGTCTTTGCTCGCCTTACTCATTAAGAGGAAGGTGAGGCATCACCTACCTTCACATTCCTCAATGAAAGAAAAAAAATTGACAAAACAAATTTTCAATCTGTAAATCTATCATTGCCATTTTCTGCATAGATTTCAATTGTTGTTGTCTTAACTGGTTCTTCTGGGTATTTCACTATTCACATTCATCTGGTTTAACGTCTACCATCTGAAGAAACTCTTTATTTTGGTGACCATGATCAAATACATTTTTTCGTCTCTTAAACATGTAGATAAAGATGGAGCAAAACTTAGAACATTAACAAAAGAATAATGTTACGTGTACTCTCTTAAAAAACTTGATGATGTGTCATATAATTACTGGTGTAATTAATGTAATAAGAAAATACAGCTAGCATTACTCAATTGGGAGTCAGGGCATAATGCCTCAACTCGGGAATGTACTACAGATAATACTAAGACGTATCTACTTCTGTTACTGAGAAATTGTATCAAACCTAAAACCAAACAAGTTTAGAGAGAATATGATCGATTAATTCACTATCAACTACAAAGATAATGCTAATAAAATGTAGTATCTTGTATCCTTAAATCAACTTGAGCTAGTAACTAAAATGAACCAAAGATTTTTTTTTTTTTTTTACATAATCGAAGTATGTTGGAAGAATTATTTTCACCCAAAAAAAAAATCTTAAACAATTTCTTATAATTACAAACTAAAATGGTAGAGGTAGACCAAATCAAAAATCGAGAATTGGCTCTTTCTGGTCAACTATGATAGTATTATGATGTAGTCTACAATCTAAAAAATAGTCAAAACGTCTAATCTCGACATTATTGTTTATGAAATTATGCTTTGTTCACCTTCGTTCTTTCTTTATGAGTTTGGAGAAAGTCAATAGTTAAATTTTTAGAATCTTCAATCTTGGTCCAATCATAAAGACTTCCCTTCATTATGGTCTTTTAAATGTAGTTATCACTACTCTTCATCGATCACTGTTGATGGTAGCCTTCTCATGCCACATTTTTAAGAACTTGACATAGACTACTCTTGGAACTTCGGAAATAGCACATCCTAAATTTTAGTTCACCAAATTTTTTATTTGAAATTTTGACCAGTTAAAAAACACCCAAATTGTAAAGTTAAAAAACAGTCGTAATACTAATTATATATAGAATAATTATTTAATGAAATTTGGATATTAAAACTTCTAAAGCTTCAATTTTTAGGATCCAGAAGTGAAAAAGAATGACTGAAACACAGATAAAATTTTTTCTATAAAGTTGCAACAGATGTGTACAACTCAACTTAAGAAACTCGTATAAAATACGAATTATTTATCATTTATTGTAGAAAAATATATGATAAATCCAAAGCTTGAGTTTCTTCAAATGAATGAATCAAAGTTCAATCTCTCTTGCATTGTTTGTAGCAGGAAATGACTCCTTCCTCCATCATCCTTGCATCTACATTTCCAAAAAAAAAAAACACAAAAAAGATGTTATATTCCAAAATGTTTTAACATAGATGTATTATAAAGATATGAAAAAATAGATAAATAAATACAAGTGTATACCATAACGAACACTATTAGTTGAAGATTGTGCACAATCGAGAATGCAACTAATATCATCAAGAGAGGTCTTAGGGCATTTGGCAGTACAGATGTTCACGCAAATATTTCTGGTAAAAGGCTTCCTTTGCGTGCACGACGTATAACACTTCTTTACACAGTCTGCTCTGTTAAGTTCTTGAGCTGCATATGGAGGGAGAATCGGTGAAGATGAGGCAGATGATGGTGGGTATGGAAATAAAGAGTCTGATGGTGCAAGTGAAGGAGAAGGAAATGGTTGGTATGAGAGAGTAGACAGCGTCGGTGAAGAGTAGGGCAATAGTTCGTGATCAGAGTCGGAATTTTCAAGGGCTGTGGCCTTGAACACGACAAGAAGGAGGAGAACGACTTTCGTCATAGCCATCATCTTCGAAGCTCTCACACTTGCAAATCTAATCTTTTATATTTGTCTTCCGTATATGATCTCTGAACTGCGTGAGAAGTGTTTATATAGAGCATTGAAGACGGTCTAATTTGGGAGGAGTTATCTTAGGTAAGGTTTGAATATGGGAAGACACTATTGCTAGGTTTTGGGACTGCATTCCATGTATGAAGCTGCGCCAATTGCCTTATTCGACTCTTCTACTTCCCAAATAGCAAAATAATAAAAGAAAATATTATCTGGCATTTAAAGGTAGCGTAGGAAAATAAACTTTAAATAAGAGACTTTAATTTCTCAAAGGTTTGGTTCACAGTACTTTGTTATGAAAAAATAAAATTGAGGTTTGAATATTAAAACTTTTCATTTGGAGTTCTCAGGATCTAGTATAAAAAAAAATGATTGATTCATGGGTGAAATGGGAGAATACACAATGATAAATGGAACAAATATGAAGAGCACAACTCAAATAAAAATTTTATTAATTATTTATCATAACAAAGTACATCATATATCTAAAGTTAAAATTATTTCAAATAACGACTAATATCAGTAAAGCAAAATTCAATCTCTCTTGCATTGTTGGTAGCAGGAACTGAGTTGATCAGGCCATTTGTTTGCATCTGCAGTTCAAAAAATTAAAAAAACACATAAAAAGATGTCACTTTCCATATATTTAACATGATCTAAAAATATGTATAAATATATGAAAATATAGATACCATAGCGAAAGACTGTTGGTAGAGATTGAACACAATCGAGGGTACAATTAATATCAAGAATAGAGTCGGATGGGATAAGAGAGCATTTGAGGAGACATATGCCCATGCAAATTTTTTGATAAAGTTGAACTTCTTTCTCATGCACGTCGTGGCACAATCCATGACACAGAGCTCTTTGGCACTAGGCGGATGAACATACGGAGGGGGAAAAACAGGCATTGGAGGAGGAAAAAACGGGCGTTGGAGGAGGAAGAACAGGCGTTGGAGGAGGAAGAACGACGATGGGTGCAGGGGGAGGTGGAGGTGGAGGTTGTACCTCTGGAATCACTGGGGGCCGGCGCCGGTGCAGGTGTAGGTGGAGTTTGTACTTCTGAATCACCGCTGGCGTCCGGTGCAGTGGAGTTTTCAAGCTCGGAGCTGGTGATGGGCGAGAAGGGGGGAAGAGGATGGGACAATGACTTGCGGGTGTGAAAATGGAGAAAGCGACGGTGCAAGTGAAGGAGAAGGAAATGGTGGTATGAGAGAGTAGACAGTCGGTGAAGAGTAGGGCAATAGTTCGTGATCAGAGTCGGAATTTTCAAGGGCTGTGGACCTTGACACGACAAGAAGGAGGAGAACGACTTTCGTCATAGCCATCATCTTCGAAGCTCTCACACTTGCAAATCTAATCTTTTATATTTGTCTTCCGTATATGATCTCTGAACTGCGTGAGAAGTGTTTATATAGAGCATTGAAGACGGTCTATTTGGGAGGAGTTATCTTAGGTAAGGTTTGAATATGGGAAGACACTATTGCTAGGTTTTGGGACTGCATTCCATGTATGAAGCTGCGCCAATTGCCTTATTCGACTCTTCTACTTCCCAAATAGCAAAATAATAAAAGAAAATATTATCTGGCATTTAAAGGTAGCGTAGGAAAATAAACTTTAAATAAGAGACTTTAATTTCTCAAGGTTTGGTTCACAGTACTTTGTTATGAAAAAATAAAATTGAGGTTTGAATATTAAAACTTTTCATTTGGAGTTCTCAGGATCTAGTATAAAAAAAAATGATTGATTCATGGGTGAAATGGGAGAATACACAATGATAAATGGAACAAATATGAAGAGCACAACTCAAATAAAAATTTTATTAATTATTTATCATAACAAAGTACATCATATATCTAAAGTTAAAATTATTTCAAATAACGACTAATATCAGTAAAGCAAAATTCAATCTCTCTTGCATTGTTGGTAGCAGGAACTGAGTTGATCATCCATTTTGTTTGCATCTGCAGTTCAAAAAATTAAAAAACACATAAAAAGATGTCACATTTCCATATATTTAACATGATCTAAAAATATGTATAAATATATGAAAATATATATACCATAGCGAAGACTGTTGGTAGAAGATTGAACACAATCGAGGGTACAATTAATATCAAGAATAGAGTCGGATGGGATAAGAGAGCATTTGAGGAGACATATGCCCATGCAAATTTTTTTGATAAAGTTGAACTTCTTTCTCATGCACGTCGTGGCACAATCCATGACACAGAGCTCTTTGGCACTAGGCGGATGAACATACGGAGGGGGAAAAACAGGCATTGGAGGAGGAAAAACGGGCGTTGGAGGAGGAAGAACAGGCGTTGGAGGAGGAAGAACGACGATGGGTGCAGGGGGAGGTGGAGGTGGAGGTTGTACCTCTGGAATCACTGCCGGCGCCGGTGCAGGGGTAGGTGGAGGTTGTACGTCTGGAATCACCGCTGGCGCCGGTGCAGGTGGAGTTTCAAGCTCTGGAGCTGGTGATGGGGCGAGAAGGGGGGAAGAGGAGGGAGACAATGACGGCGGGTGTGAAAATGGAGAAAGCGACGGTGCAAGTGAAGGAGAAGGAAATGGTGGGTTTGAGAGAGGAGACGGCGACGGTGAAGTTTGAATGGCGGTGGCCTTGAACAGAACAAGCAGAAGGAGAACCACTTTCGCCATTGTCGTCATCTTCGAAGCTCTTCCTCCTGCAAATTTAAACTTACGTCTGTGCTGAGTGTTTTTCAGAGGAGTGTTTATATAAACTTTTGAAGACGAGCTAATTTGGGTACTTATTCTGGGCAAGGGTTCTGCATGGAATGATTTCATAATTTGGTTTCATATTATGGTATAATATATGGCAGAAGAATCGTTTTTGAGATCATTTATACGACAGCATGCAATAATATAGATTTAATCCTCTTAATTAGAGATATTCCTCTATAATTTCCAGTTTTTAAGCAAATTTACCGAATTTATAACCCAATATTTTGTGGGTAATGCGAGCACAGATTTAGGAAATTATAAGAAGTTATAATTTATATCATTTTCGCTTAATTTAGAAAAATAACTTCTTATTTGCAATGGTGGAAGATTAAAAAAAAAGTTGGAAAAATAAAATAAAATTTATATCATTTTCGCTTAATTTAGAAAGAGATAGAAATTATGTGGCTACCATCTTTAATTCAAAGCTAAGATTATTCAGTTCAAGTCTAGAAGGTATCCATGAACTCTCCTCTGAAGTCATTCAAAGGCAAATATTAGAACTTATACTATCCATGAAAGGAGACAAGTTTCGAGACATTAGTTCACGTCTCATAACTTGTACGTATGTCGACACAAATATGATATGAAGGGGCAAACCCTGAAATACGGTGGAGACGATCGAGATCCATGATCGGGACCGGGGCATGGAGGAGGATAACAATCACAATTTGTATAGTGTGAGAACGATACTTTATACAATGTCTTGTTTGTTTAACTCACGGAAAAAAAGTTTTACTTGTAATCTACTACAAGTCGTTATCAAATAAAACTCTTGTATTTCGGAATAACGTGCAACAACTATTTTGTATTTTAAATTACGACAATTAAAATCTTATAGTTTGAAATTGTTATTGATACAAGTATAAGTTATATTTTTGTTAATTTTTTATGAGTAATGTTACGTGTATATTTTATAATTATTACTCGTCAGAATCGGGACAAATCCTAATAGAAATTGACCTTAAGCCCAACCAGGCAGCCCAACTCACTAATCCCTCCCTAGGTTTTTTTCTCATATTTTTTGTTCAACCTACGCACTCCTACTCTCCCTCCCACAAAATAAGAAGTCATTTTTCAGATATAGAAAAAGACTCGACCAATTATGAAGATGAAACACAAAGAGTAGTATTGCACATAATAAGGGAAATTACCATGTTTAATTTTGATCCTCAAATGAGGCTTGATGTGAATAACTATAAACATAATTTAATTCTGAAGTACACAAACTTTTCCAGATCTTTAAATTTGAACATGGAGTGTAAGTATTAAGACATGTAGACAATTAAAAAGATTTACATATAAGGGAGATGAGATACATGCGGGAGCGTCTGATGGCCAACTTCTTCTTCCTGATATTGAGCAGAGACTTTCAGTCTTCAGTTTCAGATTCTACAATTGGCAGCTGAGTCCGAAAAGGGAAAACGGATCAGCGATTAGAAAAGCAATTTGTTTTTAGACAGTGAAGAACATGCAGAACCAACAATATATGTAGAGAAATTCAATTTAACATCCAGATAAAGAGAAATGGCGGTCATTGTGTGTCATTGATGGACTTTAAAAATCGTACGTTACACCCATCTTTTCTAGGCAAGTAAATGATGACTACTCGTTACACTTAATGATTTAATCCTAAATAACAGGATAACTTTGGGTGCAACTGTGAGTTTTTTAAAATCCTTCCCATTTTCAACTATTCTGTAAAAGATCTGAACAATTGAAAAAAGATTCGATTTTGATAAGAAGAGGGTCATGGAATGTCAAAGTTTGAAGGCCACAAAAACTATGATACTCACTGCAATATACAAACTGGTTGAGATCAAGCGTCACCCTGCCCTGCTTGGCTGTGTCAAATGAGTTGAACAAATTACTGCAACAAAAAACAAGTTCCAAGTTAGAAATTCGTCTATAGAATAGAAATCACGATATTTTGGGGACTTCCCCTCAGGCCAACAAAAGAGTGCTCGTCTTTGTCTTCATGTAATAGATCACTTGAGAGAATTTAAAGGATATGTTATCAATGTCTTTGTGTCAAAAAAGAACCTACCGAGATGACTGTAAAAATATACAGAGGAATATGAAGTCATCTAGCCGAAATCTTCCATTCTTCTTTTGATCAAAGCTCTGGAAACAGATATTATAAGAGAAAAAAAAAAGTAATGTTAAGCTTTTGGTACCAGGACCAACTTTTAGGAAAATAGGAATGAACAATAATTTGTTCTCCTACATTTTAACCAACTTACTAGAAAAAGGGATTGAGTGCAAAAACAAAAAAAGTTACCAAAATGGAAATCCCCCACTAACCATCGAAACTCATTGTCCCGTTCTTATCAAAATCATACATCCGGCAGGAAATTCACATGCATGAACCAATAATAATTTTACACATCACAGGTATTTGTTTTGTCAACAATTTTTTTTCTTTCAATAAGGAAGGTGAAGGTAGGTGATGCCTCACCTTCCTCTTAACGAGACAATGTAAATAAATGTTGAATGAAGAAGAGAAAGATCAAATGTGATTGAAATTTATGTTTATTCTTCCCTTCAAACTGTTGAATTCTAGCTCTGAATTAAGCTTGTATATTGATTGGGAAATTGTTGCATTGATTCTAAGTATCATCATGTATCCATTTCTCATTATGAAATTATCTTTTCAAGGCTTATTAAAAAGTAGAAAATGTTTACCCATTAAAAAATAAATGATAAAAAGAAAAAAAATCATGATTTAGGTTAAGAGAATAATTGATCAATCCCGAACAAATTAGACTCGGTCTTAGTTGTAGTTAAACGTCAATCGCCGATTCAATCAATCAAACGGATTCATCGCGCTTCACATGTTCACTTGTTTGTTGACTTTCATACACGTCAGACTCTCCGACTCATATTTGAAAAAAAAGGTCGAATGGAGAGTCCGTTGGCAGTCTCTTAGCACGATGATGGAGAAGTCAACCTCATCAGTTGGCCTAGCCAGCTTTGGTCAGTTCTGAGGTCGTGCAAGACCGGCCCATTTGTTGACTTTCATATATGTCAGACTCCTCGACTCATATTTGAAAAAAGGCCAAATGGAGAGCCCGTCGGCAGTCTCCTAGCACGATGATGGAGAAGTCAACCTCATCAGTTGGCCTAGCCAGCTTTGGTCGGTTCTAAGGTCATGAACGAACGGCCTTAAGATGGACCAAAGCTCGGGCCTACCCAATTTCACACTCTATAAAATCGACACTGACACTCTCAAAAAGTGGCTTGCAAACCGGAGGAGTTGTAGAAATACAGGTCTGGGTCCAACCCGATACGAAAAACAAAGGGTTCGACCCGGCTCGTATTGGATAGATTAATAATAATTTATAGGAAAATTATCAATTTGAACCCTGTACTATACACTGTTTTTTAATTCACCCCCTGTACTAAAAAAACTAGCAAACCGAACCCTGTACTTTGATTTTGTTATCAGTTTTGACCTTCTATCAATAATTTCATTAAATCTTCATTTAAAAAACTACCAAACAATCTTGGATTCAGTTGAAATTTTTATCACATGTTCACTACTTAATTAGAAGATAATATGGAAATTATCGTGATTTTATAACATATGTACGATTTATTATAATTTTATTATAATATTTGATAACAATATTATAATAAATCATACAAATTTTATAAAATCACGAAAATATTTATATTAACTACCCATGATAGGTTGAACATGTGAAAAATGTTTCAAATAAATCAAATATTGTTTGGTATTTTTTTAAAAATTAATTTATAAAATAAAGAAGAAACTCATATTAATTTAAAACAAATATCAAAAGATATTGGATTTATTTGAAACTTTTTCCACGTGTTTACCACATTATGGGTAGATAATAGAAACAATTTCGTAATTTTTTAAAACTTGTATGATTTATTATAATATTTTTATCAAATACAAAAATAAAATTACAATAAATTGTATATATGTTAAAAAATTATAAAAAGTTTCAGATTATCTTCTCATTAAGTAGCAAACATATGATAAAAATTTTAATTGAATCCAAGATCGTTTGGTAGTTTTTTAAATGAGAGTTTAATGAAATTGTTGATAGAAGGTTTAAACTGATAACAGAATCAAAGTACAGGGTTCAGTTTGACGTTACAGGGGGTGAATTGAAAAACAGTGTATAGTACATGGTTCAAATCGATAATTACCCTAATTTATATTGTTAGAGCATAATTTAAATTAATTCAATGGGAGTTTGGCAAGCTCTCAGCGTGCAAATGGGCATCACTAACGTGGACGGTGCATTAAGTGATAGTGATCTATGACGTTGATATTGAGCCCCTGAAAAAGCAAGGTAAGATCAAAAGGCTGTAAATGTAAATTCATACATCCACTAACATAATGCCACGTGTCACATCTCTCCTCTCTCTAAACTTTTTTCCTTTTGGTCCCCCTTGACACATTCATCAGAGGGTCTGATTAAATGAAGAAATTTGAGATTATTTAAACATAATGATGTAATTGTCAAATGTAAACGTTACATTTATTAAGTTTAATTAAGAAATTTACCCATAACCATGTTAAACAAACAATATAATAATTTAGATCTCAAGAAGTTGTTATCATGGATATATCTAAGGACAAAATCCAAACTCTAGCTCAAACTTTAAGTCAAGCGCAAAAAATAGATCAAGTAAATTTTTCGTACAAAAAATAGCATAAAGTATCGAAAATTGACAAAAAATAGACTCACGACAAACCGTTATGCCTCCGCGGAGAGTTTTATGAAGGAAAGCAGTTTGCTGCGTGCGGAAAACAGTAAACAGTTTTCCAAGGGTGCACTTGTGAAGGTGAACGCCCCCTACGTTCACGTACCCCTCACGTGCGCGGAGGATCTTCACCTTCACAAATACTCCCTCGGTGAGAACGGTTTGTCGTTCTCCGAACGCGTCAAACCGTTCTTCTTCAGAAAACTCCCCGCAAGGAATTTTCACCCTCAACAATGTGATGTGGTGATCCGTTAAACTTTAAAGGGTCATAACTTTTGTTACGGGTATCTGTTTTGGACCGTTAAGATATCAAATCGAATCTCTCGCCGAGACCCACACATTTCATGCATTTTTCGAGCTTGAAATCTATCGTTTAAGCCTTCAATTCGACATTCGGGAGATCTTCACTCTCACAAATGCCCCCTCAGTGAGAACGGTTTGTCGTTCTCTGCACGCGGCAAACCGTTCTCCTTCAGAAAACTCCCCTCGGAGCATAACAGTTTGCCACAAGTCTATTTTTTGTCCATTTTCGATACTTTGAGCCATTTTTTTTACAAAAAAATTGTTTAATTTATTTTTTATCATTGACATGAAGTTTGAGCCAAATTTAATGTACAATATTTCACCTATTATTAATTACATATAATCATAATATATATATATATATATATTAAAAATGGGTTCATCACAGCTGGAAAAATTGACTAATTAGAGTGCAATTGGTTAAAGTTAGCTTAAGTAGCTATATGTACTTGACAATAAATCCAAGTCAAACTTTTATTTTTGCAGTCAACCATTAATTTTATAAAAATATTGAAAATAATATGTAAATATATTATTATAATCATAACAGTCTATTATAATTATTCTATTAATCATAATAAATAAATAAATAAACATAGATTCTCCGTTGAAACATTCGTGGAAAAAAGTAAGAGAAGATAAAAAAATCTAATATATCGAAAAATATAAGAGTGATGCTAGATTTGATATTTATTTCTACGGGAAATTACCAAATTCAACCACAAAGTTTCTGTTTTTTCCGATTATAACGACAAATAATTTTTTTTAACAATTCAAACCGTAACGTATCGAAAATCTGCCAAAAACAACAACGCCGGACGGACGCTAAAATTCACCGTCCGTCCGGGTACTGTTCACGTGAACAGTACCCCGGACGGACGCAAAAAAAACTGTGTCCGGACGGTACTGTTCACGTGAACAGTACCGTTTAGGTTTTTTATTTTCTCTGTTTTATAAATTAATTTTTAAAAAATAGTAAACGATATTGGATATACTTAAAATTTTTATCTCATATTCACCACGTTATGAGAAGATAATCCAAAAATTTTCGTGATTTTACAATACTTACATGGTTTATTATAATTTTTTTACGTATGTTTTATAAAATAATTCACTAAATTTACAATATATCGTACAACTGTTAGCAAATCACGAAACTTTTCAGATTATCTTCTCATAACGTGGTGAATATGTGATAAAAATTTTAAGGAAATCTAATATCGTTTACTATTTTTTTAAAATTAATTTATAAAACAGCAAAAAAAAAAAGTTAAATAGATACTGTTCACGTGAACAGTACCGTCCGGACTCTGTTTTTAGCGTCCGTCCGGGGGTACTGTTCACGTGAACAGTACCGTCCGAACGCAGTTTTTTGTGGCTGGACGGGTACTGTTCACGTGAACAGTATCCGTTTAAGTTTTTTTTTTTTTTGCTATTTTATAAATTAATTTTTAAAAAATACTAAACGATATTAGATTTCTTTAAAATTTTTATCACATATTCATCACGTTATGAGAAGATAATCTGAAAAAGTTTCGTGATTTTCTAACACTTGTACGATATATTGTAATTTTAGTGAATTATTTTATAAAACATACGTAAAAAAATTATAATAAACCATGTAAGTATTGTAAAATCACGAAAATTTTTGGATTATCTTCTCATAACGTGGTGAATATGGGATAAAAATTTTAAGTATATCCAATATCGTTTACTATTTTTTAAAAATTAATTTATAAAACATAGAAAATAAAAAACCTAAACGGTACTGTTCACGTGAACAGTACCGTTCGGACACAGTTTTTTTTGCGTCCGTCCGGGGGTACTGTTCACGTGAACAGTACCCGGACGGACGGTGGATTTTAGCGTCCGTCCGGTGTGGTTGTTTTTTGACAGATTTTCGATACGTTACAGTTTAAATTGTTAAAAAAAATTATTGGTGGTTATAATAAAAAAAAGGATTAAGTGCATAAAAAAGCTCGAACTATGGGAAAAGGGCATAAAAAAGCTTCAACTATATATAGTGCAAAAAAAAAGCTCTGCGGGGGACCGCTCACCCCCCACAGAGAGTGCAGCGGGTACCCGCCTGACCCCGCCTTTGTTTTCGCTCGTCTCCTTTTCTTTTCTTTCTCTACGCATCTGTCATCTCTCTCTCAAGCTTTTTTTTCGTAACTCCTGGCTTTCAGATCATAATGTGACGTTACGACGGGGGAGCGAAGGAACGGTTTTCATTTTCATGTTCATTTTTCTCTCTAATCTGCCTTGTTCTTCGCTCATTGCTTTTTGCTTTTTTGGATGCCATCTGAGTTTTTATTTTTCTGGAATGAGTCCAATGGTTTTGTACGTAATCTTTCCCTCTCTCTCTCTCGACTAAATCTCAGTAAAATATAAAAACTCCCAATATATTATTTCAGAAGCTCAAAATCAGCTCGGATCTTCATCCTCCTTGAATTGTTTAGTGTCGTTTCTCAAAGGGAAAGATCTTTCAGCGAAGCAGAACGCAGTTTTGGTACTGAAACAGCTTCTTTCGATGGATCGAATCCATGGCCGTAAAGTAGCAGAATTGGATCGAATCGTTAGTTAGTATACTGAAAGATCCTCACAATGTCACAGCCACAAAAGCATCATTAACAGTGATTTTCCACCTGATTTCTCCGTCGGAATCCAGCCAGAAAATTGCAGAGAAGTTCGTTGAATTAGGTCTCGTGGCTGTCCTTCTTGACCTCCTCGCCGATTCAGAAAAAAGCGTCTGCGAGAAATCTCTGGCAGTACTCGATCGAATCTGCGACTCCAGCAAAGGAAGAACAGAGATGTACGAAAACGCTCTATCAATGCCGGTTCTGGTGAAGAAAATCTTTCGGATCTCAGAAATGGCGACGGAGTGTTCCATCTCGATCCTCTGGAAGCTCTGCAAAAATGGAAGGAAAGAAGAGAAGGACGAGGCATGGTGGAAGCGCTTCAATTGGGAGGTTTTCAGAAGCTTCTGGTGATTTTGCAGGTTGGTTGCGGGGAGAGGACGAAGGAGAAGGTGACGGAGTTGTTGAAATTGCTGAATCAACACAAGGATTAAGTGCATCCCCCGCAGGAGTTACGAAAAAAAAGCTTGAGAGAGAGAGAGATGACAGATGCGTAGAGAGAGAAAAGAAAAGTAGACGAGCGAAAACAAAGGCGGGAGGTCAGGCGGGTACCCGCTCAATGAGGCGGGTACCCGCTGCACTCTCTGCGGGGGTGAGCGGTCTCCCGCAGAGCTTTTTTTTGCACTTTATATAGTTGAAGCTTTTTTATGTCCTTTTTCCATAGTTCGAGCTTTTTTATGCACTTAATCCTAAAAAAAAACCGAAACTTTGTGGTTAAATTTGGTAATTTTCCTATTTCTGCGCTCTAATTTTTCACTCAAGACGTGATGACATTTATTGAGGGCTATAATCAATGAGAGAAAAAGGACATGAATTCATGATTTCAGAAAGCAAAGGTAGTATTTTTAGCCACTTAGGTTGTAGGAGCCTAGGAGAGAGAGATATGCAAGACAAGAAATGGGTTTTGGTTAACAAGTCAATGGGTCCTCTGTCTTCTTCTTCGGCTTCCTCTAGTTTTTCATCTTTCTCTCTCTTTACTTTTTATGGTATGTGAGAGAAAGCTCTGATTACACGGTGGGTGTGGCGGAAGGCGAGGTTGTTGAGAGAGAGTAAATGCATTTGCAGGAGAAGGGCCTACTTTTGGCTGAGTAAGCAAAGCAGATGGGTTGGTTTCCATTGTTAATTCTTTTAATGGTTTTTACAGTCTGTATCTCAGAGGAGAGGAGAGAGAGAGAGAGGCACGTGGTTGAGCAATCTTCAGTTGGGTGAAGGAAGACTGCTGTATTGATTTAGCTGCTTATTTTACTCGTTCTTACTTCCGTTTTGCATTCAAAGCAGAGAGAAAATGACATCAAACCCACCATTTCCATTCCACCACTTCTTTGATTTCAAGTCTCTCTTTTCTCGCCTGTTCATATTCCACCATTTTCTCTCTCCTCTCCTCCTCCTTCTTCTCTGAGCTTAATTTGTGTGTTAAGGATTGGGATCTCTGTTTTCGAAGCTCCCAAGAGGAACCCAGAAGAGCAAAAGTGCAGAAATTAGACGGGTAATTTGTATTTTCTCTTCTTTGATTTGGTTCCTTAAATGCATTTCGATTCTTCTGCCTATTTCTTCGAAGCCCAGAATCTGGAAATGTTGCTTGTCTGTACTGATCGAACTGGTTTGGCTCAAACTCTGAAGACACTTTCAAATTACAGTCCAATCGGAAAATCTGAGTAGCTTAGATCCTAATTTTCTCGGAATTTAATTCCATCATGCCAAACGGATAACCCCTTTTGAGACAAACCCTTTTCATTCTCGAGCATGAGAAGGCTGTGCTTATCTAGTCTTTCTCATTCTCTTTTCGTCTGCATTTTGTTCTTTCATCAAATTATCATGATTTCACCAGCTACCGAAACCCAGATTTTGCTCCAATTCAAGAACAGTATCACAGAGGATCCGTTCAATAGTTTGATAAATTGGGTATATGGTGAAAACCCTTGTCAAAATTACAATGGCGTCTTCTGCAACTCTGCCGGATTTGTGGAGAAAGTTCTGTGGAACACAAACTTGGCTGGAGTTCTGTCTCCTGCTCTAGCCGGATTGAAATCCTTGAGAACTTTGACGCTGTTCGGAAACAGATTTTCCGGCAACATTCCCGACGAATATGGAGATATTCAAAACCTTGTGGAAGATCAATTTGAGTTCCAATGCATTATCTGGATCAATCCCGGAATTTCTCGGCGATTTGACAAACATAAGGTTTCTCGATTTGTCGAGAAATAGTTTCTCTGGTAATATACCGTCAGCTTTGTTCAAGCATTGTTACAAAACCAGGTATATTTCTTTGTCTCAGAACAGTCTTTCTGGTGTGATTCCATCGTCAATTGTTAATTGTTTGAACCTCGAAGGGTTTGATTTTTCGTATAACAATATAAGTGGCGGAATTCCTTCGCAAATCTGTGACATTCCTGGCTTAAGATATGTTTTTGTGAGAGGTAATATGCTGTCAGGGAGTGTTGAGGCGCCATTTTTGAGCTGTCAAAGCTTGAATCTTCTGGATCTTGGAAGCAATTTCTTTACTGGATTAGCACCATTTTCAGTTTTCAGCTCCCAAAATATCACCTATTTCAATTTGTCAAACAATGGCTTCGAAGGGTCGATTCAAGCGATGTCTAATTGTGGTGATCGAATGGAGATTTTCGATATTTCGAGCAATGACTTTGTTGGAGAGATTCCATCAAGCATTTCCAAATGTCAAAACCTTAAGATCATGGATTTGGGTTATAACAAGCTGAATGGAACTATTCCAGTGGAAATTACATTGACCCAAGAACGGAATCCATCCTCTCCCACAATAACCTCACCTCTCCCTCCCCTTCCCTCTGGAACATTTCCTGCAACCCACACCCTCACCATAAAACTCAATAGCACAAATGACCTGATCTGGAAAGCCCAATTACTGAATATTGCCATCACCAATGGTGTTGATCATCTCCTGGACATGTCCGCCCCAGCCCCCCCAAAATTTCTGAACCCAGAATGTCTTCAGTAGAATCAAGAGTTCAGCCTCTGGATGAGGAGGTATAATCGTTTAATAATGAGCTAGATGTTCTCCTCCATGTCGGAAGATTTATTGCCCCAAATCATATCGTTCACCATCGCGGGCGAAATATGGGATGCTCTGGCCCATATTTTCACATCTTCGTCGCTGGCAAGAATCACCGATTTACGATTCTAGCCTCACTCAATGTCCAAAGACGGACTCTCTGCCGCCAGTTACATACAGAAGATGACGACTTTGTGCAACACCTTAGCTGAAATCGGCGAACCTGTGTCCCCCAGGGATCGGCTGATTTATTTCCTTGGTGGTCTCGGGAGTGAATACAATGCGTTTGTGGCTTCCGTCACAAACCGGTCAGACTCACCATCTCTGGAAGAAGTCCATAGCCTTCTCCAGAGCTTCGATTTTCGTTTGGAGAAGCAGAATGCAGCTCTGTCCCGCCCACTGCCGAGCTCCCTTCAGGCGAACGTCGCCAGATTTGCCCGCCCTGTTCTGATTTCTCGCTTGCCCCCGGGTTATCCTTTCCGGCCGGCTCAACTGACTGCCCCTCAAACCAGCAGACCGGGTTTGTGCTCCTCCAAGCCCAGCGGCCCCTTTAAGGCCCGCTATCAAATTTGCAGCAAGACGGGCCATTCCGCTTCAGCCTGCTACCACCGCCTGAACCTCTCATATCGCCCAGCCCAGAACCACAACCCGACCCATTTCTATCTTAACCAACCCACAACCCAGCCTCCAGCCTACTTCGCCCATTCAGCCCACTCAACCCTCTTACCCGCCCCCTCTTACCCATCCTTATTTTCTCCTTTTGCTCTGGAACAACATCCACTATCCAGCACCGGTCTTTTGCCGATGCCAGCTCCTCCTTTCACGGCCGAGCCCTGGCTTCTTGACTCCGGAGCTACAAATCACTTTTCTCCGTCGGTCTTCAATCTTCATCAGCCACAACCTTTCCTCAGCTCCTCAACTGTCGCAAAAGAAAACGGTACGTATCTTCCGATCTTACACACCGGCTCTGCATACATTCCCACTGTCACCCGACCTTTGAAATTACATTATGTCTGTCACACTCCACAAATGTTGCACAAGCTCATTAGCGTTCAGAAACTCTATCGTGATAATTCAGCCTATGTCGAATTTCATGAAAATGTTTTTTATGTGAAGGATCGGACTACTCATCGTCTGCTCCTTCACGGCCCTCACTTTGACGGCCTCTATCAGATTCAGCCCACCCCTCCGGTTCATGCACTCTTAGCTCGGCTTCCCAATTCCGTCCGAGACTCTGTTGTTTTTTGGCATAATCGGCTCGGGCACCCCAATCTCTCTGTTTTGCAGAAAGTGTTAAACTTGTATAACATTCCTCTTTCTAAATTAGACCTGTCTCATGTATGTCTACCCTGTTCGATGAGCAAGACTCATTGCCTTCCTTTTGTGAACTTTAGCTCTCGTGATAAACATCCTTTTGATTTAATACATACTGATATTTGGGGTCCTTCACATGTCACTTTTGTTACCCTGCACGTTATTTTATGTTATTTATCGATGATTACACTCGTTTTACCTGGCTTTTTCCATTAAAACTAAAAAGCGAAGTCCATCTCACTTTTCTACACTTTCAAAAATTTGTACAAAATCAATTTGGCATCTCCATAAAAAATGTCCAATCTGACGGAGGTGGTGAATTTCAATCTCTAACACCACTTTTTCGGTCCCTTTGGCATAATACACCCCATCTCTTGTCCATATACTCCAAACCAAAATGGTCGTGTCGAACGAAAAAATTGACATGTTGTCGAAACCGGTTTGACTCTTCTATATCAGTCATCTGTACCACCCCTCTTATGGCTTTATGCTTTTACCATGGCCACTTTTCTAATAAATTTATTGTCTAAGCCCTTTCATCGTCCTGGCTGAGATTTTCCCTTGCTTCAAATTTGTGAGCTTTTTCTACATCAATAACTTCCTTTGTTTCTACCGTTACTTTATCCTTCTGCTTCTTCAAATGACGGAAGCTCAACGTTGCAGTGTTAGTCTTCCCTAACTTCTCGGCGTTTTCCATCAATGGAGGACCCAAAAGAGCTCTGAGTATGTACTGATTAATTATCGATTCCTGTATCTGATAGAAGAATCTAGTGCATGGATAAGAAGAAGACATTAACTTCACAGTTACCATTTTCAAAAGCCAGATCACTGCTCCGACGAGAGTAGAGGCGAGAACCCTCGTAAAGTAGCGCAGAATCTCGGTAGTTTTCTCTGACATGTCATGTCTCTTGATGAAAAGAAGACCCCGTGCCAGGAGAACCATAACTATCCAGATAAAAACAATTACACTCCTCATTTTGAACACGTAGAACAAAACTTTTTACCGGAGCGGAAAGTTTCTCTTCAGCAAGAAAACTAGACAGTTGATGAACCATTGAGAAATCAATCCGCCACAGAAAATCATAATGGCCAGAATGCACCATTTAAATAATTCCAATCCCAACATATATTCGCTTTCCAGTCTTTCTAATGTTAAGACAGCGACGAGAAGCCCGGTTATGCCGACGGATAGAATCCACTCAATCACGACCATTATCTTCTTTCTTGACATTTGCTTCACTTTAAGATCTGTCGTTTTGTACACCTCTTCGTCTTTTTCGTCCTCGTCTGTCGTTATAATCACTGGCGTTCTTGCTGTGACGGGCACCGACTTCAAAATTGGAGTAGGGGCGCTGTCCTTTGAGGCGAGGGAAGCAGCTTTAGGTGTACTCAGTTGAGGTGGCGGCTCAACTAACCTGGATTTCAACTTTGAAAACAAAGGATTAGAAAGCGATCGACGAGAGATGGAATGCGTTGGAATTTTTAGAGGCTTATTAGGTTAGAGACTCATTTCTGAAATTTCTGACTGAAGGCCGGCGACAGAGGGCATCTGAATGGTACACTCGAGACTAGAAGCCAGCAGAGAGGAACCAAATGTTCCTTTAGATTCTTCCATTTGCAAAATATCCTCTCTTTATCTTTCTATGAGAATTCTGAGTGACAGCGAACGTGATTTATAACAAAAAAACCTTCTACTTGCTCACCTTACTCCTATGAGAATTCTGAGTGACAGCGAGCGTGATTTATAACAAAGAAATCTTCTACCTGCTCACCTTACTCATTAAGAGGAAGGTGAGACATCACCTACACCTTCACCTTCACCTTCCTCATTGAAAGAAAAACAAATTGTTGACGAAACAAATTTTCACCATTTTCTGCAGAAAGCTCTAGTTATAGAAGCAGTCTACAACTAGAAATGTTGAAGATGAACATAAAAATTTGGAATAACCTCTCTACATCTGAGAATGCATGTTGAACCTGCAAAATAAATCCTAATGAGAAATCATTCAGTGAACCGCATGGATCTTGAGAAAAATCTTTAAAAAAAATTGCAAGATTTCAATGAGTCTAGCCAAGATAAAATTGCATACCTTCTGAAGAAACTTGTTCAAAGCAACGAACTCTGAGAGAAATAAAATAAAATAAATAAAATCATAATTTATCAGAGTGAGGCTACAAAGTACTAGTTTCATTATTGGAGAGCAAAAACAAAAAAAGTTACCAAAATGGAAATCTCCCCCACTAACCTTCGAAACTCATTGTCCCGTTCCTATCAAAATCATACATCGTGCAGGAAATTCACATGCATGAATCAAATAATAATTCTACACATCACAGATATATAGAGCCACGGAAATCAACTGATACATTTCGAGGCAATTACGTAGTCACTGAAAACGAGAATCGTAAGGGATTGTGAAAGCAAACCTGATCATCTGCTGTACAACTGACAGAGGGAAATCGAGGTTTCCAACGGCTAGAGCTTTCTACAGAAAATGGTGAAAATTTGTTTCGTCAACAATTTGTTTTTCTTTCAATGAGGAAAGTGAAGGTGAAGGTGTAGGTGATGCCTCACCTTCCTCTTAATAAGTAAGGTGAGCAGGTAGAAGATTTCTTTGTTATAAATCACGCTCGCTGTCACTCAGAATTCTCATAGGAGTAAGGTGAGCAAGTAGAAGGTTTCTTTGTTATAAATCACGCTCGCTGTCACTCAGAATTCTCATAGAAAGATAAAGAGAGGATATTTTGCAGATGGAAGAATCTAAAAGAACATCTGGTTCCTCTCTGCTGGCTTCTGGTCTCGAGTGTACCATTCAGATGCCCTCCGCCGCAGGCCCTCAGTCAGAAATTTCGAAAATGAGTCCCTCACCTAATAAGCCTCCAAAAATTCCAACGCATTCCATCTCTCGTCGATCGCTTTCTAATCCTTCGTTTTCAAAGTTGAAATCTAGGTTAGTCGAGCCGCCACCTCAACTGAGTACACCTAAAGCTGCTTCCCTCGCCTCAAAAGACAGCGCCCCTACTCCAATTTTGAAGTCGGTGTCCGTCACAGCAAGAACGTCAGTGATTATAACGACAGACGAGGACGAAAAAGACGAAGAGGTGTACAAAACGGCAGATCTTAAAGTAAAGCAAATGTCAAGTAAGAAGATAATGGTCGTGATTGAGTGGATTCTATCCAGTCGGCATAACCAGGCTTTTCATCGATGTCTTAACACCAGAAAGACTGGAAAGCGAATATATGTGGGGGTTGGAATTATGTAAATGGTGATTTTCGCTTGATCCTCCTTGTGTCGGCCGCTCATTCGAATTGAGCATGTACTGATTAATTATGGATTCCTGTATCCGATCGGAAGAAAATTAGAGATGGTTCCAGCTCACCTTCTTGTCCCACCCAGATGAAGTTACTTCTTAAAACGTAGCCTCAACAACAGGGGTTGAGGAAACAGCGGCGGTTGACGTGCCTACGATCCTGAATTGTCAAGCACAGACCAAGGTATGTATTTTGACTATTTTATTTACTAATTGGTTTGTGAATTTTGTAGGAAAAAAGGTTTACTTAAGGCTTGGAATTTTAAAGAGGGAATTTGTCTTCCCTTCATCAATTGTGTAACCAAGCTAATCGCATAATTTTAGTTTAATTTTAATTTGGCAAACAATGACCTTTTATGTAATTTGGACAAACATTTAGTCCTTATATTTAGTCATGCATAATTAGGCATTTAAGAGTAGATTGTGTGGTTAGGAATAGTTGGTGGCATAGGTGTTTGGTAAACCCAAGAGCAACAAGCCCATGAACAATTAAAGGGAAAATTGGGCCACACATCCTCAATTCAGCCCAAGAGGAGAATGGCCCATCAGCTTATCACGTTGAAAGCTTCAGCCCAGCCCAATTGACTTCTGCCTGCTACTCAACTCCACGAAGAAGCCAGCGAGCAGTTCAGCGAGGGAGGTGATCTTCAGGCGATCTACAGCAAGCGACCACGAGATTCAGAGATCGACGGCGAGCACTCTGCGAGCGCACGGATTGCTCACCTGGACTAGCTGACCAATCGAAGCCTCCTCTGCTCCAAGCAAGCAGCCTCGTCAGCAGAAGCCCTCCATTTTCGCGAACGCCAGCAGATGCCCTCCAACGGCTAAATTTTCCTCTGGGAATTTCCAAACCTAGCCACCTTAGGTATTTAAGCATTGCTTTTAGTGTTTGTACCCACTTTTTTGATCAATACAAACCTATTTTGTCTCTCTGAAAATCCAGAAGGATTTCTGGTTGCCGTCAAGGTAAGCCACGGCCCTGCCGTGAGGAGTGTGCCTCCATTGATCATTGGTCTAAGGCGGCTGTGATCTCTTATTTTCCCTCCCTCTCTGTTATCAGAGTTTAAAAGGCTGAGGATGATCGCCAGGCCCAGCAGCTGTTGTCTTTCCATGGGAAGGCATGCACCGAGAAACATAACATGAGATAGCTTCTCGGTCAGCCAAGGGTTTTCCACATTCTATTTCTCCTCCATTGCATTCTGTCATTTTTCTTCCGCATTCTGTTTTTGAGTCATTTCTACTGCATTCTCCGCTGCATTTTCCACTCCCTTTATTTTGTTTATTTTACTCCCCCATTACTCTGTCAAGTGGTATCAGAGACAGGTTGGCTTTGTATTGTTTTTATTTTTCTCTGTTTTGTGTCTTTCCCTGTGTTGTCATTTGTTGTTCTGTTTATTTGTTCATGTTTTATTTCTGTTTCACCCACCAGCATCTTGTTTTAAGCATGTTTGATCTCTGTTTAGATGGTGTCTCGTGTCAGCTGTTTTATTTTTCGTTCTTGTTCTGTTTAGTGTTTTCATTTCTGTTGTTTTATGTTTGTTGTTATTGTCTAGAATGTCTCGTGTCTAGGTGAATTACTGCTTGAAGTATGCTGTTTAGATGCACTGGAATGAGCTTCACTTGAACGTTATAAACTGTTTTATCTTCAGCATGTTCATCACATGATTAGCTAATTGTTTGCTGTTCTGTTTTGAAATTCTTCTTTTCTGTATTGGATAGCACTTGTTAGGACTATTTGTTTATCTTTGTTTGCTGTTCTTGTGTTTCTGTTCTCTGTTTTGCTTGGTTCAAATTATCATATGCTGTTGCAAACTTGATTCTTGAATCTCTGTAATATCACTTGCTGAAATATTATGTCTAGTATTCTGCTCTATAATCTGGCCATGTTTATTGCTTAAAATCTGGCTTTGCTTCTGTATTACGGAACTGATATACTGCTATTATCTGCTTATTGGCTTATCATTACAGCAAAATACCATCATTTTAACCTAGGCATGAGTACAAAAGAATAGCATCTTGTTTATTCTGCTGAAGTTGGAAAATATTTGGGTTTTATTGCTTGTTATATCAAACTGTTTTGCTGCTGCAGTTTCCCTGTTGTTAATCATCTTCACTGCAATATATTAACTTGACTGGACGTGTGCAATCATCATGCAATCTTTTAATTATCTCGGTTAGTCATTTATAGTATTTTCTGAACAATTTAAACTGTTTTGTGTGCTCTGTTTTGACTGCTAAATGTGGTTTGCAGACTCATTCTGTTCGTAACAATTAAATTACAGCACCTTAATGACTGCTTCTTATTCTGCATTCTGTTTTGTTAAATCCAGCCTAGCTATATTGTTGCTGAACTTACTGCTATATGTTTTCGTACTGCATTCTGGTATATGCTAGGATTAACATTTTCTGCTGATATGGAAACTGAAAATTTACTGGCATTACCTGTTTGAAATCATTTACAGCAAGTATTTTACGTGCCGAAGTTTGAGACCTAAGACAGGATCATATTTGAGTTACTGTTGATAAAATCTGAAATATTTTACTGCTGGTTCTCTTTGGTTTATCACTCGCTAAATTGCTTACTTAATTCATATTTTGTTCTGTTATCTGTTAAGCAGCATCATATATGAAATTATATTTTTGTTGATTGCAAACCTTGCTGTTTCTATTTACTGAATTCCATACAGAACTGGATTGCAAAATTCTGAAAATTTGTTGCTCTATTTACTGTATATTGTAACGCCCCAGGTTATCTGAACTCGGTCCGTTACTCAAGACTAAAAAAAGTCTCATTCGTATATTTTAAAACTTCACTTTTGACATAAACTAAAATCTCAAAATAATTAAATCTTACAGCGGAAATCATTTTATTAGCAATGGAGTTAAAACAAAACTATAAATCATCGTTTGGAGGGTAAAAAGGCAATCGACAAATAGGGGATAAAGTTTCAAACTATGGGATACTGGAGAAGTCGCCGAAGTCAAACGCTTCTGCCGATGAATAAAGTCAACAGAAGGAGCAGTAACATGCTTCTACCGATGACGTGTGCAAACAAGGACTCCACTCGGTAGACTGCATCTACCGATGACGTCGACACGACTCAATCTGCCGATGAAGTCAACACAACTTCATCTGCCGATGAGGTCAACACAAATAACGCGTCTCCATCTTCCGATAGACAAACACGCGACATCTACCGATAACAACAATACGACTCCTTCCGATAGAATTAAAATGTACACTAATCTGCCGATGGACTATATCTGCCAACAGAATGACAAAACACGCTACATCTGCCGATAGGCAGCATCTACCGGTAGATTCAAAGTAATCACCCTAAACAAGGAACATCACTGCTTACCGGAAGGACTCGTAAAATCGGCTGAAAACCTTCAGACAACCAAATTTTCATGAAAACACTAATCAAATCAGCAAAACACAGTTAAACCATCAATTCGTCATTTCCAGTAAAATCTTAAGAAAATCATTTTTAACCAAACTCAAACCATAGTCACTAAAATACTCAGAAATTGCTAATCTGAAACCAGTATTCTCAACCTAACACATACAACCATTGATTAAACCGCCTCAACAGATTGCCCAACCAATGCATGGACGTGCTCCCCCAACCAGCCTAGTCTTCAAACTGTTCTGTAAACACACCTTCGGTAACTTCTTCACCTACATCACAAAACTCATCTATTAGCCTAATGCTAAGCAAGTAAAGCAATGGATGAAATAAATCGATGACACAATAATTTTCCCTAAACATGCAATTTCTACTTTCTCATCTCAGTTGCATTCAAATTTGTTCTCTGTTGATCCCTCTGTACGATGGGAAAGTGGATCGGTCATCCCCCAAAGCATACATCCTCTGATCTCAATTAAGGGGCGGATTAATTCCCTTAACAGTTAACTGGTCTGATCCCCCTGTAGGATTGGGAAGTGGATCATTTTTCCCAAAACCTCAATCCTCTGTTCTCAGTTAAGGGGCGGATTAATCCCCCTTAACAGTTGTTCTGTTCATCCTGCTCACACATGCCATACCGTTTCATGAAAATACATTTTCGTAGTCTTTCAAAAACATGATGCATGACAACTGAAAATAAGCATACAAACATGCATAACACCTATTGTTTTGTGATGTAGGCCCGAAGGCACAAACAAACTTTACTTACCTGGATTCTTGGCGGGTGCTCAGCTAGGAGCTTCTTCGGGACCTTTCTCACCTAGAACATAAACAGAACATTAAGCCAGTCCTTTCCACACCTCATTCTACAGCATTCAAAGAAACCTAAGGGATAGTTGGGAGTTCTAATCGCTCGGCATTCATGGTTCTATGCTAAACTCGAAACCACTCACATTCAGAATAAAATACGAAATACACAACTACAATCCTCCACGCTATTGTCTTCAGATACTAAATCAGTAGAAATCGAGGTAGAAACTCACCTAGATCCGCGAATGGGATCGGAGGGAAATCGCTGGGAGAGCTCTGGTGACTTGAGCTAAAATCCGAGAGTGAGAGTGAGAGTGAATAGTGGCGGCTACTTCCATAAATTCTTCATTAAATAGGTTATCCACTAATAAATTCTAATTACCATATTACCCTTACTTACTCACTCATTAACCTAATAATCTTTCACTCAAACTCAACCACGAAATGCACTTAATTGATTGATCAGTCATTTGATTTAAATAAAGTCGGGTGCTACAATCTACCCTCCTTAAAAGAATTTTGTCCTCAAAATTCAGTACCTGAACAGTTCTGGATGCTGGTCCATCATGTCTTGCTGGCGTTCCCAAGTTGCCTCCTCTGTATTCTGATTGTGCCATAAGACTTTCACCAATGGAACTTCTTTGTTGCGCAACACCTTTACTGCAAAATCTAGAATCTTTACTGGCTTTTCTTCGTAGGTAAGTGTAGGTTGAATTTTAATGTTCTGCTGTTCGACAACTTGAGTTGGATCCCGCATACACTTCTTTAACATAGAGACATGGAACACATCATGTATCCCTCCCATAGAAACTGGTAGCTGTAACTGATAGGCTGCCTTCCCAATCCTTTTCAGAATTGAGAAAGGACCAACAAATCTAGGATTCAGTTTACCTCTCCTTCCAAACCTCACAACTCCTTTGAATGGTGATACCTTAAGAAAAACTTCATCGCCTACTTCAAACTCTAATTCTCTGCGTCTTCTGTCAGCATAGCTTTTCTGTCGGCTTTGAGCTGTTAAGATCCTCTGACGGATGAGGGCAACCTTCTCAACAGTTTGGTGCACAAGGTCAGGACCAAGCAACTGTGCTTCACCAACTTCGTCCCAGTACAAAGGAGATCTACATTTTCGTCCATACAAGGCCTCATACGATGCCATTCCTATTGTTGCTTGAAAACTGTTATTGTAAGAAAACTCCACCAGAGGTAAATACTTGCTCCAAGAACCTTGAAAATCTAAAACACATGCCCGGAGCATATCCTCTAACGTTTGAATGGTTCTTTCCGACTGACCATCGGTTTGGGGATGGAAGGCTGTGCTGAAATTTAGTTGTGTACCCATGGCTTTATGTAAACTTTTCCAAAATTTTGATGTAAACCTAGTGTCCCGATCAGAAACTATAGTAGCTGGAACCCCATGTAATCTCACAATCTCATGCACATACAATTCAGCTAGTTGATCCATAGAGTAAGTCATTTTTATAGGTAAGAAATGAGCAGTTTTGGTTAATCGGTCCACTATCACCCAAATTGCATCGTGTCCTTTTACGGTTCTAGGAAATCCCACAACAAAATCCATGGTTATCTGTTCCCATTTCCATTCGGGAAGTGGCAATGGCTGCAGCATCCCTGCAGGCCTCTGATGTTCAGCCTTAACTTGTTGGCAGATCAAGCATGATCCTACATGCTCAGCTACACTTCTCTTCAAACCAGGCCACCAATAGGTCTGCTTAAGATCTCTGTACATTTTTGTACTTCCAGGATGAACGGAGAACCTAGAAGAATGAGCTTCAGAAAGGATTTCATCCCGAAGCTCCTTATTGGCTGGTACAAAATATCTATTCCTGAACTTAAGTATTCCATCATCAGTATAATTGAAGTCCAAATTGTCAGTAGTATCCATGTCCGACTTGAACTTTTTACACTCTCCATCATTATTCTGGGTTTCTTTTATCTTATCCAGAATGGTAGGTTTCAAAGAGATGGCAGAAAGCATAGCTGCTATATTGGTCACAGCTTCTAGGTTAAACTTATGGAATTCTGATTCTAAGGCCACCGGCATGTCCAGAATCAAGGCTGAGGCTGATGGTGTTACTCTACTCAATGCATCAGCCACCACATTGGCCTTACCAGGGTGGTATTTTATTTCAAAGTCATAATCCTTGACAAATTCCAACCATCGACGTTGCCTCATGTTTAATTCCTTTTGTGTGAAAATATACTTCAGGCTTTTATGATCTGAAAATATTTCACAGGTCTGTCCAAACAAGTAATGCCTCCAAATCTTCAATGCAAAAACTACAGCAGCTAACTCTAAGTCGTGCGTAGGGTAATTCCTTTCATGAGTTTTCAACTGTCTTGATGCATAGGCTATGACCTTACCATCTTGCATCAAAACACAGCCAAGTCCAATTTTGGAAGCATCACAATAAATACTAAACTTACCATTATCAACAGGAAGGGTTAGTATTGGTGCATTGGTCAATTTCTGTTTTAAGGTTTGGAAGCTGGACTCACACTCCTCAGTCCAGGCATACTTTATGTTTTTCCTAGTTAAACGAGTGAGGGGTGTTGCAACTTTCGAGAATCCTTCAATAAACTTTCTGTAATACCCTGCTAACCCGAGAAAACTCCTAATATCAGAAGCATTCTTTGGTTGAGGCCAGTCCTTTACTGCTCGAACCTTCGCTGGATCCACGGATATTCCATCACTCGAGATCACATGGCCTAGAAAGTGGACTCTGTCCAGCCAAAATTCACACTTGGAAAACTTGGCAAAAAGCTGATGTCGTTTTAATGTTTCTAGCACTAAGGTTAGATGCCTTACATGGTCATCCTTATTTCGCGAGTAAATCAGGATATCATCAATGAATACAATGACAAACTTATCTAAAAACTCGTGAAACACCCTATTCATAAGATCCATAAAGGCTGCTGGTGCATTTGTCAAACCAAAGGACATAACCAAAAACTCAAAATGTCCGTATCTCGTACGGAAGGCAGTCTTTGGTATATCCTCCGATTTAACCTTCAATTGGTAGTATCCGGATCTTAAATCAATCTTAGAGAAAACCCGTGCACCCTGTAGTTGGTCAAACAAATCATCAATCCTAGGCAATGGGTACTTATTCTTGACGGTTAATTTATTCAACTCTCTATAGTCAATGCACATACGCATTGATCCATCCTTCTTTTTAACAAACAGAACTGGTGCACCCCACGGTGAATAACTCGGTCGTATGAATCCTTTTTCTGTCAGTTCCTCTAACTGTTTCTTTAATTCCTTGAGTTCTGCCGGTGCTAATCGGTATGGATTCTTAGATACAGGCTCAGCACCAGGATAGACATCTACTACGAATTCAATCTCTCTATCTGGTGGTAAACCAGGCAGGTCATCAAGGAAAACTTCAGGGAAGTCTTGAGCTATTAGAACATTTTGGAGACTCAATCCTCCTACCAGTTTTGTGTCCAAAACACTGGCCAGAAAGCATGAATACTCACAGCATAAGGAAGATCTAGCACTAAAAGCGGCTAAGATAGACATCCTCTTATCCTTCTTCGAGGCTTGGAAAGTGTGTCTTAAACCACCAGGGGGTTGAAAACTAAGTAAACCAGTTCTACAATCTATTGTAGCATAGTGCTTAAACAACCAGTCCATTCCTAAGATTACATCGAATCCCATGATTTCTAAAATAATGAGATCAGCAGGCAGGTTCTCATCTTCTACTGTCACTACACTATTTAGCAGCACACGGCTAGAGCGCATGCGTTCACCAGAAGGTAAAGCAACATCGAACACATGCATAGTAGGTGAGGACTTAACATCTAACTTAGCGGCGAATGCAGATGCTATGAAGGAATGCGTTGCACCAGAGTCTAACAAAGTAAAAGCAGGCATTGAATTGACTAGTATAGTACCTGACACAACAGCGGGCTGGTCTTCATCACCTGACTCCACCATGGAGTATATCCTTGGCTTTATATTCACAGGGCCATTCTTCGGAGCTGGACAATCCCTACTCATGTGGCCAACCTTACTACAATTATAACAGCGAAGGACTCTGGGCTTTGGGCAATCCTTAAGCAGATGTCCGGTCTCCTCACAGTTGAAACACTTCCCCGTGCTAAGTCTACACTCTCCCGGGTGAAATCTTGAACACTTCGGGCATTGAGGGAACTTCCTAGTGTCTTGCACCTTATTCACCTTTCCTCGGTTGTACTGACCTTCATTGTGCCTCTTCACTCCTCTCTGCGGTGGTGGTTGAACAAACTTTCGTGGGGCTGCACTAAACTCGGCACACTTCATCTCTGCCTCTTCCACTTCTAATGCCGTGGACACCACTTCACTGTAGGACAATCCTTTTATACCCGAGAACTTGACTCCCCTATAAATCTCAGGTTTCAGCCCATGCACAAATTGGAACACCTTATCCTCATCCCTGCGTGCGAGGTGTCCGGCAAACCTTGATAGGGATTCAAACTGTCTGCTGTATTCAGCTACGGTCTCTGTCTGTTTCAAGTTCATGAACTCCAACTTCTTTGTGGTCTGTACAGTACCGTTAAAATACTTCTCATAGAAAATCTCCTTAAATTGCGTCCAAGTCATCGCAAGAACATCATGGGTGGTCTCCATCGTTTCCCACCAAAGTTAAGCATCACCGGCAAAGTGGAAGGTTGCCAAAACGACCTTTTCTCCTTCCCCCACATTTGCACACCTAAACATGCTTTCTATCTTTTTCAACCATTCCTCGGCCACAATTGGATTAGCTGACTTTCCATCAAAAGTGGGTGGTCGCAACCTCCTAAACCTCTCTCCTGCCTGATCATTGTTAGAACCCGAGTTGGCACTCCCTTGTACCTCTCGGTTCAGTAGCAGTCCCAACTGATCGGACTGCTGGCGCATCATATCAGATTGCTGACGCACCAAATCGGTCAGCTGCCTGATCACACCCGAATCCCCTGCACCTCCCGGGGTTGGTGTCTCTCTCTGAACTCTTGGCCTCCCTGGTCGTCTAGACATTTTGCTATATTCCTGTAAAGGTTAATTATTCCCATAAATATCTACTAACTAAAACTAACATAAATACTTACAGTTGTTGGAGTACTTCCATGCAACGATTGACACTGTTGAGTGATCTTTTGAACGGTTTAACCAAATAGTCTCTGATACCAACTTGTAACGCCCCAGGTTATCTGAACCCGGTCCGTTACTCAAGACTAAAAAAAGTCTCATTCGTATATTTTAAAACTTCACTTTTGACATAAACTAAAATCTCAAAATAATTAAATCTTACAGCGGAAATCATTTTATTAGCAATGGAGTTAAAACAAAACTATAAATCATCGTTTGGAGGGTAAAAAGGCAATCGACAAATAGGGGATAAAGTTTCAAACTATGGGATACTGGAGAAGTCGCCGAAGTCAAACGCTTCTGCCGATGAATAAAGTCAACAGAAGGAGCAGTAACATGCTTCTACCGATGACGTGTGCAAACAAGGACTCCACTCGGTAGACTGCATCTACCGATGACGTCGACACGACTCAATCTGCCGATGAAGTCAACACAACTTCATCTGCCGATGAGGTCAACACAAATAACGCGTCTCCATCTTCCGATAGACAAACACGCGACATCTACCGATAACAACAATACGACTCCTTCCGATAGAATTAAAATGTACACTAATCTGCCGATGGACTATATCTGCCAACAGAATGACAAAACACGCTACATCTGCCGATAGGCAGCATCTACCGGTAGATTCAAAGTAATCACCCTAAACAAGGAACATCACTGCTTACCGGAAGGACTCGTAAAATCGGCTGAAAACCTTCAGACAACCAAATTTTCATGAAAACACTAATCAAATCAGCAAAACACAGTTAAACCATCAATTCGTCATTTCCAGTAAAATCTTAAGAAAATCATTTTTAACCAAACTCAAACCATAGTCACTAAAATACTCAGAAATTGCTAATCTGAAACCAGTATTCTCAACCTAACACATACAACCATTGATTAAACCGCCTCAACAGATTGCCCAACCAATGCATGGACGTGCTCCCCCAACCAGCCTAGTCTTCAAACTGTTCTGTAAACACACCTTCGGTAACTTCTTCACCTACATCACAAAACTCATCTATTAGCCTAATGCTAAGCAAGTAAAGCAATGGATGAAATAAATCGATGACACAATAATTTTCCCTAAACATGCAATTTCTACTTTCTCATCTCAGTTGCATTCAAATTTGTTCTCTGTTGATCCCTCTGTACGATGGGAAAGTGGATCGGTCATCCCCCAAAGCATACATCCTCTGATCTCAATTAAGGGGCGGATTAATTCCCTTAACAGTTAACTGGTCTGATCCCCCTGTAGGATTGGGAAGTGGATCATTTTTCCCAAAACCTCAATCCTCTGTTCTCAGTTAAGGGGCGGATTAATCCCCCTTAACAGTTGTTCTGTTCATCCTGCTCACACATGCCATACCGTTTCATGAAAATACATTTTCGTAGTCTTTCAAAAACATGATGCATGACAACTGAAAATAAGCATACAAACATGCATAACACCTATTGTTTTGTGATGTAGGCCCGAAGGCACAAACAAACTTTACTTACCTGGATTCTTGGCGGGTGCTCAGCTAGGAGCTTCTTCGGGACCTTTCTCACCTAGAACATAAACAGAACATTAAGCCAGTCCTTTCCACACCTCATTCTACAGCATTCAAAGAAACCTAAGGGATAGTTGGGAGTTCTAATCGCTCGGCATTCATGGTTCTATGCTAAACTCGAAACCACTCACATTCAGAATAAAATACGAAATACACAACTACAATCCTCCACGCTATTGTCTTCAGATACTAAATCAGTAGAAATCGAGGTAGAAACTCACCTAGATCCGCGAATGGGATCGGAGGGAAATCGCTGGGAGAGCTCTGGTGACTTGAGCTAAAATCCGAGAGTGAGAGTGAGAGTGAATAGTGGCGGCTACTTCCATAAATTCTTCATTAAATAGGTTATCCACTAATAAATTCTAATTACCATATTACCCTTACTTACTCACTCATTAACCTAATAATCTTTCACTCAAACTCAACCACGAAATGCACTTAATTGATTGATCAGTCATTTGATTTAAATAAAGTCGGGTGCTACATATATCTAGTTCATATTTGGGTTGTTTAAAATCCTGTTTCTGTGCTGAATTGATAAACATTCGAGTGATCTTAATGTGTTGAATTCTAGTTTACTGCTTGAAGAAATTGCTGAATCTTGGCTACTGAATTTTGCTGTTTGGAAGTATAAATTCTGCTTTGTTTTCAGCATGGAGTTAGGGAAATTCTGTTTAATCCACCCTTATGAATCTGTTTTGACTTCCAAACTTATTGCATTTTTCATCTAGTTATTTGCTGTTTTTAGAATATTATTTGGTGCTTGATTTAATTTATGTTCAAAATTGTTTTTTGGGTCTTTTTGTTGTTGTTCTGCTTAGTCATCAACTTGTTGCAGCGTCATTTGGAGTATTGCCTTGGCTGTTTTAGTAAGGATTAATCTATATCTTCTTGGTGATCATTTTGGTAATTTAAATTGTTCAAATTGCTTGTCTGAAAGTGGAGTCTCCAAGGCCAAGGAGTTGGTTTAAATCCAAGGAGCATTATTGTTTGCAATTGGTGTTTTATTCGGTTGGTTTTAGGATAAGTCTTTGCTGTTTTCTATGACAATGTATAGGGAAAGTTCTTGTAAGTATTATCCTAACCGTCCCAACTTTGGACCTCAGCCTAGACATGAATATACATCCAAGTGTGAGGAACATTCAAGGGGTGAAATGAAGATGGGGCATAGAGTTGATTACCGACCAAACCGAGAACCAAATTTTGAACCTAAATCGAATCGAAGGACTTCCTATAGCCATTTGGATATTGTGGAACCATATGATGATTTCTTACCAAATTTTAATGGCCGTTCAAAAGATTACAATTATTGGATAGCAAGAGTAGAGGAATTGTTTGGGCTTAATGATATTTCGGAGAGAAGCAAAATCAAGCTAGCTGCTTCTAGTCTCACCGAGGATGCTAGATTGTGGTGGGAAGAAATTAAGATAAACGAAAGGACAAAGGGCAAAATTTGCACTTGGAGGTTAATGAAGAGACTATTAGAAAAAGAATTTGCCCCAATCCTACAAGAGCTAGACCATTGTTACTATCCAACCACCTCAAGAATACATGCCAAATAGAAGGGCCAAAAACCAAAGAGTAAGGAAAAGAAATAGGACCAACTATGAGTATCCACCAAATCTTAAATTAAGCAAAAATGAAATGGATGAGTTGTACGAAGGATTGTTGAATATAAGGAATAAACTTGAAGTGTTGTCCAAAACCATTGAGGCCTCTTGTGATCAACAAGTGTATAATCAAGTGGCAGTTATGGAGAAGAAATTTGTAGAGCCATCACCTTCCCTAGCCCCAACTCAAGCTGAAATTATTGAAGGATCCCATGGCCTAGAAGAATATGATAATGAGATGCTAGAAGAAGAAATTATCTACCCCATGGAAGGTCCATTACTTGAATTGAATGAAGTCTTGGAAAAGGAGAAAAATTTGGACTATGACTCGGATGAGCAAGAGGGTGATGAACGGTTGGAAATTCTAGAAGGAAATTGTGTAGAATCCCCTACCCTAATCCGTTGCATTGAGAATTTTGGAGTATGGATCATGTTGAAGAATGCTTGGATTGTGATGTCAATTCCTTAACAAGAAGTTTGCAAACAAGAAGGTTAATGGAAGGGACCCTTACTAAGAAAGAAACCCTATGTGCAATGTATGCACCTAATCCTTTTTCCCAAACTTATCAAAAGACCTACCAAATTGAAAGAAGCTACCTAGGCCCAATTTTAATCCAAACCGAGAGTGTCTGGTATACCTTGAAAATTATTGGAATTTCCATATTTGCCTCAATGACCAAGGACGGAAAAATTTGTTTGAACATTATGGAACATCCTATTTCCTTCAATATGATTCTAAAGGATGAATTTTCTAGTAAGGCCGTGAACGATAAAACGTCCAGGTATGTACCACCAAACTCTTTAATTTCTTGGATTTTTAGAATTGGTTGGAATGACAACTCTGTTTTGTGGTGTGATAAACTTTCTTGTATGCATCACATTATTGAAAATGTTGATATTTACCCTATTTTAAAGAAACTGTTTTTGGGTATGAAAAGACCATGTGGTAAAGCTTTGGAAAATTATATTATGCATGATCAATTGAACATGGATCTTTATTACCTATTCTTTTCATGGCATTATTTTCTTTGGTTCCTAAAGATTATTCTACTCATGAATGACATGAAACTAGTTTCTAATGTTAGACTTGTATGTTTCAAAATCATTATTTTTGAAAGAAAGAACATTGATAATCAAGTATTGAATGAAAATTGTTGGATTGACACGTGTATTGAACATTTGAAATTTAGGCTTAAAGGTAGAAGCATGGTAATTGATTTACACTTCGTTAGACTTGAAGAAAATTTTGATAAACTCATTGTTAAGTTGAAAACCTTGCACGAACCTTCACTTTATAAAATAGAAATTGGTAAGAGTTGTAAAACTTGCTATGAGTATGCTTTGGACAAGGTTTGTTTTATCAATTATTCTTTTTATTTATCTTCTTGTCTTTCTAACCCTTTTGTGAAGAGCACCCGCAATGGAATAGCAGCGAAATTAGTAAGTATTTCAACTACCAAGTTTGTACCCTTTGATAAAATGAGTGCTTGGTTATTTAGAGTTGTTGAGATAGAGGATCATCATAATAATAGTCTTGCTTGGAATAATTGGGTATTTATTTTTAACCATTTCATATTTGACTTACCCAAGTTTCGTAAGTTTTACTTACCAAACTATGATTTCCATTTTATGTCTCGGAATGTTTTTATCTAATCATTTAATCACTTGGTTACTTAGGATTGGATGGTTAGATATTATTTTATTCGTGTTATTAGTTTGGATGTTTGTGATCAAACTCTTCTTATTCTTGCTAATATTAGATGCAATTTTAAATGTCATTTATCGAAGCATGATTATGAAATTATGAAAAGAACTAGGAAGAGAAATGTTGCTGATACCATTATGTTATTAATGTGGATTGAATATTATTGGTGGTTAAAGGGCTTACAATTATTTGCATTGATGAATGTTTACTTTTTAACCCTTTTTAAATTCAAAATAGTTAGTCCTAATTTTGAAGAAGGCCTACTTCGGTGCGGAACAACCGTTAGATTTGAGGTCAAATCTTTAATCACCCGGAGATGATGATGTGCCTACGATCTTGAATTGTCAAGCACAGACCAAGGTATGTATTTTGACTATTTTATTTACTAATTGGTTTGTGAATTTTGTAGGAAAAAGAGTTTACTTAAGGCTTGGAATTTTAAAGAGGGAATTTGTCTTCCCTTCATCAATTGTGTAACCAAGCTAATCGCATAATTTTAGTTTAATTTTAATTTGGCAAACAATGGCCTTTTATGTAATTTGGACAAACATTTAGTCCTTATATTTAGTCATGCATAATTAGGCATTTAAGGGTAGATTGTGTGGTTAGGAATAGTTGGTGGCATAGGTGTTTGGTAAACCCAAGAGCAACAAGCCCATGAACAATTAAAGGGAAAATTGGGCCACACATCCTCAATTCAGCCCAAGAGGAGAATGACCCATCAGCTTATCACATTGAAAACTTCAGCCCAGCCCAATTGACTTCTGCCTGCTACTCAACTCCACGAAGAAGCCAGCAAGCAGTTCAGCGAGGGAGGTGATCTTCAGGCGATCTACAGCAAGCGACCACGAGATTCAGAGATCGACGGCGAGCACTCTGCGAGCGCACGGATTGCTCACCTGGACTAGCTGACCAATCGAAGCCTCCTCTGCTCCAAGCAAGCAGCCTCGTCAGCAGAAGCCCTCCATTTTCGCGAACGCCAGCAGATGCCCTCCAACGGCTAAATTTTCCTCTGGGAATTTCCAAACCTAGCCACCTTAGGTATTTAAGCATTGCTTTTAGTGTTTGTACCCACTTTTTTGATCAATACAAACCTATTTTGTCTCTCTGAAAATCCAGAAGGATTTCTGGTTGCCGTCAAGGTAAGCCACGGCCCTGCCGTGAGGAGTGTGCCTCCATTGATCATTGGTCTAAGGCGGCTGTGATCTCTTATTTTTCCTCCCTCTCTGTTATCAGTGTTTAAAAGGCTGAGGATGATCGCCAGGCCCAACAGCTGTTGTCTTTCCATGGGAAGGCATGCACCGAGAAGCATAACATGAGATAGCTTCTCGGTCAGCCAAGGGTTTTCCACATTCTATTTCTCCTCCATTGCATTCTGTCATGTTTCTTCCGCATTCTGTTTTTGAGTCATTTCTACTGCATTCTCCGCTGCATTTTCCACTCCCTTTATTTTGTTTATTTTACTCCCCCATTACTTTGTCAGCGGTGCTGGTCGCTGGAGCTGCACCGATGTTTCATCGACACCGTTAACGTCTTGGAGGCTCACAAGGTAACAACTAACTGAAACTTACAAAAAATTCTGACTTTTTTTATTCAAATTCTCAGGAAATCCTATAAACTCATCAATTTTTTTGTAGCTGCAACCCCAAAACAGATAAGAGATCTGATGAAGGTTGAAGGCCTTACCAATGATGAGGTGAAAAGCCATTTGCAGGTAAGGCTTACAAGATCATGAAGTTTTTAACATTTCTGAATTATTTTACTTAATATTTTTCTGTTAGCAGAAATACAGGCTTCATATTAGAAAACTTGAGCGCACTGACTCTCCACAAGCCCACTCTGCCATGGAAGGAGACAGTGTCCATGGTGAAGAAAAAGAAGAGACTATCAGATTAATCAGTACATGCTCAGAGCTCTTTCGGGTTCTCCATTGATGGAAAACACCAAGAAGTTAGGGAGGACTAACACTGTAACCTTGAGCTTCCGTTATTTCAAGTAGCAGAAGGATAAAATAAGGGAAGGAACCAAGGAAGTTATTGATGTAGAAAAGCTCACAAATTTGAAGGAAGGGAAAGTCTCGGCCTGGACGATGAAAGGGCTGATTAATGTTATAGGAAGCTCAAGATTGTCCACCATTTCTAACACTCTCGAGGCGGATGTCGACGAGGAAGGAGACATGAACGATAAGGGGATCAACAATGAATGGGAAGCAAAGGTTGCTGCCTATCAGATTTTCAGTAATGTAGCAAAGCCTGGTAGCAAGTGAGACTTTCCTAACTTTGCTGCATTATTTCGGCTATTTATGACCCTTTAACAATTTTTTTGATCGTCTTCTTCGTTTCTGGTGATGGTTAGATATATCGAGGAGGAAGATCTCTTACTCTTTTTGAAGGAGGATGAGGTCGACACCGTTCTTCCACAATTCGAAGGAGCGGCCGACACAAGGAGGATCAAGCGAAAATCACCATTTACATAATTCCAATCCCCACATATATTCGCTTTCCAATTTTTCTAGTGTTAAGACAGCGATGAGAAGCCCGGTTATGCTGACTAGATAGAATCCTCTCAATCACGACCATTATCTTCTTACTTGACATTTGCTTCACTTTAAGATCTGCCATTTTTTACACCTCTTCGTCTTCTTCGTCCTCGTCTGTCGTTATAATCACCGGCGTTCTTGCTGTGACGGGCACCAACTTGAGAATTGGAATAGGGGCGCCGTCCTTTGAGGCGAGGGAAGCAGTGACTTTTGTTTGGGCTTTTTCTTCCGCTAAATTCACATCAACTGGACATGGCGGCTCGACTAACCTAGATTTCGACTTTGAAAATAAATACTTAGAAAGCGATCAACTTTCGTTTGGGCTTTTTCTTCCGCTAAATTCACATCAACTGGACATGGCGGCTCAACTAACCTAGATTTCAACTTTGAAAACGAATACTTAGAAAGCGATCGTGGACGAGAGATGGAATTTTTGGAGGCTTATTAGGTGAGGGACTCATTTCTGAAATTTTTGCTTAAGAGCCGGCCACAGAGGGCATCTGAATGGTACACTGGAGACTAGAATCCGGCAGAGAGGAACCCGATGTTCTTTTCGATTCTCCATACCTCTGTTTATCCTTCTATGAGAATTCTTAGTAACATAGATGAAAAGGTCCCTGCTCGCCTTACTCATTAAGAGGAAGGTGAGGCATCACCTACCTTCACATTCCTCATTGAAAGAAAAAAAATTGACAAAACAAATTTTCAGTCTGTAAATCTATCATTGACATTTTCTGCATAGATTCCAATTGTTGTTGTCTTAACTGGTTGTTCTGGGTATTTCACTATTCACATTCATCTGGTTTAACGTCTACCATCTGAAGAAACTCTTTATTTTGGTGACCATGATCAAATACATTTTTTCATCTCTTAAACATGCAGATAAAAATGGAGCAAAACTTAGAACATTAACAAAAGAATAATGTTACGTGTACTCTCTTAAAAAACTCGATGATGTGTCATATAATTATTGGTGTAATTAATGTGTAATTAATGTAATAAGAAAATACAGCTAGCATTACTCAATTGGGAGTCGGGGCATAATGCCTCAACTCGGGAATGTACTACAGATAATACTAAGACGTATCTACTTCTGTTACTGAGAAATTGTATCAAACCTAAAACCAAACAAGTTTAGAGAGAATATGATCGATTAATTCACTATCAACTACAAAGATAGTGCCAATAAAATGTAGTATCTTGTATCCTTAAATCAACTTGAGCTAGTAACTAAAATGAACCAAAGATTTTTTTTTTTTTTTTTACATAATCGAAGTATGTTGGAAGAATTATTTTCACCCAAAAAAAAAAAAATCTTAAACAATTTCTAATAATTTCAAACTAAAATGGTAACGGTAGACCAAATCAAAAATCGAGAATTGGCTCTTTCTGGTCAACTATGATAGTATTATGATGTAGTCTACAGTCTAAAAAATAGTCAAAACGTCAATCTCGACATTAACTTCTATGAAATTATGCTTTGTTCACATTCGTTCTTTCTTTATGAGTTTGGAGAAAGTCAATAGTTAAATTTTTAGAATCTTCAATCTTGGTCCAATCATAAAGACTTCCCTTCATTACGGTCTTTTACATGTAGTTATCACTACTCTTCATCGATCACTGTTGATGGTAGCCTTCTCATGCCACATTTTTAAGAACTTGACATAGACTACTCTTCGAACTTCGGAAAATAGCACATCCTAAATTTTAGTTCACCAAATTTTTTATTTGAAATTTTGACTAGTTAAAAAACAGCCGTAATACTAATTATATATAGAATAATTATTTAATAAAATTTGAATATTAAAACTTCTAAAGCTTCAATTTTTAGGATCCTGAAGTGAAAAAGAATGACTGAAACACAAATAAAATTTATTCTATAAAGTTGCAACAGATGTGTACAACTCAACTTAAGAAACTCGTATAAAATACGAATTATTTATCATTTATTGTAGAAAAATATATGATAAATCCAAATCTCGAGTTTCTTCAAATGAATGAATCAAAGTTCAATCTCTCTTGCATTGTTTGTAGCAGGAACTGACTCCTTCCTCCATCCTTGCATCTACATTTCCAAAAAAAAAAAACACAAAAAAGATGTTATATTTCAAAATGTTCAACATATATGTATTATAAAGATATGAAAAAATAGATAAATATATACAAGTGTATACCATAACGAACACTATTAGTTGAAGATTGTGCACAATCGAGAATGCAACTAATATCATCAAGAGAGGTCTTAGGGCATTTGGCGGTACAGATGTTCACGCAAATATTTCTGATAAAAGGCTTCCTTTGCGTGCACAACGTATTACACTTCTTTACACAGTCTGCTCTGTCAAGTTCTTGAGCTGCATATGGAGGGAGAATCGGAGAAGATGAGGGAGATGATGGTGGGTATGGAAATAAAGAGTCTGATGGTGCAAGTGGAGAAGAAGGAAATGGTTGGTATGAGAGAGTAGACCGCGTCGGTGAAGAGTAGGGCAATAGTTCGTGATCAGAGTCGGAATTTTCAAGAGCTGTGGCCTTGAACACGACAAGCAGGAGGAGAACGACTTTCGTCATAGCCATCATCTTCGAAGCTCTCACACTTGCTAATCTAATCTTTTATATTTGTCTTCCGTATATGATACATGAGCTGTGTGAGAAGTGTTTATATAGCATTGAAGAAGGTCTAATTTCTTGGGACTGCATTCTATGTATGAAGCTGCGCCAATTGCCTTATTCGACTCTTCTACTTCCCAAATATCAAATAATAAAAGAAAATATTATCTGGCATTTAAGGGTAGCGTAGGAAAATAAACTTTAAATAAAAGACTTTAATTGTCAAGGGATTCGGGATCAAGCAAAAATGCGAGTTAAACGAACCAACATTCGAAGAGGATCTGACCATTCATTTCTCAAGGTTTGGTTCACAGTACACAATAGAAGACTTCAACAAATTCTAAGTCGTAGTCCAAAAGAGATGGATTAAAATGCCCTAAATTGTCGTACTTATTTTAGTTAACCAAATTTTGAATGTATAACACCCACAATATAGTCTAATAGTCAAAGACTATAGAATAACAAGTAATTAAATTGTTAAACCGTCGTAGAAAAAATAAAATTGAGGTTTGGATATTAAAACTTTTAATTTGGAAATCTCAGGATCTAGTATAAAAAAAATGATTGATTCATGGGTGAAAAGGGAGAATACACAATGATAAATGGAACAAATATGAAGAGCACAACTCAAACAAAAATTTTATTAATTATTTATCTTAGCAAATTAGATCATATATCTAAAGCTAATTATGAAGATGAAACACAGAGTAGTATTGCACATAAAAAAGGAAATTACCATGTTTAATTTTGATCTTCAAATGAGGCTTGATGTGAATAACTATGAACATAATTTAATTCTGAAGTACACAAACTTTTCCAGATCTTTAAATTTGAACATGGAGTGTAAGTATTAAGACAAGTAGACAATTAAAAAGATTTACATATAACACAATGTATAAAAATGTGCTTTGTTATATTAAACTAGTAAGGGAGATGAGATACATGTGGGAGCGTCTGATGGCCATTTTCTTCTTCCTGATATTGAGCAGAGACTTTCAGTCTTCAGTTTCAGATTCTACAATTCGCAGCTGAGTCCGAAAAGGGAAAACGGATCAGCGATTAGAAATTCAGTTTAACATCCAGATAGAGAGAAATTGTGTCATTGATGGACTTTAAAGATCGTACGTTACACCCATCTTTTCTAGGCAAGTAAACGATGACTACTCGTTGTGATGGCTCTTCTCCTTTACATCTAATGATTTAATCCTAAATAACAGGATAACTTTGGGTGCAACTGTGAGTTTTCTAAAATCCTTTCCATTTTCAACTATGCTGTGAGAGATCTGAACAATTGAAAAAAGATTCGATTTTGATAAGAAGATGGTCATGGAATGTCAAAGTCTGAAAAGGCCACAAAAACTATGATACTCACTGCAATATACAAACTGGTTGAGATCGAGCGTCACCCTGCCCTGCTTGGCTGTGTCAAATGAGTTGAACAAATTACTGCAACAAAAGACAAGTTCAAAGTTAGAAATTCGTCTATAGAATAGAAATAACGATATAAGTTATTTATTATCAGTCTCAAAATTTTGGAGACTTCCCCTCAGGCCAACAAAAGAGTGCTCGTCTTTGTCATCATGTAATGGATCACTTGAGAGAATTTAAAGGATATGTTATCAATGTCTTTGTGTCAAAAGAGAACCTACCGAGATGACTGTAAAAATATACAGAGGAATATGAAGTCATCTAGCCGAAATCTTCCATTCTTCTTTTGATCAAAGCTCTGGAAACAGATATTATAAGAGAAAAAAAGTAATGTTAAGCTTTTGGTACCAGGACCAACTTCTAGGAAAATAGGAATGAACAATAATTTGTTCTCCTACAAGTTTAAGGAGAGTGCGGGTATGGAAATTTAAACTTTGCCATTAACAATTCTTTTTAAGGTTAAGAGGAAAAAATAAACATCAAGCTTTAATTCTTTTCATGATTTTAGAAATAAACATCAAGCTTTACCTCACAGAGCGTAAAAGGCAGGAGAATCCAGCTTGAAGCCAATTTTAACCAACGCCTGCAAAAGTATTTCACCCATTGAAGCAGATATATCGTGACATGTAACTGTTATGATAACAAGTTGAGTATTACTTCTTGTAGAAGCAAGTTGGTAAGTAATGTCTACAACTAGAAATGTTGAAGATGAACATAAAAATTGGGAATAACCTCTCTACATCTGAGAATGCATGTTGAACCTGCAAATAAATCGTAATGAGAAATCATTCAGTGAACCGCATGGATCTTGAAAAAATCTTTAAAAAAATTGCAAGATTTCAATGAGTCTAGCCAAGATAAAATTGCATACCTTCTAAAGAAACTTGTTCAGAGCAACGAACTCTGAAAGAAATAAAATAAATCATAATTTATCAGAGTGAGGCTTCGAAGTACTAGTTTCATTATTGGAGAGCAAAAACAAAAAAGGTTACCAAAATGGAAAGCCCCACTAACCTTTGAAACTCATTGTCCCGTTCCTATCAAAATCATACAACCTGCAGGAAATTCACATGCATGAACCAATAATAATTCTACAAATCACAGATATATAGAGCCATGGAAATCAACTGATACATCTCGAAGCAATTACGTAGTCGCTGAAAACGAGAATCGTAAGGGATTGTGAAAGCAAACCTGATCATCTGCTGTACAACTGTTTCCGACAGCTAGAGCTTTCTACCGAATAATATTTTCTTTTATTATTTGCTATCTGGGAGAGACAAGAGCTAAACAGATTTACGGACTGAAAATTTATTTTGTCAACAATTTTTTTTCTTTCAACGAGGAAGGTGAAGGTAGGTGATGCCTCACCTTCCTCTTAATGAGTAAGGCGAGCATGGACCTTCTCATAGAAGGTTTCTTTTGTATAAATCACGTTTATCGCTATGTTACTCAGAATTCTCATGGAAGGATAAACAGAGGTTATTTTGCAAATGGAAGAATCAAAAAGAACATGAGGTTCCTCTATGCCGGATTATGGTCTTCCAGTGTACCATTCAAATGTTCTCTGTCGCCGGTCCTCAGTCAGAAATTTCGGAAATGAGTCCCTCACCTAATAAGCCTCCGAATTTCCAACGCATTGCATCTCTCGTCCACGATTGCTTTCTAAGTATTCGTTTTCAAAGTTGAAATCTAGATTAACCAGGCCGCCATGTCCAGTTGATGCGAATTTAGCGGAAGAAAAAAGCTCAAACGAAAGTCACTGCTTCCCTCGCCTCAAAAGACGACGCCCCTACTCCAATTCTGGAGTCGGTGCCCGTCACAGCAAGAACGCCGGTGATTATAATGACAGACGAGGACGAAAAAGACGAATAGGTGTACAAAATGGCAGATCTTAAAGTGAAGTAAATGTCAAGTAAGAAGATAATGGTCGTGATTGAGTTGATTCTATCCGTCGGCATAACCGAGGTTCTCATCGCTGTCTTAACACTAGAAAGACTGAAAAGCGAATATATGTGGGGATTGGAATTATGTGAATGGTGCGTTCTGGTCATGGTGATTTTCTGTGGCGGATTGATTTCCCAATGGTTCATCAACAGTCTACTTTTCTCGCTGGAGAGGAACTTTCCGCTCCAACAAAAAGTCCTATTCTACGTGTTCAAATTGAGGAGTGTAATCGTTTTCATCTGGATAGGTCTGGTTCTTCTGGCACGGGGTCTTCTTTTCATCAAGAGACATGACAAGTCAGAGAAAACTAATGAGATTTTGCGCTACTTTATGAGGGTTCTCGCCTTTACTCTCGTGGGAGCAGTGATCTGACTTTTGAAAACGGTAACTGTGAAGTTAATGTCTTATTCTTATCAATGCACTAGATTCTTTGATCGGATACAGGAATCCATAATTAATCAGTACATACTCAGAGCTCTTTCGGGTCCTCCATTGATGAAAAACGCCGAGAAGTTAGGGAGGACTAACACTGCAACCTTGATCTTCCGTCATTTGAAGAAGCAGAAGGATAAAGTAAGGGAAGGAACAAATGAAGTTATTGATGTAGAAAAAGCTCACAAATTCGAAGCAAGGAAAAGTCTCGGCCAGGACGATGAAAGGGTTGATTAATGTTATAGGAAGCTTAGGATTGTCCCCCATTTCTAACACTCTCGAGACGGATGTCGACGAGGACTCGTTACCAGGCTTTGCTACATTTCTGAAAATCTGATAGGCAGCAGCCTTTGCTTCCCATTCATTGTTGATCCCCTTATCTTTCGTGTCTCCTTCCTCGTCGACATTCGCCTCAAGAGTGTTAGAAATGGTAGACAATCCTGAGCTTCCTATAACATTAATCAGCCATTTCATCATCCAGGCTAAGACTTTCCCTTGCTTCAAATTTGTGAGCTTTTCTACATCAATAACTTCCTTGGTTCCTTCCCCTACTTTATCCTTTTGCTTCTTCAAATGACAGAAGATCAAGGTTGCAGTGTTAGTCTTCCATAACTTCTCGGCGTTTTCCAACAATGGAGGACCCGAAAGAGCTCTGAGCATGTACTGATTAATTATGAATTCGTGTATCCGATCGAAGAATCTAGTGCATTGATAAGAAGAAGACATTAACTTCATAGTTACCGTTTTCAAAAGCCAGATCACTGCTTCGACGAGAGTAGAGGCGAGAACCCTCGTAAAGTAGCGCAGAATCTCATTAGTTTGCTCTGACATGTCATGTCTCTTGATTAAAAGAAGACCTGGTGCCAGAAGAACCAGACCTATCCAGACGAAAACGACTACACTCCTCATTTCGAACACGTAGAATAGGACTTTTTACTGGAGCGGAAAGTTCCTCTCCAACAAGAAAAGTAAACAGTTAATGAACCATTGGGAAATCAATCCGCCACAGAAAATCACCATGACCAGAACACACCATTCACATAATTCCAATCCCCACATATATTCGCTTTCCAGTCTTTCTAGTGTTAAGACAACAATGAGAAGCTCGGTTATGCCGACAGATAGAATCCACTCAATTACGACCATTATCTTCTTACTTGACATTTGCTTCACTTTAAGATCTGCCGTTTTGTACACCTATTCGTCTTCTTCGTCCTCGTCTGTCGTTATAATCACTCGCGTTCTTGCTGTGACGAGCACCGACTTTAGAATTGGAGTAGGGGCGCCGTCTTTTGAGGCGAGGGAAGCAGCGACTTTCGTTTGGGCTTTTTCTTCTGCTAAATTCACATCAACTGGACATGGCGAATCGACTAACCTAGATTTCGACTTTGAAAACGAATACTTAGAAAGCAATCGTGGACAAGAGATGGAATGCGTTGGAATTTCGGAGGCTTATTAGGTGAGGGACTCATTTCCGAAATTTCTGACTGAGGGCCAGCGACAGAGGGCATTTGTATGGTACACTGGAGACCATGATCCAGCAGAGGGGAACCTGATGTTCTTTTCGATTCTTCCATCTGCAAAATAACCTCTGTTTATCCTTCTATGAGAATTATGAGTAACATAGCGAGAAACGTGATTTATAAAAAAAGAAACCTTCTATGAGAAGGTCCCTGCTCGCCTTACTCATTAAGAGGAAGGCGAGGCATCACCTACCTTCACCTTCCTCATTGAAAGAAAAAAAAATTGTTGACAAAATAAATTTTTAGTCTGTGAATCTATCATTGCCATTTTCTGCATAGATTCCAATTGTTGTTGTCTTAACCGGTTCTTCTGGGTATTTCACTGTTCACATCGTGACCATGATCAAATACGTTTTGCCGTCTCTTAAATATGCAAATAAAGATGGAGCAAAACTTAAAAAATTAACAAAAGAATAATATTACGTGTACTCTCTTAAAAAACTCGATGATATGTCATATAATTATTGATGTAATTAATATGTAATTAATGTAATAAGAAACTACAGCTAGCATTACTCAATTGGGAGTCGGGGCATAATGCCTCAACTCGGGAATGTACTACAGATAATACTAAGACGTATCTACTTTTGTTACTGAGAAATTATATAAAACCTAAAACCAAACAAGTTTAGATAGAATATGATCAATTAATTCACTATCAACTACAAAAATAGTGCCAATAAAATGTAGTATCTTGTATCCTTAAATCAACTTGAGCTAGAAGTTTTTTTTTTCTTTTTTTTTTTACATAATCGAAGTATATTGGAAGAATTATTTTCACCAAAAAAAAAATCTTAAACAATTTCTAATAATTACAAACTAAAATGGTAGCAGTAGACCAAATCAAAAATCGAGAATTGGCTCTTTCTGGTCAACTATGATTGTAACACCCCTAATACTGTACCCTTATTTTACCCGTATAAATTTTTCATTTTCATTTTTGTACTTATTTCTTTCCTCTACTGTAATTAAAACCTTATGCGGAATTTAAACTATGGTTGAAATCGGAACTGAATCGGAATTAAAACTGAACCTTACATGCATTTAAAACAAATCTTTATTAAAACTTAAAAGAAAACCTTTAAAAGAAAACTTTAAATTAAATTAAACAAGTGGGAGGGCAGAATTGGAACTCTGTCCTCAAAATGAAACAGGCGACCGATCTCTGCACTGCAGCAGAGATCGATCGCTGCCATGCATTACAGCAGGGGCGATCGATCTCTGCTGCAGAGCAGAGATCGATCGCTGCTAGCTGTGCAGCAATCCGATCGCTGCTAACTATAGCAGCGATCGATCTCTGCTCTGCAGCAGAGATCGATCGCTGCAAGCATGCAGCGATCCCTTCTCCCTTTCAGACTTCAAACCTCTAACACTTCGCATTTCACAAGCAGCGACCGATCTCTGCATTGCTGCAGAGATCGATCGCCGCACACTTTCAGTGCAACGATCAGTGAAAACTTCAGCGACCACTTCAGCGACCACCTCCTACTTCAATCGCCTTCACTTTTCTTTACACTGCTCTCTGGAATTCCAGAGAGCAAACACTTAACAATACTCTCTGGAATTCCAATTCCAGAGAGCGATTCATGCTACTGGAAACTCTCTGGAACTTGATTCCAGAGAGCAAACATTACTTAATTTAACACCAATTTCTTCCAATAACATCGACCAACTTTACAGCGGACTTTGCGAAATCCGACTGCGTGGATGCATCTAAACATCGAGCATAACCGTATCAACCTAAAACCAATCAAAACATTTCCATAACATTCATTAAACAGTTTAAACCAAAACGTTTTACATACAATTATCAAAACGTTATCTAATCCCTATCCAGATCCAAACAACCTAAATATTCTATACAATTATCAACTCAAAACATCCCAAAATAACCCCAGAGTCCAGACATACATCCCCACGGGTCAGAAAGCGCCTCGACTACATAGCGCACTCCCACGGCCGTCATCCATCAACTGCATCAGACGGAGGAACGCCGTCCTCACCTGGTTCGATATCACCTAAGAGGTTACCTACACCATACAGACACATATGAGATATTGAAATCTCAGTAAGCTACGTAAATGCAGATGCATGCGTGCGTATGCCATTCAGAAATCATGCTCAGATTCAGATTACAGATACAGAATTACAGATTACAGATTCATTACGTCACAGACAGACAGAATTGTCACCGAGACCTCGACCCACTAACCCAAGGGGGCCCGTCCGGCGGTTGGACTACCCCGTGGGGTTAGAGAGGGGGGGTACACGCTTGCAACACGCACAGCCGTGCCTGAGCCCCATCTCGCATGACCAGAAACAGACAGATTACGTTTATTCATTCAGATTTCGTTACAGATTTCATTTCAGATATACGTTCCTTTTCTTAAAAACACGTGCGGAAATTCCTTTTCATGACTTTCGAAAACCGTGATGCATGAACAGTTCATATCAGCGGAAAGTAAACAAACAACATACATACATTCATGGCAGTAAAGCAGAACCTATAAACAACTAACCTAACTACCCAACCAGAGTAACATAAAACAAACAGTTCCTCGAGTATTCCCGAGACGACGACGAAGTATGGTGCAGACCTTTGGGTCAAAGTAAGTCACGAAAACTTACCTGGAGCGCGCTGGATCTCAACTTCGTCCACGGGAGTCGCGTGTCTGAGACAAAACACGATATTTGTCGTTAAACCCAATTTAAACGATTAAATGTCCAAACTAATAAAATCCTTAATTCAACAAATCGAAGCTTTTAAACAACGACACAACGCTCGATAAATCTGGAATTCCATATTACGAGTTATTTCCGAAAACTCGAAAATATAACGATTTATAACTTTTTCGCAAATAAATTTCTCTTCGTCCAATAACGTCCAATACGTTCAATTTACACGTAATCACGGCTAACCTATTAATTACGAGTCCTAATTTCGACATTTTATCGAAACCCTAGTTTGCCGAAATGCTACAAACGTCGAAATAAAGCTATAAGATTAAAGGCACATACCGAGGGTAGCGAGAGAGGAAGAAAACGTGAAGGACGGAGGAAGAACGGAGGTCGGACGGAGGTCGGATTGTGAGGAGTCGCCGGCGGCCGAGAGAAGAAAGCCTTCTCTGTTCGTGCGATCCAGAGAGAAAAGAGAGAAAGAGAGAAAGTGAGGGAAAAGAAATGTTTTGTGATGTTTTATAAAATGGATTTGCAAATTACCATTTTGCCCTTAGCTCTTGTTTCGTCCTTCGTTTCATTAATCGTCCAACGATTCGGATTCTCGAAAACTCCATATTTTGCCAATAACTCATATTCATCACCAGGGCTTTATTAAAACTGTCCGTTCGAAATTTGGACTTCATTCACTATTTTTACTAAAACGTCATTTAATTTACGATAGTGGTAATTACTCGGAATATAGCGTTACTATTCCGAAAATTCCCAAAACTTCCTTAAAATCCTTTTTAATCGTTAGAATCGTAATGACGCTTTCCATTTGCGAAACTGACTTGATTTGACATATTTAATAAAAATGCCTCATATAATATCTATATATGAATATAATATATTAAATCCAAAAGTCCGTACGAACCGGATATTACATTCTACCCTCCTTATTCAGAATTTTGTCCACAAAATTTAAATCATACAAACAACTCGGGATATCTAGACATCATGTCCTGTTGTCGCTCCCAAGTCGCTTCTTCCACCTCATGGTTCCGCCACAAGACTTTGACCAGTGGGATCTCCTTATTGCGTAAAACTTTGACGGAATGCTCCAAAATACGTACCGGCCTTTCCTCGTAGGTCAAGGTAGGCTGTACCTCGATCTCTGTAGTCGCCACGGCATGTGATGGATCACGTAGGCATCTCCGAAGTATCGATACATGAAACACGTCGTGGATACTTTCCATAGAAGCTGGAAGTTGTAGTCGATACGCCATCTTCCCGATCCTCTTCAGAATAGGAAAGGGCCCCACATACCGAGGGTTTAACTTACCCCTCCTTCCAAACCTCGCAATGCCCTTGAACGGCGAAACTTTAAGATAAACCTCGTCACCTTCCTCGAACTCTAGCTCTCTCCGTCTGGTGTCAGCATAGCTCTTCTGTCTGCTCTGAGCTACCTCAATGCGCTGTCGGATAACGGCAATCTTCTCTGCCGTCTGCTGCAGAATCTCAGGTCCAACGACGCTGGCCTCGCCAACCTCGTCCCAATACAGCGGAGATCTGCACTTTCGACCGTATAAGGCTTCATACGGAGCCATACCGATAGTAGCCTGGAAGCTGTTGTTGTACGAGAACTCCACGATCCTTGAAACTCAAGCACACACGCTCTGAGCATATCCTCCAAAATCTGATTCGTCCTCTCTGTCTGACCATCGGTCTGAGGATGAAACGCTGTGCTGAAGTTAAGCTGAGTCCCCATAGCTTTGTGCAGATTCTTCCAGAACTTCGATGTAAACCTCGGATCTCGATCCGAGACAATAGAAACCGGCACTCCGTGCAACTTCACAATCTCCTGTACATAGAGCTCTGCGAGCTGATCCATAGAAGACGTCATCTTCACAGGCAAAAAGTGAGCCGACTTTGTCAATCGGTCCACAATAACCCAAATGCCGTCATGGCCTCGCGTAGTCCTCGGGAGCCCCACAATGAAGTCCATGGAGATCTGCTCCCACTTCCACTCCGGAATCGGCAGTGGTAATAATGTACCGGCCGGTCTCTGGTGCTCCACCTTAACCTGTTGACAAACTAAACAGGTCTCGACGTGCTGGGCAACCTCTCTCTTCATACCTGGCCACCAGAAGTGCTGCCGTAAGTCCCGGTACATCTTGGTACTTCCCGGGTGCACAGAATAAGCTGAAGAATGTGTCTCAGCTAAAATATCCTTCTTCAGGCTCTCGTCGTTAGGCACGTACCACCTTAGGCACCTTAGAAGACTAATCCATAAGGGAAGATATTAAATCGGTTAGAAGATTTTAACCGACTTACCAGGTGGGAGACTTAGTGAAGTTAAGAATAATTAATGAGTAGTAGGCACGTTAGACCTTTGGTGTTGCTTGAATAGAGGTAAGTAAACAAAAACATAGGAGTTAAGATTTAAACGTGGTGACTACTAAGGAAAAATTTAGCACTTCAGGTTTAAGGTTGTGCTAAAGAGTTTCAAGTAGCATGAGTGACTATAGGAAGGATAGCGACGCAGTTAGAGCAGGTTTATAGTGTGTACGGTTTAAGTTAAGAACCGCAAACGTAGGGCTTACCTCCGGTAAGGAAGTAGAAACATTAGTGTTCAATGATCTAGGAGGGTTAAACCTTAATGAAAAGAAGTTTCTGAATCCTTCTCTTGGAAAATAGAGGGGGAAGAACTGAGAATCTGAAGAAGCTTATCAGCAACAAGTTTGTAAATGAGTAGACTGTTGAACAAGTTATCGTGCAGGAGCCAAGCGAAGTAATTAGAACCCGACTAAAAAGACCATCGGGTAATTGTGAGAAGTCTAGCACGACATTTGAGATAAGTACGGGGGATCGTAGATCCAATGAAGAGTTAAGATTAGAAGTTTAACTCAGTGGTTAATGTCGTACGAATCGTGAGCTTTGCAATTTTAAAGAATATAACTCGTATTTGACGAATCGTGACCGATGGATATATAAGTGACTTAAGGTTAGAATGAGTGGCTTTAGAGCAAATCCACAGCGAGACTTAGAGACCTTACTGTGCTCGAGGTTAATGGAGATTCGTGTTAGATAAACGAGCATATTGTTATACTCGATAGGTGGACAATCGTAATGCAGTTAAAAGAACTTAACGTTGGAGCAAGTAATTTGAGAAGGTCTCGAGGGCGTGAAAGGGTTAGTTACGTATTCAACAGACACGAGATTAAGAAGTATAGAAACTAAAGGGACTTACTTTGAGAAGTCGAAGTTAGAATGAAGAGGAGTTTAGAATTATATTGAAATCTGGGTTACAACCCAGAATTTGGATACAGTGTAGGCATTCAATTTGGCTGGCGTTAGGGAGCTTGGATGTAGCTCCAACCTGAGGGAACGACAGAGGAAAGACGTCGATAAGAGGGAACTTTGAAATTTGTATTATTTAAAGGTAATCGGTGAATGATTAAGTGAGAGTCGAAAGTGGATGCATGTGCAAATATTGAAGTGACAAATACGTCGTTGGGTCAATTGATTTGAGGATTTGAAATTTTAATATGTCCATGCTTGAGTGGGGTCGCTCGCGATCAAATCGAAAGTGGGGAAGTATGAATTTAAGGTCAATGTGGGAGAGTATAGTGAGGAGTTTTGGCTTAGAACCACAAAGAATGACTGTAAGTGCGGACGAAAAATCGAAGTGTGATACCGCAAGACGCGAGACGTTAATATCAAGGACTATACTATATACCCTTTCTTCACTCTAATATTATTCGTCCTATTAAATATTCGAACAAAACTTTACCTGTAATAGCCGAAGGTTGGGCGGTTTCTTCTTCTCCAGTCGAGGCAAGCAACATTCGGGCATCGTTTCCCTGATTTGCGTCTCGTTGGCCTGTACCCGGTTGACCTCGGCCCGGCCTTGGGCAGTCTTTGACGAAATGACCATTCTCTCCACATCGAAAGCATTTATCTGTGCCTGATCTGCATTTCCACGATGCTGCTTCTGGCAACTAAGACACAGAGGTCTTTGCGAAGTTCTTCGTGCGCGCTTCGGTCGGCTTTGATCGACTCTCTTCTTGTCCTTCCTCTTGGTACCGTGGTCATGAGGAGCATCCACGCCATGAATCCTAAGTTCTTCTCGGTTAGTCAATAGTTGGAGTTGACGAGATTGTCTATCGATAAGTTGTGCTTGCCAGTCCATGTGCTGTGACTGACGATTTAGTAACTCCGTAAGTCGATCTAGAACGTCATCTCGAGGATCTTTTCCTCGAAACATGTTTATAAAACTCCTATAAAACGAAACAGTATACTTCTTAGAAACCTAAATCAAACAGAGCAGAAAACATACTTACAGTTGATGAAGGATGTCCGCGTAGTGGCTGTGCAGTCGAGCAGTCTACAGAATCGATTTTAAAACCCGGGGGCTCTGATACCATAACTGTAACACCCCTAATACTGTACCCTTATTTTACCCGTATAAATTTTTCATTTTCATTTTTGTACTTATTTCTTTCCTCTACTGTAATTAAAACCTTATGCGGAATTTAAACTATGGTTGAAATCGGAACTGAATCGGAATTAAAACTGAACCTTACATGCATTTAAAACAAATCTTTATTAAAACTTAAAAGAAAACCTTTAAAAGAAAACTTTAAATTAAATTAAACAAGTGGGAGGGCAGAATTGGAACTCTGTCCTCAAAATGAAACAGGCGACCGATCTCTGCACTGCAGCAGAGATCGATCGCTGCCATGCATTACAGCAGGGGCGATCGATCTCTGCTGCAGAGCAGAGATCGATCGCTGCTAGCTGTGCAGCAATCCGATCGCTGCTAACTATAGCAGCGATCGATCTCTGCTCTGCAGCAGAGATCGATCGCTGCAAGCATGCAGCGATCCCTTCTCCCTTTCAGACTTCAAACCTCTAACACTTCGCATTTCACAAGCAGCGACCGATCTCTGCATTGCTGCAGAGATCGATCGCCGCACACTTTCAGTGCAACGATCAGTGAAAACTTCAGCGACCACTTCAGCGACCACCTCCTACTTCAATCGCCTTCACTTTTCTTTACACTGCTCTCTGGAATTCCAGAGAGCAAACACTTAACAATACTCTCTGGAATTCCAATTCCAGAGAGCGATTCATGCTACTGGAAACTCTCTGGAACTTGATTCCAGAGAGCAAACATTACTTAATTTAACACCAATTTCTTCCAATAACATCGACCAACTTTACAGCGGACTTTGCGAAATCCGACTGCGTGGATGCATCTAAACATCGAGCATAACCGTATCAACCTAAACCAATCAAAACATTTCCATAACATTCATTAAACAGTTTAAACCAAAACGTTTTACATACAATTATCAAAACGTTATCTAATCCCTATCCAGATCCAAACAACCTAAATATTCTATACAATTATCAACTCAAAACATCCCAAAATAACCCCAGAGTCCAGACATACATCCCCACGGGTCAGAAAGCGCCTCGACTACATAGCGCACTCCCACGGCCGTCATCCATCAACTGCATCAGACGGAGGAACGCCGTCCTCACCTGGTTCGATATCACCTAAGAGGTTACCTACACCATACAGACACATATGAGATATTGAAATCTCAGTAAGCTACGTAAATGCAGATGCATGCGTGCGTATGCCATTCAGAAATCATGCTCAGATTCAAATTACAGATACAGAATTACAGATTACAGATTCATTACGTCACAGACAGACAGAATTGTCACCGAGACCTCGACCCACTAACCCAAGGGGGCCCGTCCGGCGGTTGGACTACCCGTGGGGTTAGAGAGGGGGGGTACACGCTTGCAACACGCACAGCCGTGCCTGAGCCCCATCTCGCATGACCAGAAACAGACAGATTACGTTTATTCATTCAGATTTCGTTACAGATTTCATTTCAGATATACGTTCCTTTTCTTAAAAACACGTGCGGAAATTCCTTTTCATGACTTTCGAAAACCGTGATGCATGAACAGTTCATATCAGCGGAAAGTAAACAAACAACATACATACATTCATGGCAGTAAAGCAGAACCTATAAACAACTAACCTAACTACCCAACCAGAGTAACATAAAACAAACAGTTCCTCGAGTATTCCCGAGACGACGACGAAGTATGGTGCAGACCTTTGGGTCAAAGTAAGTCACGAAAACTTACCTGGAGCGCGCTGGATCTCAACTTCGTCCACGGGAGTCGCGTGTCTGAGACAAAACACGATATTTGTCGTTAAACCCAATTTAAACGATTAAATGTCCAAACTAATAAAATCCTTAATTCAACAAATCGAAGCTTTTAAACAACGATACAACGCTCGATAATCTGGAATTCCATATTACGAGTTATTTCCGAAAACTCGAAAATATAACGATTTATAACTTTTTCGCAAATAAATTTCTCTTCGTCCAATAACGTCCAATACGTTCAATTTACACGTAATCACGGCTAACCTATTAATTACGAGTCCTAATTTCGACATTTTATCGAAACCCTAGTTTGCCGAAATGCTACAAACGTCGAAATAAAGCTATAAGATTAAAGGCACATACCGAGGGTAGCGAGAGAGGAAGAAAACGTGAAGGACGGAGGAAGAACGGAGGTCGGACGGAGGTCGGATTGTGAGGAGTCGCCGGCGGCCGAGAGAAGAAAGCCTTCTCTGTTCGTGCGATCCAGAGAGAAAAGAGAGAAAGAGAGAAAGTGAGGGAAAAGAAATGTTTTGTGATGTTTTATAAAATGGATTTGCAAATTACCATTTTGCCCTTAGCTCTTGTTTCGTCCTTCGTTTCATTAATCGTCCAACGATTCGGATTCTCGAAAACTCCATATTTTGCCAATAACTCATATTCATCACCAGGGCTTTATTAAAACTGTCCGTTCGAAATTTGGACTTCATTCACTATTTTTACTAAAACGTCATTTAATTTACGATAGTGGTAATTACTCGGAATATAGCGTTACTATTTCGAAAATTCCCAAAACTTCCTTAAAATCCTTTTTAATCGTTAGAATCGTAATGACGCTTTCCATTTGCGAAACTGACTTGATTTGACATATTTAATAAAAATGCCTCATATAATATCTATATATGAATATAATATATTAAATCCAAAAGTCCGTACGAACCGGATATTACAATGATAGTATTGATGATGTAGTCTACAATCTAAAAAATAGTCAAAACGTCTAATCTCGACGTTAGTTTCTATGAAATTATGTTTTGTTCACATTCGTTCTTTCTTTATAAGTCAGGAGTCAATAGTTAAATCTTTAGAATCTTCAATCTTGGTCCAATCACAAAGACTTGCCTTCATTTTGGTCTTTTAAATGTAGGTATCACTACTCTTCATCGATCACATTTTGTTGATGGTAGCCTTCTCATGCCACATTTTTAAGAACTTGACATAGACTACTCTTTGAACTTCGAAAAATAACACATCCTAAATTTTAGTTCACCAAATTTTTTATTTGAAATTTTAACCAGTTAAAAAACACCCAAATTGTAAAGTTAAAAAACAGTCATAATACTAATTATATATAGAATAATTATTTAATGAAATTTGGATATTAAAACTTCTAAAGCTCCAATTTTTAGAAGTGAAAAAGAATGACTAAAACAAAGATAAAATTTATTCTATAAAGTTGCAACAGATGTGTACAACTCAACTTAAGAAACTCGCATAAAATACGAATTATTTATCATTTATTGTAAAAAAATATTGACAAATCCAAAGCTTGAGTTTCTTCAAATGATTGAATCAAAGTTCAATCTCTCTTATATTGTTTGTAGCAGGAACTGACTCCTTTCTCCATCATGTGACGACCCGTACATCGCTACCGACTTGACATGACTTTCTTTAGTTGAAGAAATTTTTGACGTGAAATTATTCGACTTTTAAAACTCCAAATCGAAGACTAAAATCGTTTTCGATAAAACGTTGACTCGGTTTTTGGGGCGTTCAAATCCTTTGAAATACATGGGGGACGTTCGTAAAATACGTTTAAAAATTATCATAAAACATCGAGTTAAAACATGATTGAAAATCAAAATTTTAAATAAAAACATTTTTGCCTCATATGACATGTGGCGCGCGCGTCGCTAGGCCAACGCGCGGCCATAGCGCACGCAGCGCGCTACAGGGAAGCCGATCGATCGGCTGCGTCCTCTCGGGTGTCAACGTCCCTTAGCAGAACAGTTGATCGATCGCACCTCGTGCGACCGATCGATCGCGCCTTTGGCGTGATCGATCGGCAGACTCTCTGCCAATCGTCTTGCCATGCATCACAGCGCCAATCGATCGCTCCCTTGCGAGCGATCCATCGACCGGAGTGCTCTGCGCACGCGCCCAACACAGCACTTTTCCAATTTTTCACCTTTTCTACCATTTCTTCCACCTCTACTTCACATTGAAATTACCTAAAACCTTTCCTAACCTCTCCAAACGTAAAATACTTTAAAATCTCAAAAACAACACGACTCAAAAATGTATACGGAAGCGTAGCAAAATTTATGAAAACAAACTGCATGGATGACTCTAAAAACCGAACATATCCATATAGAACCTAAAATCTCAAAACAATTCCACTATTTTTTCAAAATCAAAACTTAACTATCTATACTTCTTTCTATCAAAATACTCACACTTTTCTATTCACATACACATACACATACATATACACATACACATACACATACACATACAGAGCACAGTTGAAATCGCCCTAACAACTTGCCGGGTTGCCGCCATGGTCGTACTCCTCCAACTGCTTCCATAATCCTAGCAAGTCTGTGGAATCTCACTGCGCTGTTCTTCTTCTCCTACATCACCTAACTTAAACTATAAACCTAATGCTTAACAAGTAATGCAAATATCAATAAAAACATTTATACCATCACATCCACATATAATACTCTAGCCAATGGAGAGCGGATCACTTTCTCCACCTCTATACGTTACAAACATATATATGAAAGGTGAACAACTTCCTTCAAACGCTACACATACTACCAGTTTATACATCACTTTACATGAAAACATATGCAGAAAACCGTTTCGTATATTTTCTAAAACATGATGGATGAGAAAGCTAAACATACATAAAACATACAGCATAACCTAACGTTCCGTGATGTAGGCCCGAAGGCAACACGTATGCAACACTACTTACCTGACGTCCTTAACAAACTTATCTCAACTTGTACTCAATCGTATTCTTGTTCGCATAATGTGGAAACCTAAACATCATAACATCATTCATACGAACATAACCAATTTCACGTTCTCAGATTTTCGGCTAACATTAGGCTAAACTTCAAAATCAACAAGAGACAACAGAAGCGCTTAACAGCCAATGTCCAATAACAATAGAACTTAAATTCAAACCCAAAACAAGTGCATGAAATCTCCTAATTCCCAACAACTATCAAAATAATGCTCCTACCATTAACCGTGAAGAATAGAGAGAGAATGGGCGAGTGTGCGCCGCTGGAGGAGAAGAAAGGAAATGGAGGGGGGGGGGGGGGGGGCGCAAACGTGCAGAGGGAGAGAAAAATGTGCTCTTGAGATGAAGAAAACTAAAAGGAGAAAGGGGGGAACCGATTTGCTGATAGCATGAGAGAGAGATTGGAGTGTTTAAACATCCAATTAAATCTCTGTTTCCTTAATAAAATCTTAAACCCAAATTTACTAATTCGTATAAGTTTTAATCTCTCCTTAATTTCATCTTTAAATTTCATATTTTGGCTCCACAATTCTTTCTACTTTGTTTGGTAAATCTCAAATATTCTAGGCGGATTCTATACACTTAGCGGAAATATTCGGTAGAAAACTTATCGGGTGTTACACATCATCCTTGCATCTACATTTCCTAAAAAAAAAAACACAAAAAAAATGTTATATTTCAAAATGTTTAACATATATGTATTATAAAGATATGAAAAAATAGATAAATATATACATGTGTATACCATAACGAACACCATTAGTTGAAGATTGTGCACAATCGAGAATGCAACTAATATCATCAAGAGAGGTCTTAGGGCATTTGGCGGTACAGATGTTCACGCAAATATTTCTGATAAAAGGCTTCCTTTGCGTGGACGACGTACTACACTTCTTGAGCTGCATATGGAGGGAGAATCGGTTAAGATGAGGGAGATGATGGTGGATATGGAAATAAAGAGTCTGATGGTGCAAGTGGAGAAGGAAATGGTTGGTATGAGAGAGTAGACAGCATCGGTGAAGAGTAGGGCAATAGTTCGTGATCAGAGTCGGAATTTTCAAGGGCTGTGGCCTTGAACACGACAGGAAGGAGGAGAATGACTTTCGTCATAGCCATCATCTTCGAAGCTCTCACACTTGCTAATCTAATCTTTTATATTTGTCTTCCGTATATGATATCTGAACTGTGTAAGCATTGAAGACGGTCTAATTTGGGAGTTATATTAGGTAAGGTTTGAATATGGGAAGACACAATTGCTAGGTTGTGGGACTGCATTCTATGTATGAAGTGTTAGTCCCTCCTGCTGCCTTCCTCATAAATGAGGAAGGTGGCAAAATTTCACCTTCCTCATCAATGAGGAAGGTGGCATCGCGTCACCTTCCTCATAAATGAGGAAGGTGTGATACCTCCTCACGTTCCTCATTTATGAGGAAGGTGTCTTGAAGCCTACAAACAGAGGCATCTCTATAAACAGAGGCATCTCTATAAATAGACGCTTCAATCATGGTATCAAAGCATCCCAAAAAAGAAGAAGATCCGAGAAGTAAGAAGAGGGAGAGAGACAAAGGAGAGAATTTTAGAGGAAGAAAAAAGAAAGGTGTAGAGAAAATAGATCCGAGAAGTAAGAAGAGGGAGAGAGACAAAGGAGAGAATTTTAGAGGAAGAAAAAAGAAAGGTGTAGAGAAAAATAGGTAGAGTATTTTTGTGCAGAGTGAGAGTTCTAAGAGTAATTATTTCTCTTAGTGAATATTTTCTAGAATATTCGATATTTAAAAAAATATTGTAAATCTTATTTTTCATAGTAAAATCTTTCTGGACTCGGTCTCCGTGGTTTTTTTCCGATTTGAATTTTCACGTAAAATTTTCGGTGTTCATTTTGGCTACTTTTTCTCTTACTTCTTAGGCGATATAATTTTACAGCAGTGAAACATATTCTTGATATTTTTCAGATCGCATCTGCTATCGTTTCTCATACCGCTTATTTAAGTGGAGTTCCCATTGAGTTTCGTTGTTATTTTTCCATGAAGCTGCGTCAATTGCCTTATTCGGCTCTTCTACTTCCCAAATATCAAATAATAAAAGAAAATATTATCTGGCATTTAAGGGTAGCATAGAAAAATAAATTTAAATAAGAGATTTTAATTGTCAAGGGATTCGATATCAAGCAAATATGTCTAGTTAAAAAAACCAACATTCAAAGAGCTGACCATTCATTTCTCAAGGTTTGGTTCACAGTACACTGTAGAAGAGACTTCAACAAATTCTAAAAGAAATGGATTAAAATGCCCTAAATTGTCGTACTTACTTTACTTAACCAAATTTTGAATGTATAACACCCACAATATAGTCTAATAGTCAAAGACTATAGAATACCAAGTAATTAAATTGTTAAACCGTCGTAGAAAAAATAAAATTGAGGTTTGGATATTAAAACTTTTAATTTGGAAATCTCAGGATCTAGTATAAAAATATGTATAAATATATGAAAATATATATACCATAGACTGTCGGTAGAAGATTGAGCACAATCGATGGTAAGATTAATAATTTAATATCATGAATATAGTCGGAAGGGATAAGAGAGCATTGGAAGAGACATATGGCCATGCAAATTTGTTTGATAAAGTTGAATTTCTTTCTCTTGCACGTCATGGCACAGAGCTCTTTGGCAAAAGGCGGAGGAACATCCGAGGGGGAAAAACAGGCGTTGGAGGAGGAAGAACGACGTTGGGTGCAGGGGGAGGTGGAGGTTGTACGTCTGGAATCACTGCCGGCGCCAGTGCAGGTGGAGTTTCAAGCTCTGGAGCTGGTGATGGGGCGAGAAGGGGGGAAGAGGAGGGAGACAATGACGGTGGGTCTGAAAATGGAGAAAGCGACGGTGCAAGTGAAGGAGAAGGAAATGGTGGGTTTGAGAGAGGAGAAGGCGACGGTGAAGTTTGAAGGGCGGTGGCTTTGAACAGAACAAGCAGAAGGAGAACCACTTTAGCCATCGTCGTCATCTTCGAAGCTCTTCCTCCTGCCAATTTAAACTTACATCTCCTGCAAATTTACCGACTTTATAACCCAATATTTTGTGGGTGATGCGAGCACAGATTTAGGAACTGATTGCTCGTGGAATCAATCCTTTTTCAAGTAATTTCATATACAATATATAGAAAAAGACTCGACCAATTATGAAGATGAAACACATCGTAGTATTGCACATAATAAGGGAAATTACCATGTTTAATTTTGATCTTCAAATGAGGCTTGATGTGAATAACTATAAACATAATTTAATTCTGAAGTACACAAACTTTTCTAGATCTTTAAATTTGAACATGGAGTGTAAGTATTAAGACAAGTAGACAATTAAAAAGATTTACATATAACACAATGTATAAAAATGTGCTTTGTTATATTAAACTAGTAAGGGAGATGAGATACATGTGGGAGCGTCTGATGGCCATCTTCTTCTTCAGTTTCAGATTCTACAATTCGCAGCTGAGTCCGAAAAGGGAAAACAGAAAACGGATCAGCGATTCGAAAAGGAATTTGTTTTTAGACAGTGAAGAACATGCAGAACCAACAATATATGTTGAGAAATTCAGTTTAACAATCCAGATAAAGAGAAATGGCAGTCATTGTGTCATTGATGGACTTTAAAGATCGTACGTTACACCCATCTTTTCTAGGCAAGTAAATGATGACTACTCGTTGTGATGGCTATTCTCCTTTACATCTAATGATTTAATCCTAAATAACAGGATAACTTTGGGTGCAACTGTGAGCTTTTTAAAATCCTTTTTGAAAAATTAAGATCAGTTCAGTGATGTCACACAAGGATCCTTGTGTGACACTGATTTTAAAGTAACGATAAACGATATAAAAAGTGCAGAAATAAATGACACAAGAGGTTGGTAACGCAGTTCGGCAACCAGCCTACGTCTGCGGGGCCACGCCCAGATATAAAAACTTTTCCTTGAGTTAACAAAGTTACAAGAAAAACTCGGACTTATACAAATAAAGACTCCCTCTTATCTTTGTCGCCGCCTCTAGCTAACTTCCTCAACGAAACAGTTTTTGCGAGATCCCCTCGACTTTAGAACGACCTCTCCCGAGATCTAGATAACAACAAGATCCCCTCGTTATTGGTTCCTCCCGAAACCCGTGTTATGGCAAGATCCCCTCGCCCACGATCACGAACGACAAGCTCCCCTTGTCTAAGAAACAGAACTCCTCACGAGTTCGGATGTTGTCTCCTCCCGAGACAGAGTTTCAATGAAGAACAAAAGTATTGCCTCCTGGGACACCTCCTGGAACACCAGATCGAAGTCTTCAGATTCAATACACAACACACTCGGTAGAACGATGAAATCCACAGATTAAATCGAGTGCGTAAAACAATCACTAACTCAAACGCAGAAACGTTGAGAGTGAAAGAAAACCGACGGCTTGGGAAAACGAAGAAATCTTCTCTCGTGTAAAATCAATACTCCGTCGTCTGCTGAAGAACAATCACCGACGACTCACAGTAGGCGTGAATGAAAGGATCAACTATTGCAGAACACACGCAAACGTCGGTATAGAATAAAATCGCCCGGAAGAATAAAAAACTTTTCGCTCTCAATAATAATGGCTTCAGCAGCCTTCTTCAGAAAAACGAAGGCTTTAAATAATATTGGTAACTTCCATATCTTTAATTCATTCAGTTACCAAATCGGATTTACCGCCGCATGGAATAAGGAAACACAATCTTAACAAATTCGGTTATGTGACACCTCATGTGACACTTTAGGAAAGTTTCCATAACAGCACAGATTTTCGCCCAAAAATTCAGGAAAGCATCCCATTAATCATGGGAAGTCAGAGCCCAGCAAATCATGTCAAATCTACAACAAATCGGCTTTCCAAATAAAACTTTTCCAAAAAACAAGTGCATATACCTTATTCAATCTTTCCAAATAATGTTGTTTCCTTATTTTTCTCTTCCATAGAATCATCATTATTACTTCTATAATATCTTCCCATAATCGGATTGGGCTGTTTCTTGATTGCCAACTCATAAATCTCACTTGAACAATTATGAATAAAATATTACTTTTATAATAAATTGCCAAAAAATCAAATGCCAACACTTATGCAAATCTTTGCATTTACAATCTCCCCCTTTGGCATTTTTTTTTTTTGGCAAAATCAATATAATAAAAAATTTCAAGAACTCCCCCTGAATTTTCTCCCCCTGGATTGATGGCTTCAAAACATCATCAAAATATATATCACTCATAATATCATCAGAGATCAGAGCATATCACCATAAATCCAGAAATCCAAAATACTCCCCCCTTTTGCCATAAAAAGACAAACATGTATATCATAGAATATCAACCTCTATAAAAGCATCATAAGCACGAAATAATCACCATAAGGAGATAGCCAAAAACAGGAATATGTAATATCCAGATAAGCACCAGAATCACCATATATAAGAGAGGGAAATGGGAGAGCTAACCGTGTATTCTTGCCATATTCATGTGTCATAATTTGGTCAAATAAAATCAAAAGATATTGAATTTTCGATTTCGAACAGCAAGGTCGCTATTGTCTTGTTAACACCAGTTCCATGAGAAGTCGACATCTAGAATTTCATACTTATCCGTCAGTTGTGAAGCTGGAAAAATCTTTTCCATGGGGTAAGATGCGTCTGACACCCCCAGTGACACCGATTGAAACTCCTGATTTTTCAACAATTTTTGTCTCCTTAACCTGTTCCTTCAAATTAGCAACTTTCTTTCTCTCAAAAATATTACCAGCAACTTCTTTAGCAGACATTTTTCTAACACGGTCATCAAGTATCGAATAACAACTATCTTTGCATTTCTATCTTCGATTACCATTTGCTGATCAGTCAAAAATTTCATCTCACCTTCAAGAAACTTGATAAAACATGATAATAATGCAGAATCAGGATCAGAAGCAGAATCAGAAGAATTAGAAACATTGTCCAAAAGCTGGAACACCCTCAGGAACACCGTCCAGAACATTAACCTGTTAACTTGCCAATAGCTTGTAGTTTTCCCTAATTTCCTCCATAAACCAGTATTGTGAATCTTTAAAGAATAATTCAGGTATCTGCAAGTTGGGAAATAAACCCAATATAATAATGATGCTCCACACTTCATTGAAAATAGACTTCCAATATTTCATGAGAATAGTCAGAAATTTGCATGTCGCATACGGTGTTGCTCCACAGAATATCATAATATCCAGAATGATCACTTCCAGCAGAGGATGAACAATACACAATAGATCGCCAAAATAAAAAAAAAACAAACGACTTCCAAGTGGCGAATTTTTTTTTTTTTTTTTTAAATAAATAAAAGCAATAATCAGCTTATATAACACAGAGGCCTAGGGCAGACCTCAGTTCTTCAAATCTCACACCATCCAACGCTTTGGTGAAAATATCGGCAATTTACTTTTCGGTCACCATATGCTCCAAATTAATAATTTTGTCCTCCACTAAAGATCGAATAAAATGATGTCGTATGTCAATATGTTTTGTCCGTGAATGCTGCACAGGATTTTTCGAAATATTGATAGCGCTCAAATTATCACAATAAAGGGTCATGACACCCTGTGTGACACCATAGTCTTTCATCATTTGTTTCATCCACAAAAGCTGCGTACAGCTGCTACCTGCTGCTATATACTCTGCCTCAGCTGTAGATAGGGAAATGGAATTCTGTTTCTTGCTAAACCATGACACCAAGTTGTGTCCAACATAAAAACATCCACCCGAAGTGCTTTTTCGGTCATCGGAGCTTCCTGCCCAGTCAGCGTCACAATAACCCACCAGATTTGCATTAGAATCAAAAGAATACCAGATCCCATAATCAGTTGTTCCACTGACATATTTTAGAATTCGTTTTACCGATACTAGATGCGACTCCTTTGGATTTGATTGAAATCGAGCGCATAAACCCACGCTATAGCAAATATCTGGTCGGCTGGCAGTAAGATATAATAGGCTTCCAATCATGCTTCTATATAAACGTGAATCAACAGCAACTCCCTTTTCATCTTTAGAGATTTTCTCGTGTGTCCCAAGGGGTGTTCTACTCGGGCGTGCATTCTCAAGCTTAAACTTCTTCAATAAATTCTTGGCATATTTGGCTTGAGATATAAAAATACCATTCTTTTCTTGCTGGATTTGAAGCCCAAGAAAATAAGTGAGTTCTCCAACCATACTCATCTCGAATTCACCGGTCATTTGAGCAACAAACTCATCCACCATCACCTGTGACACCGAGCCAAACACTATGTCGTCAACATATATTTGAGCAAGTAAAAACTGACCTTTGTCACGCCGGACAAAAAGGATTTTATCTACTCCCCCTCGCTCATATCCCTTGGTTAATAAATATTGCGTGAGTCGTTCATACCATGCACGGGGGGCTTGTTTGAGCCCATATAACGCCTTCTTCAACTTGTACACATACTCGGGATGATGAGGGTCTTCAAAACCCTTTGGTTGAGCAACATAAACTTCTTCATTTAGAAACCCATTGAGGAACGCACTCTTCACATCCATTTGATATAGCTTGAACCGCATAACACACGCAATAGCCAATAGGAGCCGAATAGATTCAAGTCATGCAACCGGAGCGAAAGTTTCATCGAAATCAACTCCTTCAATCTGAGAATACCCTTGAGCCACTAGTCGAGCTTTGTTGCGAGTAATATTCCCATGCTCATCGGTCTTGTTCTTGAAAATCCACTTAATACCAATAACGTTCACATCGAGAGGACACGGTACTAAATCCCAAACTTGATTTCGGGAGAATTGGCTGAGTTCTTCTTGCATAGCTCCTATCCAGTACTCATCTAGCAATGCTTCTTTCACATTCTTTGGCTCGAGCGTTGATGTAAAGCATGCCATTTGGATCATGTCTCGATAATTCATCCTCGGCTTATCTCTAGTTCGTATACCATCATTCAGATCACCAATAATCTCAGCTGTAGAATGATTCTTCTGAACACGTGTAGATGGTTGTCTGGGGCGTGTGATATCAGCTTCTACTTCATCAACAGGCTCTGTTTGATCTGGGACACTGCCTGAGACACCCTCTGTGACACCGGGTGAAACACAAGCGCCTTCATTATTTAAAATGTGGTCTGGATCATCTCTTGGATTATCAGTTGTGTCCAAAGAGTCGTCCACTTGAACATTGGCAGATTCGATGACAGTTCGAGTTCTTTTATTGTAAACCCGATAAGCACGGCTATTTGTAGCATAACCGAGAAAGATCGCCTCATCACTTTAAGGATCTAGTTTACCCCTGTGTTCCCTGTCATTCAACACAAAACAAATGCTGCCAAATGGGTGAAAATAATGAAGATTTGGAGTTCTACCTTTCCATATCTCATAGGGTGTCATAGAAGTTTTGCCGCGAAGATACACCCGATTAATTGTATAACATGCGGTATTCATTGCTTCCGCCCAGAACCTTTGTGGCACATCCCTTTCATGTAGCATAACATGAGTCATCTCAGCCAAAGTACGATTTTTCCGTTCAACGACTCCGTTTTGTTGAGGAGTCTTTGGTGCCGAAAATTCATGAGCGATCCCTAGGTGTTTACAAAAATCCGAGAACTCAGAGTTTTCAAACTCTCTTCCATGGTCACTGCGGATACGTATAATTTTCAAAATAACACAGTCTTTTTCGCGTTGTAGTCGAGTACACATTGACTTGAAAACTTTAAACGTGTCGGACTTTTCTCTTAGAAACTCCACCCATGTATAGCGTGAAAAATCATCAACTGTAACGAATACGTAACGTTTTCCTCCAATACTTTCAACAGGCATCGGCCCCATTAGATCCATGTGAAGTAATTCAAGAACCTGGGTAGTTGTGGAACCCTGTGACACCAGGTGAGACACCTTCGTTTGCTTTCCGATTTGACATGGTCCGCATAATTTGTCTTCATCAAATTTTAATTCAGGAATTCCTCGAACAGCACCTTTCGAAATAAGCTTCTCCAGCATTCTGAAATTAACATGTCCCAACTTTCTATGCCATAAAATAGTGTCTTCCATACTCGACCGAAGGCAGGTAGATGAGGAATAAATAAGATAACAATTGTCCGATGATCTAACTCCTTCAATAACACAATCTTTGTTTTGATCGGACACAACACATCTTTCTTTCGTAAATTGCACATTCAGATCTTGATCGCAGAGCTGGCTGATACTGATTATGTTAGATTTCAAACCATTTACCAATAAGACATCACTTAACTTTGGTAAATCAGGGACATTCAACGTACCCCTGCCAATGACATCCAATGAGACACCGTTGCCGAATGTAACTTTTCCCACGGATTCGGGTACAATATACATCAAGTATCTCTCTTCACCTGTCATATGTCTAGAACAGCCACTATCAAAATACCATGCATTTGTTCCGATCGCCTTTAGTGAGAGATGTGTAACATTGCACTTTAAATTTGATTTCTTCACCCATTTCTGATAAAGGAATCTGTAGGAAGAAGCATTTCTTTTCTTCACCCATTTCTGATAAGGGAATCTGTAGGAAGAAGTATTTCTAACAGTACCAAGTCTGAGATCCGCAAGATAGTTGAAGCATGTAGAACGAATATGACCACGATGTTGGCAATAATGACATACATAAACATACTTGTTACCTTTACTGCTTGAGGCATGATAGAAGTTATAAGAATTTGATCCTCTGTCAGTTCTTGGCATTCCGTTTGCAGCTTGCTTTCCTTTGTGATCAAAGCCCTTGTCTGACACCTGCTGTGACACTGGCTGTGACAATGAGCTTCCCTTTATAAACTTCATCACAAAGCGATTTTCCTTTACTGCAACAGTCTTTGAACCTGAACTTTCACCTTTGAATCCCAGTCCAAACCGATTTACGCTTGATTTGCCGACATTTAGAATATCATCGAGATTAGAAGAACCCGAATTCAGCATTTTGACATTCTTCTTCATGAGGCTTATCTCATTGGTTAGATTATTAGATTCATCCTGACTTGCTTTCAGCTTTGTCTCCAAATCATCAATAACATTTTGAAGATTGTTCTTCTCATCCTTCAAATTTCTCATTTGTGCGTGTAGAAGCTGATTTACTTGAACAAGCTCGGTCCATTTCTCATGCAGAAACTTATATTCTCCAATAAGATCTTCTTCTGTGACTGGTTCTTCATCTTCATCACTATTACTAGAAAATCCGTCTGTGACATCCTGTATAACACTGACATTTTCTTCATAGTTCTATCTTTCCAGCAAGTGCCACATGGTTGCTCTGAAATTCATCTTCGTTTTCTGACTCATCCTCACTCCAGGTTGCATTCAGAGAATTCTTCTTTTTCTTCAAGGTGTTGGCACATTCTGCTTGTATATGTCCGAATCCTTCACATTCTCTACACTGAATACCTTTATTCTTTAATGGTTGATCAGACACATAATTTTCTTCTCTAAGCTTCTTGTTACTTGAAGAACCATTTTTGAAGCGTGTGACACCCTGCTTGACACCGCGAGTATTCCTTCCAAATCTCTTCATAACTCTGCTGAAATTCTTCGAAAGCAGGGCTAGAGATTCCTCTAAATCATCTTCATCATGCTCGCTGTTATTCTGGACCTCTGTTTTTAAAGCAACTCCCTTTGCTTTCTTTGTTTCGATGTCTCCTCCAAGATTCATCTCGAAAGTTCTAAGAGATCCCATCAACTCTTCAAGCTTCATTTTAGACACATCTTTGGCTTCTTCTATGGCAGTAACTTTATAGGCAAATCTCTGTGGTAAAGATCGTAGAATCTTTCGAACAAGTTTTTCTTCGGAAATTGTTTCTCCAAGGGCAAATGCTTCATTAGCTATATCACATAGTTTTGCATTGAACTCGCCAATAGTTTCATCTTCCTGCATCTTCAAATTCTCAAATCGAGTGGTCAACATTTGCATCTTGGACAATTTAACCGTCGATGTTCCTTCATAGGTTGTTTGAAGAATGTCTCATGCCCTCTTCGCGGATTCACATGTGGAGATGAGTTTGAATTGAATAGGATCCACTCCATTAAAGATAGCATTGAGAGCCTTCGAGTTACTATTTGCCAAGGCATCCTCATTTACCGACCAATCTTCTTCCGGCTTAGGAGAGATGACACCATCTTTATTAGTGATCGTAGGAGAATTCCAACCTGTTAGAATAGATCTCCAAGCCTTCTCGTCAATAGCTTTAATAAACGCTCTCATCCTTGCCTTCCAATAAGCATAATTATTTCCATTCAACAATGGCGGACGCATTGTAGAACCTCCTTCTTTCATAGAATCCATCGCACACGAACTATAATCTTGTCCCGCTGATCTCGCTTAAGAAACAGAAGCGACCCGCTCTGATACCAATTGAAAAATTAAGATCAGTTCAGTGATGTCACACAAGGATCCTTGTGTGACACCGATTTTAAAGTAACGATGAACGATATAAAAAGTGCGGAAATAATGACACAAGAGGTTGGTAACGCAGTTCGGCAACCAGCCTACGTCTGCGGGGCCACGCCCAGATATAAAAACTTTTCCTTGAGTTAACAAAGTTACAAGAAAAACTCGGACTTATACAAATAAAGACTCCCTCTTATCTTTGTCGCCGCCTCTAGCTAACTTCCTCAACGAAACAGTTTTTGCGAGATCCCCTCAACTTTAGAACGACCTCTCCCGAGATCTAGATAACAACAAGATCCCCTCGTTGTTGGTTCCTCCCGAAACCCGTGTTATGGCAAGATCCCCTTGCCCACGATCACGAACGACAAGCTCCCCTTGTCTAAGAAACAGAACTCCTCACGAGTTTGGATGTTGTCTCCTCCCGAGACAGAGTTTCAATGAAGAACAAAAGTATTGCCTCCTGGGACACCTCCTGGAACACCAGATCGAAGTCTTCAGATTCAATACACAACACACTCGGTAGAACGATGAAATCCACAGATTAAGTCGAGTGTGTAAAACAATCACTAACTCAAACGCAGAAACGTTGAGAGTGAAAGAAAACCGACGGCTTGGGAAAACGAAGAAATCTTCTCTCGTGTAAAATCAATACTCCGTCGTCTGCTGAAGAACAATCACCGACGACTCACAGTAGGCGTGAATGAAAGGATCAACTATTACAGAACACACGCAAACGTCGGTATAGAATAAAATCGCCCGAAAGAATAAAAAACTTTTCGCTCTCAATAATAATGGCTTCAGCAGCCTTCTTTAGAAAAACGAAGGCTTTAAATAATATTGGTAACTTCCATATCTTTAATTCATTCAGTTACCAAATCGGATTTACCGCCGCATGGAATAAGGAAACACAATCTTAACAAATTCGGTTATGTGACACCTCATGTGACACTTTAGGAAAGTTTCCATAACAGCACAGATTTTCGCCCAAAAATTCAGGAAAGCATCCCATTAATCATGGGAAGTCAGAGTCCAGCAAATCATGTCAAATCTACAACAAATCGGCTTTCCAAATAAAACTTTTCTAAAAAACAAGTGCATATACCTTATTCAATCTTTCCAAATAATGTTGTTTCCTTATTTTTCTCTTCCATAGAATCATCATTATTACTTCTATAATATCTTCCCATAATCGGATTGGGCTGTTTCTTGATTGCCAACTCATAAATCTCACTTGAACAATTATGAATAAAATATTACTTTTATAATAAATTGCCAAAAAATCAAATGCCAACACTTATGCAAATCTTTGCATTTACACTTCCCATTTTCAACTATTCTGTAAAAGATCTGAACAATTGAAAAAAGATTCGATTTTGATAAGAGGAGGGTCATGGAATGTCAAAGTTTGAAGGCCACAAAAACTATGATACTCACTGCAATATACAAACTGGTTGAGATCGAGCGTCACCCTGCCCTGCTTGGCTGTGTCAAATGAGTTGAACAAATTACTGCAACAAAAGACAAGTTCAAAGTTAGAAATTCGTCTATAGAATAGAAATCACGATATAAGTTATTTATTATCAGTCTCAAAATTTTGGGGACTTCCCCTCAGGCCAACAAAAGAGTTCTCGTCTTTGTCTCTATGTAATGGATCACTTGAGAGAATTTAAAGGATATGTTATCAATGTCTTTGTGTCAAAAAAGAACCTACCGAGATGACTGTAAAAATATACAGAGGGATATGAAGTCATCTAGCCGAAATCTTCCATTCTTCTTTTGATCAAAGCTCTGGAAACAGATATTATAAGAGAAAAAAAGTAATGTTAAGCTTTTGGTTTCAGGACCAACTTCTAGGAAAATAGGAATGAACAATAATTTGTTCTCCTACAAGTTTAAGGAGAGTGCGGGTATGGAAATTTAAACTTTGCCATTAACAATTCTTTTTAAGGTTAAGAGGAAAAAATAAACATCAAGCTTTAATTCTTTTCATGATTTTAGAAATAAACATCAAGCTTTACCTCACAGAGCGTAAAAGTCAGGAGAATCCAGCTTGAAGCCAATTTTAACCAACGCCTGCAAAAGTATTTCACCCATTGAAGCAGATATATCGTGACATGTAACTGTTATGATAACAAGTTGAGTATTACTTCTTGTAGAAGCAAGTTGGTAAGTAATGTCTACAACTAGAAATGTTGAAGATGAACATAAAAATTGGGAATAACCTCTCTACATCTGAGAATGCATGTTGAACCTGCAAATAAATCGTAATGAGAAATCATTCAGTGAACCGCATGGATCTTGAAAAAATCTTTAAAAAAATTGCAAGATTTCAATGAGTCTAGCCAAGATAAAATTGCATACCTTCTAAAGAAACTTGTTCAGAGCAACGAACTCTGAAAGAAATAAAATAAATCATAATTTATCAGAGTGAGGCTTCGAAGTACTAGTTTCATTATTGGAGAGCAAAAACCAAAAAGGTTACCAAAATGGAAAGCCCCACTAACCTTTGAAACTCATTGTCCCGTTCCTATCAAAATCATACAACCTGCAGGAAATTCACATGCATGAACCAATAATAATTCTACAAATCACAGATATATAGAGCCATGGAAATCAACTGATACATCTCGAAGCAATTACGTAGTCGCTGAAAACGAGAATCGTAAGGGATTGTGAAAGCAAACCTGATCATCTGCTGTACAACTGTTTCCGACAGCTAGAGCTTTCTACCGAATAATATTTTCTTTTATTATTTGCTATCTGGGAGAGACAAGAGCTAAACAGATTTACAGACTGAAAATTTATTTTGTCAACAATTTTTTTTTCTTTCAACGAGGAAGGTGAAAGTAGGTGATGCCTCACCTTCCTCTTAATGAGTAAGGCGAGCAGGGACCTTCTCATAAAAGGTCTCTTTTTTATAAATCACGTTTGTCGCTATGTTACTCAGAATTCTCATGGAAGGATAAACAGAGGTTATTTTGCAAATGGAAGAATCAAAAAGAACATGAGGTTCCTCTCTGCCGGATTATGGTCTTCCAGTGTACCATTCAAATGTCCTCTGTCGCCGGCCCTCAGTCAGAAATTTCGAAAATGAGTCCCTCACCTAATAAGCCTCCGAATTTCCAACGCATTGCATCTCTCGTCCACGATTGCTTTCTAAGTATTCGTTTTCAAAGTTGAAATCTAGATTAACCAGGCCGCCATGTCCAGTTGATGCGAATTTAGCGGAAGAAAAAAGCTCAAACGAAAGTCACTGCTTCCCTCGCCTCAAAGGACGGCGCCCCTACTCCAATTCTGGAGTCGGTGCCCGTCACAGCAAGAACGCCGGTGATTATAATGACAGACGAGGACGAAAAAGACGAATAGGTGTACAAAATGGCAGATCTTAAAGTGAAGTAAATGTCAAGTAAGAAGATAATGGTCGTGATTGAGTTGATTCTATCCTGTCGGCATAACCGAGGCTTCTCATCGCTGTCTTAACACTAGAAAGACTGAAAAGCGAATATATGTGGGTGATAAGTGTGTATTTTACACACTTATTTATACTTTCTATATTTGATTTGATAAGCTTTTCTCAAGCATTTGAAGGAATCTAATATATTTTGTACAAGTGTGCAGAAATTTTAATTACAACAGGAATCGGATCGAATTAAAGAAGTTGAAAAAAAAAAGGGAAGAAGAAACAAACTGAAGCTAAAAATAAGAAGCAGAAGGATGGAGATCGATCTCTATCTATTCCTGAGATCGATCGCCACTCATGCCCAAGAATAAACCAAGCCAGCAATCGGAAGAAATCCAGCGATCGATCTCCATAGAAAGTCAGAGATCGATCGCCATGCATGTTAGGAGAAGAAGCGATTGATCTCTATATAATACAGAGATTGATCGCCATACAATTGAAGAAACAGCCGCGATCGATCTCTGTCCATTCCACAAACATCCCGCGATCGATCTCTGAATAAATGCAGCGATCAATAGCTACATATGCCAGAAAGGAAAAGAGATGCAGCGATCGATCTCTACACAATCCAGAGATCGATCGCTTATCAATTTACAAATTTGGAAAGCCGATTTGTTTTAATCCGAGCCGTTCACCTGAAGACAGATTTAATCTCAACCGTTGATCGAGTTAAAAGACAGCATTAAAAACCTAACGAGGCAGCGCCTTTAGGTCATTCTGCATTGGGGAGATTCTGAATTCCGCGACCGTGAGAGCAGCGGCGATTTGGAGGCGATTCAGCACGGAGAATTTTCAGCATAGTTTTCTTTTATTTTCTTTAATCATAAAAATCATGCACTTCTTTTTATTTATTGTTTGTTTTTGTTTTAGCATGAACTAAACTTCCCGTTCTAGGGTTTCGACGTAACTTTACTATGATTATTTATTTTTCTTGATTCAAGTATTTAATTTTCCGTTCCTTTTCTGTGTTGAGTAATTTATTCTGAACGTAATGCTTAGGTTTGCTTGATCACCAAAACTAAGAACTTTAGGGTTAGTTCGGGATGCGAGAGCGGAGAATTTAACCATGCACTGAATAAATTGCCTTAAAAAGGATCCTAGGCTAGAGATAGTTAGGGCGTTTGAGTGGTAATATAATTTCTTGCTCTTAATGTATTTAATTAATTCTCAGGATTAGAGACCGAGAGGTGATAATTCGTTAATTGAATAAGTTTGTCTTTGCTCGAGAGAGATTGATGAATATTTTCGTGAAATTGCCATCAACACGAAGGAATATGAATTGATTACTTGAATTAGGTTTAATAAATAGGATTAGTTAAGTGAAATCGGAACCCTGGATTTTCTCATCATATAATCTTACTCTTTTATTTAATTCTATTATTTAAATTGTTAAATTTCTTTTATTTGAATTATTTTATTTTAAAATCTTAAAATCATCAACTTATTATTTCTTTTCAAATTAAACTGAAATTTAGATATTCAATATTTAACATATTTATTCCTCGTGGGATCGACACTCATACTTATACACACTTTATTACTTTTGCGACACGTACACTTGCGTATCACGATTTTTCGCAACAGTGGGGATTGGAATTATGTGAATGGTGTGTTCTGGTCATGGTGATTTTCTGTGGCGGATTGATTTCCCAATGGTTCATCAACTGTCTACTTTTCTTGTTGGAGAGGAACTTTCCGCTCCAGCAAAAAGTCCTATTCTACGTGTTCGAAATGAGAAGGAGTGTAGTCGTTTTCATCTGGATAGGTCTGGTTCTTCTGGCACGGGGTCTTCTTTTCATCAAGAGACATGACAGGTCAGAGAAAACTAATGAGATTTTGCGCTACTTTACGAGGGTTCTCGCCTCTACTCTCGTGGGAGCAGTGATCTGACTTTTGAAAACGGTAACTGTGAAGTTAATGTCTTATTCTTATCAATGCACTAGATTCTTTGATCGGATACAGGAATCCATAATTAATCAGTACATACTCAGAGCTCTTTCGGGTCCTCCATTGATGAAAAACGCCGAGAAGTTAGGGAGGACTAACACTGCAACCTTGATATTCCGTCATTTGAAGAAGCAGAAGGATAAAGTAAGGGAAGGAACAAATGAAGTTATTGATGTAGAAAAAGCTCACAAATTTGAAGCAAGGAAAAGTCTCGGCCAGGACGATGAAAGGGTTGATTAATGTTATAGGAAGCTTAGGATTGTCCCCCATTTCTAACACTCTCGAGGCGGATGTCGACGAGGACTCGTTACCAGGCTTTGCTACATTTCTGAAAATCTGTTAGGCAGCAGCCTTTGCTTCCCATTCATTGTTGATCCCCTTATCTTTCGTGTCTCCTTCCTCGTCGACATCTGCCTTAAGAGTGTTAGAAATGGTAGACAATCCTGAGCTTCCTATAACATTAATCAGCCATTTCATCGTCCAGGCTAAGACTTTCCCTTGCTTCAAATTTGTGAGCTTTTCTACATCAATAACTTCCTTGGTTCCTTCCCCTACTTTATCCTTTTGCTTCTTCAAATGACGGAAGATCAAGGTTGCAGTGTTAGTCCTCCATAACTTCTCGGCGTTTTCCAACAATGGAGGACCCGAAAGAGCTCTGAGCATGTACTGATTAATTATGAATTCGTGTATCCGATCGAAGAATCTAGTGCATTGATAAGAAGAAGACATTAACTTCATAGTTACCATTTTCAAAAGCCAGATCACTGCTTCGATGAGAGTAGAGGCGAGAACCCTCGTAAAGTAGCGCAGAATCTCATTGGTTTTTTCTGACCTCTCATGTCTCTTGATGAAAAAAAGACCTGGTGCCAGAAGAACCAGACCTATCCAGACAAAAATGACTACACTCCTTCTCATTTCGAACACGTAGAATAGGACTTTTTGCTGGAGCGGAAAGTTCCTCTCCAACAAGAAAAGTAGACAGTTGATGAACCATTGGGAAATCAATCCGCCACAGAAAATCACCATGACCAGAACACACCATTCACATAATTCCAATCCCCACATATATTCGCTTTCTAGTTTTTCTAGTGTTAAGACAGCAATGAGAAACTCGGTTATGCCGACAGATAGAATCCACTCAATTACGACCATTATCTTCTTACTTGAAATTTACTTCACTTTAAGATCTGCCATTTTGTACACCTATTCGTCTTTTTCGTCCTCGTCTGTCATTATAATCACCGGCGTTCTTGCTGTGACGGGCACCGACTCCAGAATTGGAGTAGGGGCACCGTCCTTTGAGGCGAGGGAAGCAGTGACTTTCGTTTGAGCTTTTTCTTCCGCTAAATTCGCATCAACTGGACATGGCCGCCTGGTTAATCTAGATTTCAACTTTGAAAACGAATACTTAGAAAGCAATCGTGGACGAGAGATGGAATGCGTTGGAAATTCGGAGGCTTATTAAGTGAGGGACTCATTTTCGAAATTTCTGACTGAGGGCCAGCGACAGAGGGCATTTGTATGGTACACTGGAGACCATGATCCGACAGAGGGGAACCTGATGTTCTTTTCGATTCTTCCATCTGCAAAATAACCTCTGTTTATCCTTATATGAGAATTCTGAGTAACATAGCTAGAAACGTGATTTATAAAAAAGAAACCTTCTATGAGAAGGTCCCTGCTCGCCTTACTCATTAAGAGGAAGGTGAGGCATCACCTACCTTCACCTTCCTCATTGAAAGAAAAAAAATTGTTGACAAAATAAATTTTTAGTCTGTGAATCTATCATTGCCATTTTCTGCATAGATTCCAATTGTTGTTGTCTTAACCGGTTCTTCTGGGTATTTCACTGTTCACATCCATCTGGTTTAAAGTCTACCATCTGAAGAAACTCTTTATTTTGGTGACCATGATCAAATACGTTTTGTCGTCTCTTAAATATGCAGATAAAGATGGAACAAAACTTAAAAAATTAACAAAAAGAATAATATTATGTGTACTCTCTTAAAAAACTCGATGACATGTTATATAATTATTGATGTAATTAATATATAATTAATGTAATAAGAGAGTACAGCTAGCATTACTCAATTGGGAGTCAGGGCATAATGCCTCAACTCGGGAATGTACTACAGATAATACTAAGACGTATCTACTTTTGTTACTGAGAAATTGTATAAAACCTAAAACCAAACAAGTTTAGATAGAATATGATCAATTAATTCACTATCAACTGCAAAGATAGTGCCAATAAAATGTAGTATCTTGTATCCTTAAATGGGGGAGGGGGGGGGGGGGGAGAAAGCCGATTTGCTGATAGCATGAGAGAGAGATTGGAGTGTTTAAACATCCAATTAAATCTCTGTTTCCTTAATAAAATCTTAAACCCAAATTTACTAATTCGTATACGTTTTAATCTCTCCTTAATTTCATATTTTGGCTCCACAATTCTTTCTACTTTGTTTGGTAAATCTAAAATATTCTAGGCGCATTCTATACACTTAGAGGAAATATTCGGTAGAAAACTTATCGGGTGTTACACATCATCCTAGCATCTACATTTCCTAAAAATAAAACACAAAAAAAATGTTATATTTCAAAATGTTTAACATACATGTATCATAAAGATATGAAAAAATAGATAAATATATACAAGTGTATACCATAACGAACACCATTAGTTGAAGATTGTGCACAATCGAGAATGCAACTAATATCATCAAGAGAGGTCTTAGGGCATTTGGCGGTACAGATGTTCACGCAAATATTTCTGATACAAGGCTTCCTTTGCGTGGACGACGTACTACACTTCTTTACACAGTCTGCTCTGTCAAGTTCTTGAGCTGCATATGGAGGGAGAATCGGTTAAGATGAGGGAGATGATGGTGGGTATGGAAATAAAGAGTCTGATGGTGCAAGTGGAGAAGGAAATGGTTGGTATGAGAGAGTAGACAGCATCGGTGAAGAGTAGGGCAATAGTTCGAGATCAGAGTCGGAATTTTCAAGGGCTGTGGCCTTGAACACGACAAGAAGGAGGAGAACGACTTTCGTCATAGCCATCATCTTCGAAGCTCTCACACTTGCTAATCTAATCTTTTATATTTGTCTTCCGTATATGATATCTGAACTGTGTAAGCATTGAAGACGGTCTAATTTGGGAGTTATATTAGGTAAGGTTTGAATATGGGAAGACACAATTGCTAGGTTGTGGGACTGCATTCTATGTATGAAGTGTTAGTGCCTCCTGCTGCCTTCCTCATAAATGAGGAAGGTGGCAAAATTTCACCTTCCTCATCAATGAGGAAGGTTGCATCGCGTCACCTACCTCATAAATGAGGAAGGTGTGATACCTCCTCACGTTCCTCATTTACGAGGAAGGTGTCTTGAAGCCTACAAACAGAGGCTTCTCTATAAAGAAAGGCATCTCTATAAATAAATAGACGCTTCAATCATGGTATCAAAGCATCCCAAAAAAGAAGAAGATCCGAGAAGTGAGAAGAGGGAGAGAGAGAAAGGAGAGAATTTCAGAGGAAGAAAAAAGAAAGGTGTAGAGAAAAATAGGTGGGGTATTTTTGTGCACAGTGAGAGTTCTAAGAGTAGTTATTTCTCTTAGTTAATATTTTCTAGAATATTCGACATTTAAAAAAATATTGTAAATCTTAATTTTCATAGTAAAATCTTTCTGGACATGGTCTACGTGGTTTTTTTTCGATTTAAATTTTCACGTAAAATTTTCGGTGTTCATTTTGGCTACTTTTTCTCTTACTTCTTAGGCGATATAATTTTACGGCAGTGAAACATATTCTTGATATTTTTCAGATCGCATCTGCTATCGTTTCTCGTACCGCTTATTTAAGTGGAGTTCCCATTGAGTTTCGTTGTTATTTTTCCATGAAGCTGCGTCAATTGCCTTATTCGGCTCTTCTACTTCCCAAATATCAAATAATAAAAGAAAATATTATCTGGCATTTAAGGGTAGCATAGAAAAATAAATTTAAATAAGAGATTTTAATTGTCAAGGGATTCGATATCAAGCAAATATGTCTAGTTAAAAAAACCAACATTCAAAGAGCTGACCATTCATTTCTCAAGGTTTGGTTCACAGTACACAGTAGAAGAGACTTCAACAAATTCTAAAAGAAATGGATTAAAATGCCCTAAATTGTCGTACTTATTTTACTTAACCAAATTTTGAATGTATAACACCCACAATATAGTCTAATAGTCAAAGACTATAGAATACCAAGTAATTAAATTGTTAAACTGTCATAGAAAAAATAAAATTGAGGTTTGGATATTAAAACTTTTAATTTTGAATTTTCAGGATCTAGTATAAAAAAAAATGATTGATTCATGGGTGAAAAGGGAGAATACACAATGATAAATGGAACAAATATGAAGAGCACAACTCAAACAAAAATTTTATTAATTATTTATCTTAACAAATTACATCATATATCTAAAGCTAATTATGAAGATGAAACACAGAGTAGTATTGCACATAAAAAAGGAAATTACCATGTTTAATTTTGATCTTCAAATGAGGCTTGATGTGAATAACTATGAACATAATTTAATTCTGAAGTACACAAACTTTTCCAGATCTTTAAATTTGAACATGGAGTGTAAGTATTAAGACAAGTTGAAAGATTTACATATAACACAATGTATAAAAATGTGCTTTGTTATAAGGGAGATGAGATACATGTGGGAGCGTCTGATATGGCCATCTTCTTCTTCCTGATATTGAGCAGAGACTTTCAGTCTTCAGCTTCAGATTCTACAATTCGCAGCTGAGTCCGAAAAGGAAAAACGGATCAGCCATTAGAAAAGGAATTTGTTTTTAGACAGTGAAGAACATGCAGAACCAACAATATGTGTAGAGAAATTCAGTTTAACATCCAGATAAAAAGAAATGGCAGTCATTGTGTCATTGATGGACTTTAAAGATCGTACGTTACACCCATCTTTTCTAGGCAAGTAAATGATGACTACTCGTTGTGAAGGCTCTTCTCCTTTACATCTAATGATTTAATCGTAAATAACAGGATAACTTTGGGTGCGACTGTGAGTTTTTTAAAATCCTTCCCATTTTCAACTATTCTGTAAGAGATCTGAACAATTGAAAAAAATTCGATTTTGATAAGAAGAGGGTCATAGAATGTCAAAGTCTGAAGGCCACAAAAACTATGATACTCACTGCAATATACAAACTGGTTGAGATCGAGCGTCACCCTGCCCTGCTTGGCTGTGTCAAATGAGTTGAACAAATTACTGCAACAAAAGACATGTTCAAAGTTAGAAATTCGTCTATAGAATAGAAATCACGATATTTTGGGGACTTCCCCTCAGGCCAACAAAAGAGTGCTCGTCTTTGTCTTCATGTAATAGATCACTTGAGAGAATTTAAAGGATATGTTATCAATGTCTTTGTGTCAAAAAAGAACCTACCGAGATGACTGTAAAAATATACAGAGGAATATGAAGTCATCTAGCCGAAATCTTCCATTCTTCTTTTGATCAAAGCTCTGGAAACAGATATTATAAGAGAAAAAAAAAAGTAATGTTAAGCTTTTGGTACCAGGACCAACTTTTAGGAAAATAGGAATGAACAATAATTTGTTCTCCTACATTTTAACCAACTTACTAGAAAAAGGGATTGAGTGCAAAAACAAAAAAAGTTACCAAAATGGAAATCCCCCACTAACCATCGAAACTCATTGTCCCGTTCCTATCAAAATCATACATCCGGCAGGAAATTCACATGCATGAACCAATAATAATTTTACACATCACAGGTATTTGTTTTGTCAACAATTTTTTTTCTTTCAATAAGGAAGGTGAAGGTAGGTGATGCCTCACCTTCCTCTTAACGAGACAATGTAAATAAATGTTGAATGAAGAAGAGAAAGATCAAATGTGATTGAAATTTATGTTTATTCTTCCCTTCAAACTGTTGAATTCTAGCTCTGAATTAAGCTTGTATATTGATTGGGAAATTGTTGCATTGATTCTAAGTATCATCATGTATCCATTTCTCATTATGAAATTATCTTTTCAAGGCTTATTAAAAAGTAGAAAATGTTTACCCATTAAAAAATAAAATGATAAAAAGAAAAAAAATCATGATTTAGGTTAAGAGAATAATTGATCAATCCCGAACAAATTAGACTCGGTCTTAGTTGTAGTTAAACGTCAATCGCCGATTCAATCAATCAAATGGATTCATAGCGCTTCACATGTTCACTTGTTTGTTGACTTTCATACACGTCAGACTCTCCGACTCATATTTGAAAAAAAGGTCGAATGGAGAGTCCGTTGGCAGTCTCTTAGCACGATGATGGAGAAGTCAACCTCATCAGTTGGCCTAGCCAGCTTTGGTCAGTTCTGAGGTCGTGCAAGACCGGCCAATTTGTTGACTCTCATATATGTCAGACTCCTCGACTCATATTTGAAAAAAGGCCAAATGGAGAGCCCGTCGACAGTCTCCTAGCACGATGATGGAGAAGTCAACCTCATCAGTTGGCCTAGCCAGCTTTGGTCGGTTCTAAGGTCATGAACGAACGGCCTTAAGATGGACCAAAGCTCGGGCCTACCCAATTTCACACTCTATAAAATCGACACTGACACTCTCAAAAAGTGGCTTGCAAACCGGAGGAGTTGTAGAAATACAGGTCTGGGTCCAACCCGATACGAAAAACAAAGGGTTCGACCCGGCTCGTATTGGATAGATTAATAATAATTTATATTGTTAGAGCATAATTTAAATTAATTCAATGGGAGTTTGGCAAGCTCTCAGCGTGCAAATGGGCATCACTAACGTGGACGGTGCATTAAGTGATAGTGATCTATGACGTTGATATTGAGCCCCTGAAAAAGCAAGGTAAGATCAAAAGGCTGTAAATGTAAATTCATACATCCACTAACATAATGCCACGTGTCACATCTCTCCTCTCTCTAAACTTTTTTCCTTTTGGTCCCCCTTGACACATTCATCAGAGGGTCTGATTAAATGAAGAAATTTGAGATTATTTAAACATAATGATGTAATTGTCAAATGTAAACGTTACATTTATTAAGTTTAATTAAGAAATTTACCCATAACCATGTTAAACAAACAATATAATAATTTAGATCTCAAGAAGTTGTTATCATGGATATATCTAAGGACAAAATCCAAACTCTAGCTCAAACTTTAAGTCAAGCGCAAAAAATAGATCAAGTAAATTTTTCGTACAAAAAATAGCATAAAGTATCGAAAATTGACAAAAAATAGACTCACGACAAACCGTTATACCTCCGCGGAGAGTTTTATGAAGGAAAGCAGTTTGCTGCGTGCGGAAAACAGTAAACAGTTTTCCAAGGGTGCACTTGTGAAGGTGAACGCCCCCTACGTTCACGTACCCCTCACGTGCGCGGAGGATCTTCACCTTCACAAATACTCCCTCGGTGAGAACGGTTTGTCGTTCTCCGAAAGCGTCAAACCGTTCTTCTTCAGAAAACTCCCCTATATATATATATATATATATATATATATATATATATATATATATATATATATATATATATATATATATATATATATATATATATATATATATATATATATATATATATATATATATATATATATATATATATATATATATATATATATATATATATATATATATATATATATATATATATATATATATATATATATATATATATATATATATATATATATATATATATATATATATATATATATATATATATATATATATATATATATATATATATATATATATATATATATATATATATATATATATATATATATATATATATATATATATATATATATATATATATATATATATATATATATATATATATATATATATATATATATATATATATATATATATATATATATATATATATATATATATATATATATATATATATATATATATATATATATATATATATATATATATATATATATATATATATATATATACAAGGAATTTTCACCCCTCAACAATGTGATGTGGTGATCCGTTAAACTTTAAAGGGTCATAACTTTTGTTACGGGTATCTGTTTTAGACCGTTAAGATATCAAATCGAATCTCTCGCCGAGAGACCCCACATTTCATGCATTTTTCGAGCTTGAAATCTATCGTTTAAGCCTTCAATTCGACATTCGGGAGATCTTCACTCTCACAAATGTCCCCTCAGTGAGACACGGTTTTGTTCGTTCTCTGCACGCGGGCAAACCGTTCTCCTTCAGAAACTCCCCTCGGAGCATAACAGTTTGCCACAAGTCTATTTTTTGTCCATTTTCGATACTTGAGCCATTTTTTTTACAAAAAAAATTGTTTAATTTATTTATCTTATTGACATGAAGTTTGAGCCAAATTTAATGTACAATATTTCACCTATTATTAATTACATCTATATAATCTATAATATATATATATATATATATATATATATATTAAAAATGGGTTCATCACAGCTGGAAAAATTGACTAATTAGAGTGCAATTGGTTAAAGTTAGCTTAAGTAGCTATATGTACTTGACAATAAATCCAAGTCAAACTTTTATTTTTGCAGTCAACCATTAATTTTATAAAAATATTGAAAATAATATGTAAATATATTATTATAATCATAACAGTCTATTATAATTATTCTATTAATCATAATAAATAAATAAATAAACATAGATTCTCCGTTGAAACATCCGTGGAAAAAAGTAAGAGAAGATAAAAAAATCTAATATATCGAAAAATATAAGAGTGATGCTAGATTTGATATTTATTTCTACGGGAAATTACCAAATTCAACCACGAAGTTTCTGTTTTTTCCGATTATAACGACAAATAATTTTTTTTAACAATTCAAACCGTAACGTATCGAAAATCTGCCAAAAACAACCACGCCGGACGGACGCTAAAATCCACCGTCCGTCTGGGTACTGTTCACCTGAACAGTACCCCGGACGGACGCAAAAAAAATTGTGTCCGGACGGTACTGTTCACGTGAACAGTACCGTTTAGGTTTTTTATTTTCTCTGTTTTATAAATTAATTTTTAAAAAATAGTAAACGATATTGGATATACTTAAAATTTTTATCTCATATTCACCACGTTATGAGAAGATAATCCAAAAATTTTCGTGATTTTACAATACTTACATGGTTTATTATAATTTTTTTACGTATGTTTTATAAAATAATTCACTAAATTTACAATATATCGTACAACTGTTAGCAAATCACGAAACTTTTCAGATTATCTTCTCATAACGTGGTGAATATGTGATAAAAATTTTAAGGAAATCTAATATCGTTTACTATTTTTTTAAAATTAATTTATAAAACAGCAAAAAAAAAAGTTAAATGGATACTGTTCACGTGAACAGTACCCGTCCGGACTCTGTTTTTAGCGTCCGTCCGGGGTACTGTTCACGTGAACAGTACCGTCCGGACGCAGTTTTTTGTGGCTGGACGGGTACTGTTCACTTTTTTGCTATTTTATAAATTAATTTTTAAAAAATACTAAACGATATTAGATTTCTTTAAAATTTTTAGGGAAAAGTACCATTTAGACTCCAACGTATGAGGTCAGTGACCATTTGGTACCTAACGTTTGTTTTGTACCCAATCAAACCCTAACGTATAAAACGTTTGCAATTCAAACTTTGCCGTCAATTTTTCACTTAAAATTGACAGATGACTTTTTAAAATTACCAAACTATCCTCTCTCTCTCTCTCTCTCTCTCTCTCTCCCTCTCTCTCTCTCTGTAACACCCGGAATTTTAAGAGAAAATAAAATAATAGGTAATTGTTTAATGAATAATTGTTTTAAGTGATTTAAAAGAAAAGTGAATAAATTTGGTTAACCTGATGGGTTAATTAATTTAGATTCGGGCATTTCCGATGAAATTAAGCCGTGAGTTATAATTAAGAACGGGATTTAACGGAATTTACGGAAGGGCAAAACGGTATATTAACGTTTTAATAGGAATTAATATTAGGATTATTATTATTATTATTATATTATTATTATTATTATTATTATTAATAATAAAGTAAAAACAACACAAACAACCGAGGTTGTTTGTGTTCGAGCCCGACGACTCGCGACGCCGAAGAACAGAGGCGACGAGGGAGCGGCGACCCTCCGACGGCGACCACAGCTCCGACCGCCATTCTGACGTGCCGACGCCGGCGAGCTGAACCAGAGCTCGGTTCGGTCTTCTCCGCGCCAGACTCGACCGAAAACAGGGTGAGTTTTCTTCCCTGTTTCGTTCTGTTCATGGCCGACGGTGGCGAGCTCGATTGAGCTCCGTCCACCGGCCCTTTTAGGTTGCTTTTTGCGGTGAATGGTCGAGCTCGGTGCTGGCATGGATTGCCGAGCAATGAGGAGCTCGGATTTGGGGAAAAACCGTGGGCTAGGTTTAGGGCAATTCGGGTTTCTGAATTGGAACTCCGATTTTTAGGTTAGTTTATGTTAATTGGATGTTAGGAGGATAGATTAGTGAGGAATTGAGAGAGTTTTGATGAAAAATTGAAAAAAGTGAAATTTTGGGAAAAAGGGCAGTTTCGGGTTTTGTGATTTTTGACCTAGTTCCGGTCGTTAGTTTTGAAATTCCTTTTGGCAGATTAAAATAGGTTATTAGAGGAGTACGTGGCCGCTGGAATCGTTCGATTCCGATAACCGACGCGAAAGTTACGCGCGTTCGAAGTTTAGGTCGGTTTTTACCGAACCTAAAATAGTGGCCCATTTAGTTAGATTTTAATTGGATTAGGCTAGAAATAGTAATTTGAGAGTAATTGGCGAATGTAGGCTTGATTTTAATGAGGCTTGAATGTTTGACATAGGTCGAGCCATATGCGACGTGATTTGGCAAAACCAGCAAGCTACGGACGACAGGTAAGTTCTCGTGATCTTCTTTGGCCGATTGGCCTACACCGTACGTCGAATGTTGTCTTGAGGAATTTTGGTGATGCTTTGTTTAATTGTTTTGGATGGGTAGTTAGGTTTATTGTTTTATAGATTATGTTTCTTATCGTTTTGATGGTATGATCGATAGTTAGATTTATTGTTTTATAGATTATGTGCCTGGTCGTTTTGATGGTATGCTCGTTATGCATGTTGTGTTACGTTATAGTTCATGCATCATGGTTTTCAAATAAGCATAGTTTTCATGAAAAGAGGTGTGGCCGGAAGGTGGGGCTGTTGATCTACTGTGGAGGCACGATTGGGGCTTGTCACAGTACCACATCGTTTTAAGAAAATGAATTTCTGCATAGTTTTCATGAAAAGAGGTGTGGCCGGAAGGTGGGGCTGTTGATCTACTGTGGAGGCACGATTGGGGCTTATCACAGTACCACACCGGTGTGGCCAGAAGGTGGGGCTATTGATCTACTGTGGGGGCACGACCGGGGCCTGTCACAGTACCACACTATTATAAAGAAAATGAATTTCCACGTTGCATTAGCATGCATTAGCATTTACGAAATTTGCTGAGCCTTTAGCTCATAGATTGTCTGTATGGTGTAGGTGATCCTGATGTAGGTGAGGACGAGATCCTTCCATCTGAGGAGTGATGCAGTTGACGGAGGATGGCTCGCGGGGTGTGCTGGCGCAGTCAATGCTTACCTGACCCGTGGGGACAGTATGTATAGATTTTGAGAGTGTGGGACACGTTGTATAGAAATTATAGGATGCTTGGATCTGGTTAGGTATTAGATTCGTATTTGATGTTTTAAACGTTTTCATTGGAACCTGTTTTATAAACTGTTTTGTAAAGTTTTATGGGACTGTTTGATGATAGTTGATAGGTTGGTATTGAGATATTCTGGGTGAATGATGGATTAGTTAGATAAATTTGTATAGTCAAATACATTAGGATGCTTGGTTTTGGTTAGGTGTTAGATTTGTTTTATAAAACGTTTGTTAAGGTTTTTATTTGGATTTTATGAACTGCTTGGTGATTTTGTAAACAGGAGGATATGTCACACTTTTAAACGGAACCATGCAGTTTGTTTTCGTGAAAATGTACTTCATTTTAATCGTGTTTAGAGTCGGATTTGGGCAGAGTTACGAGAACGTATGGATGTTTGGAAAGGTTACGTAAAATGTATAATTGAAATATGGATAGAAATGATATTGTGAAGATGTGGTGAAGTGATAAATTGAGGAATGGTAGAAGGTTAAGTGGTTCTATGTAAACTGTTTTCCTATGATAAATGAATTTTCTTTAATAGTTTTTCGAGGATGTTTTTAATTGGTTTAGAGACTTAAAAAGAAAAATTTTATACGGGAAGTTAGGAATAGCTTGAGGGTCGTTACTCTCTCTCTCTCTCTCTCTCTCTCTCTCTCTCTCTCTCTCTCTCTCTCTCTCTCTCTCTCTCTCTCTCTCTCTCTCTCTCTCTCAGAACAGAATTCTGTGTATCTCAATCTCTATTCCTCGAAACTACATACACAAGAGTCAAAGGCCATGAGAAAAAGCTCGCTAAAATCACGAATCCTATGATCGGTCTTCGATCTTGGCTGAAATTGAGCAAAACAGAGGAAAATAACGAAACTGAGAGAGCTCGCAAATGAAAATAACGGGTTACAGAGAGTGACAGATTCTCACTAACACCGCCCTCGCTCTATCTCTCGACCGACTCACCCCAGTTCCGCCATTGAAAGAAGCCCCACTAGCAGACTCCAATTTCAACTCTTGCCAACCCATGGAATCCTCCTGCAGAAACCCATTTCCGAATTTAGGAACCGAAGGGGACCCAACCGCTGGTACGAGACCCAGAAACCTGAAGGGGATTAGAGTTCGAAGAGGTACATTTTTTTAAACAAAAGTTTCCGAACTGGGGTTTAAATTCGAGAGAGAAAGTGGGAACAACGGATCTCGTGTGGGCGACAGAAAAATGAGCCGAAAATACCAGAGGGAGAAGGAAGAAGGAGCATGAAATGGATGTTTGAGAGAGATAGAGAGAGGGGTAGTTTGGTAATTTTAAAAAGGATCGGTCAATTTTAACTGAAAAATTGACGGCAGAGTTTGAATTGCAAACGTTTTATACGTTAGGGTTTGATTGGGTACAAAACAAACGTTAGGTACCAAATGGTCACTGACCCCATACGTTGGAGTCTAAATGGTACTTTACCCAAATTTTTATCACATATTCATCACGTTATGAGAAGATAATCTGAAAAAGTTTCGTGATTTTCTAACACTTGTACGATATATTGTAATTTTAGTGAATTATTTTATAAAACATACGTAAAAAAATTATAATAAACCATGTAAGTATTGTAAAATCACGAAAATTTTTGGATTATCTTCTCATAACGTGGTGAATATGGGATAAAAATTTTAAGTATATCCAATATCGTTTACTATTTTTTAAAAATTAATTTATAAAACATAGAAAATAAAAAACCTAAACGGTACTGTTCACGTGAACATTACCGTCCGGACACAGTTTTTTTTTGCGTCCGTCCGGGGTACTGTTCACGTGAACAGTACCCAGACGGACGGTGGATTTTAGCGTCCGTCCGGTGTGGTTGTTTTTGACAGATTTTCGATACGTTACAGTTTAAATTGTTAAAAAAAATTATTGGTGGTTATAATAAAAAAAACCGAAACTTTGTGGTTAAATTTGGTAATTTTCCTATTTCTGCGCTCTAATTTTTCACTCAAGACGTGATGACATTTATTGAGGGCTATAATCAATGAGAGAAAAAGGACATGAATTCATGATTTCAGAAAGCAAAGGTAGTATTTTTAGCCACTTAGGTTGTTGGAGCCTAGGAGAGAGAGATATGCAAGACAAGAAATGGGTTTTGGGTAACAAGTCAATGGGTCCTGGTCCTCTGTCTTCTTCTTCGGCTTCCCTCTAGTTTTTT